>CANUEZ040000087.1:0-100000 GCA_948099385.1 Fasciola hepatica
AGATAGATAGATAGATAGATAGATAGATAGATAGATAGATAGATAGATAGATAGATAGATAGATAGATAGATAGATAGATAGATAGATAGATAGATAGATAGATAGATAGATAGATAGATAGATAGATAGATAGATAGATAGATAGATAGATAGATAGATAGATAGATAGATAGATAGATAGATAGATAGATAGATAGATAGATAGATAGATAGATAGATAGATAGATAGATAGATAGATAGATAGATAGATAGATAGATAGATAGATAGATAGATAGATAGATAGATAGATAGATAGATAGATAGATAGATAGATAGATAGATAGATAGATAGATAGATAGATAGATAGATAGATAGATAGATAGATAGATAGATAGATAGATAGATAGATAGATAGATAGATAGATAGATAGATAGATAGATAGATAGATAGATAGATAGATAGATAGATAGATAGATAGATAGATAGATAGATAGATAGATAGATAGATAGATAGATAGATAGATAGATAGATAGATAGATAGATAGATAGATAGATAGATAGATAGATAGATAGATAGATAGATAGATAGATAGATAGATAGATAGATAGATAGATAGATAGATAGATAGATAGATAGATAGATAGATAGATAGATAGATAGATAGATAGATAGATAGATAGATAGATAGATAGATAGATAGATAGATAGATAGATAGATAGATAGATAGATAGATAGATAGATAGATAGATAGATAGATAGATAGATAGATAGATAGATAGATAGATAGATAGATAGATAGATAGATAGATAGATAGATAGATAGATAGATAGATAGATAGATAGATAGATAGATAGATAGATAGATAGATAGATAGATAGATAGATAGATAGATAGATAGATAGATAGATAGATAGATAGATAGATAGATAGATAGATAGATAGATAGATAGATAGATAGATAGATAGATAGATAGATAGATAGATAGATAGATAGATAGATAGATAGATAGATAGATAGATAGATAGATAGATAGATAGATAGATAGATAGATAGATAGATAGATAGATAGATAGATAGATAGATAGATAGATAGATAGATAGATAGATAGATAGATAGATAGATAGATAGATAGATAGATAGATAGATAGATAGATAGATAGATAGATAGATAGATAGATAGATAGATAGATAGATAGATAGATAGATAGATAGATAGATAGATAGATAGATAGATAGATAGATAGATAGATAGATAGATAGATAGATAGATAGATAGATAGATAGATAGATAGATAGATAGATAGATAGATAGATAGATAGATAGATAGATAGATAGATAGATAGATAGATAGATAGATAGATAGATAGATAGATAGATAGATAGATAGATAGATAGATAGATAGATAGATAGATAGATAGATAGATAGATAGATAGATAGATAGATAGATAGATAGATAGATAGATAGATAGATAGATAGATAGATAGATAGATAGATAGATAGATAGATAGATAGATAGATAGATAGATAGATAGATAGATAGATAGATAGATAGATAGATAGATAGATAGATAGATAGATAGATAGATAGATAGATAGATAGATAGATAGATAGATAGATAGATAGATAGATAGATAGATAGATAGATAGATAGATAGATAGATAGATAGATAGATAGATAGATAGATAGATAGATAGATAGATAGATAGATAGATAGATAGATAGATAGATAGATAGATAGATAGATAGATAGATAGATAGATAGATAGATAGATAGATAGATAGATAGATAGATAGATAGATAGATAGATAGATAGATAGATAGATAGATAGATAGATAGATAGATAGATAGATAGATAGATAGATAGATAGATAGATAGATAGATAGATAGATAGATAGATAGATAGATAGATAGATAGATAGATAGATAGATAGATAGATAGATAGATAGATAGATAGATAGATAGATAGATAGATAGATAGATAGATAGATAGATAGATAGATAGATAGATAGATAGATAGATAGATAGATAGATAGATAGATAGATAGATAGATAGATAGATAGATAGATAGATAGATAGATAGATAGATAGATAGATAGATAGATAGATAGATAGATAGATAGATAGATAGATAGATAGATAGATAGATAGATAGATAGATAGATAGATAGATAGATAGATAGATAGATAGATAGATAGATAGATAGATAGATAGATAGATAGATAGATAGATAGATAGATAGATAGATAGATAGATAGATAGATAGATAGATAGATAGATAGATAGATAGATAGATAGATAGATAGATAGATAGATAGATAGATAGATAGATAGATAGATAGATAGATAGATAGATAGATAGATAGATAGATAGATAGATAGATAGATAGATAGATAGATAGATAGATAGATAGATAGATAGATAGATAGATAGATAGATAGATAGATAGATAGATAGATAGATAGATAGATAGATAGATAGATAGATAGATAGATAGATAGATAGATAGATAGATAGATAGATAGATAGATAGATAGATAGATAGATAGATAGATAGATAGATAGATAGATAGATAGATAGATAGATAGATAGATAGATAGATAGATAGATAGATAGATAGATAGATAGATAGATAGATAGATAGATAGATAGATAGATAGATAGATAGATAGATAGATAGATAGATAGATAGATAGATAGATAGATAGATAGATAGATAGATAGATAGATAGATAGATAGATAGATAGATAGATAGATAGATAGATAGATAGATAGATAGATAGATAGATAGATAGATAGATAGATAGATAGATAGATAGATAGATAGATAGATAGATAGATAGATAGATAGATAGATAGATAGATAGATAGATAGATAGATAGATAGATAGATAGATAGATAGATAGATAGATAGATAGATAGATAGATAGATAGATAGATAGATAGATAGATAGATAGATAGATAGATAGATAGATAGATAGATAGATAGATAGATAGATAGATAGATAGATAGATAGATAGATAGATAGATAGATAGATAGATAGATAGATAGATAGATAGATAGATAGATAGATAGATAGATAGATAGATAGATAGATAGATAGATAGATAGATAGATAGATAGATAGATAGATAGATAGATAGATAGATAGATAGATAGATAGATAGATAGATAGATAGATAGATAGATAGATAGATAGATAGATAGATAGATAGATAGATAGATAGATAGATAGATAGATAGATAGATAGATAGATAGATAGATAGATAGATAGATAGATAGATAGATAGATAGATAGATAGATAGATAGATAGATAGATAGATAGATAGATAGATAGATAGATAGATAGATAGATAGATAGATAGATAGATAGATAGATAGATAGATAGATAGATAGATAGATAGATAGATAGATAGATAGATAGATAGATAGATAGATAGATAGATAGATAGATAGATAGATAGATAGATAGATAGATAGATAGATAGATAGATAGATAGATAGATAGATAGATAGATAGATAGATAGATAGATAGATAGATAGATAGATAGATAGATAGATAGATAGATAGATAGATAGATAGATAGATAGATAGATAGATAGATAGATAGATAGATAGATAGATAGATAGATAGATAGATAGATAGATAGATAGATAGATAGATAGATAGATAGATAGATAGATAGATAGATAGATAGATAGATAGATAGATAGATAGATAGATAGATAGATAGATAGATAGATAGATAGATAGATAGATAGATAGATAGATAGATAGATAGATAGATAGATAGATAGATAGATAGATAGATAGATAGATAGATAGATAGATAGATAGATAGATAGATAGATAGATAGATAGATAGATAGATAGATAGATAGATAGATAGATAGATAGATAGATAGATAGATAGATAGATAGATAGATAGATAGATAGATAGATAGATAGATAGATAGATAGATAGATAGATAGATAGATAGATAGATAGATAGATAGATAGATAGATAGATAGATAGATAGATAGATAGATAGATAGATAGATAGATAGATAGATAGATAGATAGATAGATAGATAGATAGATAGATAGATAGATAGATAGATAGATAGATAGATAGATAGATAGATAGATAGATAGATAGATAGATAGATAGATAGATAGATAGATAGATAGATAGATAGATAGATAGATAGATAGATAGATAGATAGATAGATAGATAGATAGATAGATAGATAGATAGATAGATAGATAGATAGATAGATAGATAGATAGATAGATAGATAGATAGATAGATAGATAGATAGATAGATAGATAGATAGATAGATAGATAGATAGATAGATAGATAGATAGATAGATAGATAGATAGATAGATAGATAGATAGATAGATAGATAGATAGATAGATAGATAGATAGATAGATAGATAGATAGATAGATAGATAGATAGATAGATAGATAGATAGATAGATAGATAGATAGATAGATAGATAGATAGATAGATAGATAGATAGATAGATAGATAGATAGATAGATAGATAGATAGATAGATAGATAGATAGATAGATAGATAGATAGATAGATAGATAGATAGATAGATAGATAGATAGATAGATAGATAGATAGATAGATAGATAGATAGATAGATAGATAGATAGATAGATAGATAGATAGATAGATAGATAGATAGATAGATAGATAGATAGATAGATAGATAGATAGATAGATAGATAGATAGATAGATAGATAGATAGATAGATAGATAGATAGATAGATAGATAGATAGATAGATAGATAGATAGATAGATAGATAGATAGATAGATAGATAGATAGATAGATAGATAGATAGATAGATAGATAGATAGATAGATAGATAGATAGATAGATAGATAGATAGATAGATAGATAGATAGATAGATAGATAGATAGATAGATAGATAGATAGATAGATAGATAGATAGATAGATAGATAGATAGATAGATAGATAGATAGATAGATAGATAGATAGATAGATAGATAGATAGATAGATAGATAGATAGATAGATAGATAGATAGATAGATAGATAGATAGATAGATAGATAGATAGATAGATAGATAGATAGATAGATAGATAGATAGATAGATAGATAGATAGATAGATAGATAGATAGATAGATAGATAGATAGATAGATAGATAGATAGATAGATAGATAGATAGATAGATAGATAGATAGATAGATAGATAGATAGATAGATAGATAGATAGATAGATAGATAGATAGATAGATAGATAGATAGATAGATAGATAGATAGATAGATAGATAGATAGATAGATAGATAGATAGATAGATAGATAGATAGATAGATAGATAGATAGATAGATAGATAGATAGATAGATAGATAGATAGATAGATAGATAGATAGATAGATAGATAGATAGATAGATAGATAGATAGATAGATAGATAGATAGATAGATAGATAGATAGATAGATAGATAGATAGATAGATAGATAGATAGATAGATAGATAGATAGATAGATAGATAGATAGATAGATAGATAGATAGATAGATAGATAGATAGATAGATAGATAGATAGATAGATAGATAGATAGATAGATAGATAGATAGATAGATAGATAGATAGATAGATAGATAGATAGATAGATAGATAGATAGATAGATAGATAGATAGATAGATAGATAGATAGATAGATAGATAGATAGATAGATAGATAGATAGATAGATAGATAGATAGATAGATAGATAGATAGATAGATAGATAGATAGATAGATAGATAGATAGATAGATAGATAGATAGATAGATAGATAGATAGATAGATAGATAGATAGATAGATAGATAGATAGATAGATAGATAGATAGATAGATAGATAGATAGATAGATAGATAGATAGATAGATAGATAGATAGATAGATAGATAGATAGATAGATAGATAGATAGATAGATAGATAGATAGATAGATAGATAGATAGATAGATAGATAGATAGATAGATAGATAGATAGATAGATAGATAGATAGATAGATAGATAGATAGATAGATAGATAGATAGATAGATAGATAGATAGATAGATAGATAGATAGATAGATAGATAGATAGATAGATAGATAGATAGATAGATAGATAGATAGATAGATAGATAGATAGATAGATAGATAGATAGATAGATAGATAGATAGATAGATAGATAGATAGATAGATAGATAGATAGATAGATAGATAGATAGATAGATAGATAGATAGATAGATAGATAGATAGATAGATAGATAGATAGATAGATAGATAGATAGATAGATAGATAGATAGATAGATAGATAGATAGATAGATAGATAGATAGATAGATAGATAGATAGATAGATAGATAGATAGATAGATAGATAGATAGATAGATAGATAGATAGATAGATAGATAGATAGATAGATAGATAGATAGATAGATAGATAGATAGATAGATAGATAGATAGATAGATAGATAGATAGATAGATAGATAGATAGATAGATAGATAGATAGATAGATAGATAGATAGATAGATAGATAGATAGATAGATAGATAGATAGATAGATAGATAGATAGATAGATAGAT
Source organism: Fasciola hepatica (assembly GCA_948099385.1). Lineage (NCBI taxonomy): Eukaryota > Metazoa > Platyhelminthes > Trematoda > Plagiorchiida > Fasciolidae > Fasciola > Fasciola hepatica. The sequence continues at coordinate 6,617 of CANUEZ040000087.1, forward strand.
AGATAGATAGATAGATAGATAGATAGATAGATAGATAGATAGATAGATAGATAGATAGATAGATAGATAGATAGATAGATAGATAGATAGATAGATAGATAGATAGATAGATAGATAGATAGATAGATAGATAGATAGATAGATAGATAGATAGATAGATAGATAGATAGATAGATAGATAGATAGATAGATAGATAGATAGATAGATAGATAGATAGATAGATAGATAGATAGATAGATAGATAGATAGATAGATAGATAGATAGATAGATAGATAGATAGATAGATAGATAGATAGATAGATAGATAGATAGATAGATAGATAGATAGATAGATAGATAGATAGATAGATAGATAGATAGATAGATAGATAGATAGATAGATAGATAGATAGATAGATAGATAGATAGATAGATAGATAGATAGATAGATAGATAGATAGATAGATAGATAGATAGATAGATAGATAGATAGATAGATAGATAGATAGATAGATAGATAGATAGATAGATAGATAGATAGATAGATAGATAGATAGATAGATAGATAGATAGATAGATAGATAGATAGATAGATAGATAGATAGATAGATAGATAGATAGATAGATAGATAGATAGATAGATAGATAGATAGATAGATAGATAGATAGATAGATAGATAGATAGATAGATAGATAGATAGATAGATAGATAGATAGATAGATAGATAGATAGATAGATAGATAGATAGATAGATAGATAGATAGATAGATAGATAGATAGATAGATAGATAGATAGATAGATAGATAGATAGATAGATAGATAGATAGATAGATAGATAGATAGATAGATAGATAGATAGATAGATAGATAGATAGATAGATAGATAGATAGATAGATAGATAGATAGATAGATAGATAGATAGATAGATAGATAGATAGATAGATAGATAGATAGATAGATAGATAGATAGATAGATAGATAGATAGATAGATAGATAGATAGATAGATAGATAGATAGATAGATAGATAGATAGATAGATAGATAGATAGATAGATAGATAGATAGATAGATAGATAGATAGATAGATAGATAGATAGATAGATAGATAGATAGATAGATAGATAGATAGATAGATAGATAGATAGATAGATAGATAGATAGATAGATAGATAGATAGATAGATAGATAGATAGATAGATAGATAGATAGATAGATAGATAGATAGATAGATAGATAGATAGATAGATAGATAGATAGATAGATAGATAGATAGATAGATAGATAGATAGATAGATAGATAGATAGATAGATAGATAGATAGATAGATAGATAGATAGATAGATAGATAGATAGATAGATAGATAGATAGATAGATAGATAGATAGATAGATAGATAGATAGATAGATAGATAGATAGATAGATAGATAGATAGATAGATAGATAGATAGATAGATAGATAGATAGATAGATAGATAGATAGATAGATAGATAGATAGATAGATAGATAGATAGATAGATAATAGATAGATAGATAGATAGATAGATAGATAGATAGATAGATAGATAGATAGATAGATAGATAGATAGATAGATAGATAGATAGATAGATAGATAGATAGATAGATAGATAGATAGATAGATAGATAGATAGATAGATAGATAGATAGATAGATAGATAGATAGATAGATAGATAGATAGATAGATAGATAGATAGATAGATAGATAGATAGATAGATAGATAGATAGATAGATAGATAGATAGATAGATAGATAGATAGATAGATAGATAGATAGATAGATAGATAGATAGATAGATAGATAGATAGATAGATAGATAGATAGATAGATAGATAGATAGATAGATAGATAGATAGATAGATAGATAGATAGATAGATAGATAGATAGATAGATAGATAGATAGATAGATAGATAGATAGATAGATAGATAGATAGATAGATAGATAGATAGATAGATAGATAGATAGATAGATAGATAGATAGATAGATAGATAGATAGATAGATAGATAGATAGATAGATAGATAGATAGATAGATAGATAGATAGATAGATAGATAGATAGATAGATAGATAGATAGATAGATAGATAGATAGATAGATAGATAGATAGATAGATAGATAGATAGATAGATAGATAGATAGATAGATAGATAGATAGATAGATAGATAGATAGATAGATAGATAGATAGATAGATAGATAGATAGATAGATAGATAGATAGATAGATAGATAGATAGATAGATAGATAGATAGATAGATAGATAGATAGATAGATAGATAGATAGATAGATAGATAGATAGATAGATAGATAGATAGATAGATAGATAGATAGATAGATAGATAGATAGATAGATAGATAGATAGATAGATAGATAGATAGATAGATAGATAGATAGATAGATAGATAGATAGATAGATAGATAGATAGATAGATAGATAGATAGATAGATAGATAGATAGATAGATAGATAGATAGATAGATAGATAGATAGATAGATAGATAGATAGATAGATAGATAGATAGATAGATAGATAGATAGATAGATAGATAGATAGATAGATAGATAGATAGATAGATAGATAGATAGATAGATAGATAGATAGATAGATAGATAGATAGATAGATAGATAGATAGATAGATAGATAGATAGATAGATAGATAGATAGATAGATAGATAGATAGATAGATAGATAGATAGATAGATAGATAGATAGATAGATAGATAGATAGATAGATAGATAGATAGATAGATAGATAGATAGATAGATAGATAGATAGATAGATAGATAGATAGATAGATAGATAGATAGATAGATAGATAGATAGATAGATAGATAGATAGATAGATAGATAGATAGATAGATAGATAGATAGATAGATAGATAGATAGATAGATAGATAGATAGATAGATAGATAGATAGATAGATAGATAGATAGATAGATAGATAGATAGATAGATAGATAGATAGATAGATAGATAGATAGATAGATAGATAGATAGATAGATAGATAGATAGATAGATAGATAGATAGATAGATAGATAGATAGATAGATAGATAGATAGATAGATAGATAGATAGATAGATAGATAGATAGATAGATAGATAGATAGATAGATAGATAGATAGATAGATAGATAGATAGATAGATAGATAGATAGATAGATAGATAGATAGATAGATAGATAGATAGATAGATAGATAGATAGATAGATAGATAGATAGATAGATAGATAGATAGATAGATAGATAGATAGATAGATAGATAGATAGATAGATAGATAGATAGATAGATAGATAGATAGATAGATAGATAGATAGATAGATAGATAGATAGATAGATAGATAGATAGATAGATAGATAGATAGATAGATAGATAGATAGATAGATAGATAGATAGATAGATAGATAGATAGATAGATAGATAGATAGATAGATAGATAGATAGATAGATAGATAGATAGATAGATAGATAGATAGATAGATAGATAGATAGATAGATAGATAGATAGATAGATAGATAGATAGATAGATAGATAGATAGATAGATAGATAGATAGATAGATAGATAGATAGATAGATAGATAGATAGATAGATAGATAGATAGATAGATAGATAGATAGATAGATAGATAGATAGATAGATAGATAGATAGATAGATAGATAGATAGATAGATAGATAGATAGATAGATAGATAGATAGATAGATAGATAGATAGATAGATAGATAGATAGATAGATAGATAGATAGATAGATAGACCGACAGACAGACAGACAGACAGACAGACAGACAGACAGACAGACAGACAGACAGACAGACGGACAGACAGACAGACAGACAGACAGACAGACAGACAGACAGACAGACAGACAGACAGACAAACAAACAGACAGACACACACACACACGGGGGTGAATGTGCCTTTGGAAGCATTAAAGACAGGCTGTCCACGAATAAAGGTTCTGATGCATTCAGATCATTTTGATTCGGAAAAGCTGAAGAAATTACGGCGGACTAAAGAAAGAGTTGATGGTTCTCATAAAAGGTCTGCGCTTAAACTGTTTAACCCGTACATCAAATAAGAAATCGAGTATCTTCATCTTTGATACCCAAATACCATACTGAGCGACTGTGTCCGGTTACTTGGTCGCCGAACATTTGGTCCAATGGACATTTGGATGATTGAATTACATCTTATTCATGTCCCACCTCAGAGAGTGGATTAGGTGTAGCCCGTCCTCTTGGTCATTCTTGGGGCTTGTAGTTATCATCTGGTAAACCAGAATTATAAAGGCGTACATTGACCACGAATCGGTAAGCGAAAAGGCATGCGCTATGCTGTTATGCAAATGCATCACAGTCAAATTCTTTTGATCGTTGTGATTTTACAACAGCTGCACATCGGAATTCCTATGGCCGTAGGCTTGAAACTAGGTCAGCTGAAATGGCAGTGAGGCCTACTAAGACAGGGCCCGGTGAATCTGGAATTCAAGCCTTTGTCCTTTTTGAGGTGATAGACATTTGATTTACTTGACCAACTCACTATGTGAGCAATATGACTTACCCTAACGATTACATGCGGCAGGCAAAATAGGATTCATCATGGGCCTTATCTTAACCAATCGGGTTCATTCCTCCGGATAGTGTTTTCAAGGACCGGTGGGCTCAGTTCTGTTATTTTCAAGATTTTCGCACCTGACTTGGTTCCTGTGTTATCCTCGATATTAGCTCGATTTCTGTCGGGAAGCAAACATGCTGGTTCCTGGCTTCAAGTTCGCATAGCTCCAACACAAAAAGAGGACACAAGCAGATTTCGCTCCATCGTGTCCACCTCAATCCTACTCTAACTATTCGAACAGATTATTATTGATGGTCTTCAGTCCTGGCTTGTAAGAATGCCTTCAATTCATTTTACGTCGCCCGCCTGAGGTCACTACATCTGCCTACCCACATCAATTTCCAGTTTATCCTCTCTTGTGTGTTCTATCACTGGTTATACTGTTCCCTGTCATATGCCTTGGTCTGCTTTTCAAAAATTTGTGTTGACCAAGTGCTTCCATAAATGTATTTCTAAATGCAGCAACACGTCTACTTTGAGGTATTGAATTTCGCGGAAAATCCTTTTTGTGCATGTGAATTGTTGTGCAGTATAATACTTTTTGATGACATCTGCTACGCTCATCTCTCTCTGTCTCTCTCTCTCTCTCTCGGTCGCAGTATTTCGTACTCTGTCATATGTGGTAAAATTAAATTGATACGATCTCGAACCTTGACTTTTTATAACTCGCTTATGTTACATCCAGGTAGGTTGCTGTTTTCTAAAGCGCGCGAATTAAAAGAAAAGCTAACCTAATTACGGTTGTCTATTTTCCATCTAGTATTTCATTACCAAACTCCGCGTACTGGTACAATCAGTACGTTTTTTTTACTTATTATATTTTTATCGTTATTACCAAAGCATATAAGTGATAACTTTTCACGGAGAATTTTTCGTTTTCGGACTAGTAAGTTGCATCATTGACTTGACCTGACTTGATTCACAAGGTCAATCATACTGACCGGTGAAACAGCAGCCGAATTTCCTGCTACAAAATCTTGGATTCGAAACACGTGTACTAGGTTCAACAGTTTGGTCCTATACCTACTTATGACTTTAATTAACATACCGATCGCACTAATCGGTAGTCAGGTTCTTGATTAACAATAGTAATAATAACACGGTTGGATTTTTTATTTATTATAGTACAACATTTCGGGGGTAGGGGAAGATCGTAGCTAATTAGAAGCTGCTGAATGGTGAAATGACCAGTGGTAACTGAACGGTTTGAACCACAGACGTCTAGGTTTAAGGTAATGAGGTTCTATGTGATGACCTTTCGAACACCATCGATTGAGCATCAGACCTGACGGGATGAATGAGATAAGTCTGAACTTCACCCGTGCATGAGATCACCACCCACGGGTGACGAAGCGGGCACCACAGCCGTAGTGTAGCGAGCCTACACACAACGGGAGCATAGGAAAGGCCAAAGCCGGCTCGTGCGTTGACGTGACTTCGATTGTGCTCATGTTGGTGTCTAACTTGTGGATTGGAGGATTTTAAATATTTTGTGAATTATTATGGGAAACGTGAAAGACCAATGAAAAGCGTAATTGAACGCGTGTTTTGTATAGATTAGACTCTCGGGAATAATTCAGCGTGATTGTCCGACTGGGTGGATTATAACACTGTTCATAGAGAAGGATGAAAAACTACATGTATTTCATAGAAATAGCTGTAGCTATCGCCTTCTCGCTGCCGAGGTTGTTGCGATAGTGGAAATCTCACAGACTTCTTATGCATGTACTTCCTGTGAACCAAAACTTCCCCCAGATTTAACTTTTTGAAAGCAAATTCAAAAGCCTGTTTGGGCCTCGTAGTTTCTCAATGAATATTTTGACTGCTCTTTATGAATGGACTAACGTCTATGGTTTGTCTGCAACGTGCCAAACTGACTGCCTTGATTCGGTGTGCTACTCTCTTGGATCTCGCATCATTGTTTCTGGGATTTGCCTGCTGCTGTTGGAGCCTTCTGTGTCTCATTTCTGTTCCAAGCACCACAGTTAGGGTTAACGATTTATACTAATTTTCGTTGTCCTTATATAATTAGCCCCTCTTTCGCAGTTGTAATATTGCCTATGAAACATAGGAGAAACAGCATGTCATTGATTTGTAACAAGCTAGTTTGATAAGTTGTGTGGAATGCCTTCCGTACTGTCTAGCCATCAGGCATCAGTGCGACAAAACATTACCTAACTTTAGCTGTTTTAACAAAACTATAACTTTGTCTGTCTACAAATAACGTTACACATTATGATGACCAACTTTCGGGAATTGGACTGGCATCTGCTGGCGACAGAAAGACTGATCTAACGGACTGACTAGTTCGAGTATTGACATGAGCCCGATTTCGTTTCGTCATTCGATCCCATGATTCTCCACTCTAGCAAAAAACACTCGGACCAGATCGATAAAAGTCAACTTTGAAAAGGAGCACTTCCCAATTCACTACATACCTGCTTATTGTTCAGACTTCAATAGGCGGATTGTGTAATCTGATGTGACCGTTTGGTCAGACTAAAACTAAACGTGATTCCTGAAAGTTTTCTGATAGGAGATAGGTTGGCGTGATTTCTGCAGGAACAAGCTCAGCCGTGGACTCCTGGAATGATTTCATTTCAACTGGGTTAACAGATAGAGTAGTAGGTGAGAGAATGAGTGAGACTCAGTGGAAGCTGTTTGATTTTGCTTATATTTTGCACTCAGTACTTAATTACTACTAATTTCGACAACTTCTTAAAAGAGTCTATCTAATCGTTGCCATTGCTTACCTTATTTTGTGGACACACAGCTGGAACTCTAGGGCAACAGAAAACGGTTTAGGCGCATAAATAACGTCCTTCCCAAGGATGATATACCAGAACCAACGGTAAAACCGAAACCAGACCATAAAAATGGGCAACCATCAGTATCTCGTGTTTAAACAATGAATTGCCCTTGGATTCAAGATCCACAACGCTGAAACGACCACATACATTAGATAGCACTGGTTTTAGTTACCAATGGTGATAGGTGATCTACCGATAATCAACGATACTTTTGATTCCCAGGTATCTGAACTTTTCCCTGTTGCCCGTTTTGTAATTGATTGCTTGCGATTGCCTTCATTCGCCATCCGCCATAACTGGCGAAACATGACTCATATATCAATTTCATACCTTTGTTTGAGTATTCAGTATGGAAACAGCTTTAAAATGATACCCCACTTGCACCATATTGCAGTGACTGGCCTTACGACTGCTGGATACTGAGAGTTGGTCCATCGCATGATATTCGTGGCAAACCGATGTGCGAATGCTGTCAAGTGGGACTGAACTATTAGAAATTCGGTAATACTTCGAGCCGAAACTAAAAAGAGCTTCGCAACGACTCACGGCCGCTGTCGAAGGACGTGGAAATGTCACTATCCGGTCAGCAAAGTCACAAACAGCGGTCCGTTCCTTCTTCAGCAAACTCACACGCAGACCAGGCGACAGACGCACGCACGCACGCATGCGCGTGCCTATACGTCCGCACTAAACACTCATGAACGCGCGCACGCACACACACCGACACACATACAAACGCACCAACACGCGCATACGCGCAACGCTCACGCAGACGCGGAATAGGGATCGACGGGTCGCGCGCCTTGTGCCTGACTGAACTAACTGTACGGCGATACCTTCCACGCTTCGAGCTGCAGGAACCGCCAGCTCAACGGGCTACCAACATCCGCCGGGACAAAAACGAGGAACATTGGATGCGTGATTATCATTTGTGATACACCTTCAATATCGATGTCGTCCAATAATATGTACAGAGTCGGGGGTAAGTCGAAGATCATATCGAGTATTGTGTTTCAAGATGGCGGACCATGTAGAATGAAAGCCATGCGCGATATATTCTATGATTCCTGTTAGGCATCTGTGAAACAAACATACAGTCTTCAGCGAATGGTGAACCGCGTTAACGCGTGAATCTATGCCTTTGAATTGGCGAATCAGATGTAACGGGGTGGGATTCCTGAAGATGCCTTAATTTGCTGACTGAGCCTCCTGATTGCGTTCCGGTTTTCTCATTAGAATGGAAACACATTTGCATGGAAGTTGATTTACTTTATTTTAATAATAGGTTCAAATATATTTTACAGTATCCTATTGTGTTTATCAGTGTTTCTGGGATTTACCGAACTTTTTGAGCCGGAGGCTCATACAGCTCAGCTTGCCAATGCTCATGTTCTATGGTGAATCCATCAGTCATTCTTGATATTGTTGTCAGAATTATTATTCAAACTAAGTTATATTAACCATGTGATTTTCGATGGTTATTATTTCGCTCTGTATTGTCCACGTAGAGGTGGCGGCTGGAAATTGATTATATTTTTTGGACTAAGTTTGCACCATCCGGTCCCTCTTAAGTACTTTTCCCCGACTAGTGTCAATAGTAAAGCAACCAAGAGGAATTTTTATCTGGGGATGTTCTGAACATTCTTATGCTCCGCGTTAGTGAATAAGTGTGTGTTTGCACGTGGGACTTCATTTGTCAGATGAAGGAAGGTGCCTGTCCGTACGACTCAGTAAAAAGTCTTTTCCTGAATTGCTACCGTCATCGATAGCCATTTTTATTGAATGTTGTATAATTACATACGTTCACAGTTCCAGTGACTTTTCGGGCGAATTCTTTGTAGTTTGCATTTGGTTTATTACATTTTTACTTCATTAGCTAGGAGTGTAGTGATTAACCGATCAATACTTTCTATCACTTGTTTCACGGTGCGTTTCTCACATGCGGCAGTCGCAGTCGCTACTTCTAACACGCTCCCTCGCTCCAAGGTTTCGTGCGGTCTTTGTATCTAAGCTCTGTAAGAATACACGCGATCTCTTCTCGTTGATCGTAGAAGCTAAGGGGGTGCCTTCCAATAAGATCCCTATTTCCGAATTCGGAAGGGCATACCAATAAAGTTTGTCGTTCCTGCCTTTTAAAAATAGAGGCGGGGCGAATATCTTCATGTTAACCCCGTCACGAACAACTTGCGGGCCTGGGTTAAAACAGCACATGATTCCACCTTGACTTCTCTTGGGTCCACCTGTTCCATTACCAAGTTACATAAATTTGCGGCCTACTTATTCAGGCTCTGTGCTAACAACGCTCCGGTGGATTACATTTTTAAGCTCCAGATAGTGTCCGTTCCTCCATGTCACCGAAGAGAAAAATACGCTTGCGGCTACGGTTCCAGATCGCCCCATAAGCGTGCACCTCACACAATAAGATACACCTCCGGAAACCATGATGTGCACTTACCTTTGTAAATGTCCTCACATAGTTCAACGGTCAATTGCTTGGTTGCTCAGCGGTGGTGGTTGAGCGGTATAGAACGGATCCCCGCCGCCACCGGTCACTCTGATGGTAGACAGTAATCCCCACTGTCGTCCAGCTCGTTGCTACACCTGGCCTGTGGAGACCCTATGTGGTTCTCCAGCACCTGAAGTCCCAGGATCTAGTTGCCCGTTATCCCTTTAAGGTTACGGGATTTACCCCTTCCAGCGCACTCATGCACAAGCATGTAGTAAAAAAAAACAGTGCAGTGGGTCTTTATGGCTGTAGGGTGTCTCGCTTTCAGTCGTAATGCCGTCTAGGGATTTATGTGAAATCTTGTGTAGGAGGATGTATGCCAGGTCAAAACCGGCCACATCCTCGAGCAACGCCGCTAATCGTCCACGATGGATTATTTTGTTGACACCCACTTCATTATGCATTGACCACCGAAGCGATGATTTTTTCTCCCATCCGAGACCTGCGGACGTGCCCTGTAGCAGCCGGGAGACTATCTATAAAACACAATTTGGTCTAAGCTAACCTCCGTGTAGGGATGCCAGCAGTGAGAGCCAATTCAGCGATTGCACGAAACGCTGCGCCTAGTGCTCATCATGACCTAGAAGTTGGTAAATTGGCTCGCATATTGTATCGCTCACATCAAGCTTTTTGTTTTTTGTAGAATAGCTTTCGGACATCGTTGATAGCGACGGCTTACTTCATCTCGGTTGCACGTTGGGGCCTCCATCTCTTTGATCTCTATCATCCACCCACCTCTCACCTATGGCTTCAAGAAGCTGAAGCATGCATCAGCAGTCTCACCCCGGCAAGCCGCTTGACAGGCAGGCTAAACCAGGTTGAGGTTAACCCTGGGCGAGACGGTGTTGGGCATGCAAAGGCAGATATTCCTGAGTGGACGGACGAAATCTTCCGATGTAATGGCTACAAAGAAACACTGTCTGATCTACCCGACACGGTATTCCTTAAGAGGTGTATGAGCCGTACGACAGACCACCGGCTCATTGCTCTTGCAGGTTGCATTTGGGCGTGCAAAGGTTAGGTGCATCCTTGTACAAAAACGCCGGATTAGGTACCGTCAGCTCACTTCCTGCTCCACACTGGGAGACCGAGTAGTACAGCAGTCCCGAACAGTGCTGGGGACACCGCCTTGTACCATATTCCTGAGAATCTCCATGAATAATTTGATTCATAAGGCCGATTTATCCTCTAGCAGGAGATAGTTATGTGATGATAGCTACCAGTTTTCACGGTCTTCACTTATGGTTCTTGTTAGTTTTGTCCATAGTTGAGTGTGATTCCCACCATCATTAACGATATGCCGGTGACTGTCGGGCAATTCGGTAAATCGCGGCGAGATCCAGTGGCTATTAATTCGGAGATCAATTTATTCAGAAGATATGGAACTCGTTTCTTTTATAGCGTCGCGAATATGTTGTCGTCGGTCTGATGCACGAACGCGTGTGTGGTTATCTAGCTGGTAAGCTAGCTCATTCTGTTATCTCTCGAACCAGAGTCCGGCAGAGTTGACCTGTATCTATTCACTGACAACGGACTTTCACTTTGATGTAAAAATGTACCACGAACTCAGCACTTGCCAGGGAATGAGCGGAGTCTAAACACATGCTCCGATACGACCCATTGAACTTAACTGAGCTATCCAAGTGTTAGCCTATGCTTATGTAGGACTGAGAATCAGAAGATGAAAGTCATGTTACTGCGTCGAGAGTTCCGCTGAGATAAACGGTTATCCGCATCGAGATGTGTAGTCCAAATTTGTCTAACGGACAATGCTGCGTGGTCCTCGGTTAGATTCAATTCAGATGGCTTGCGAACGAGCTCCTAGGGAGCCACCGCAACCATGTATCAACACTCTGCTGCCTTGCAGCCTGCACCTGGTTATGCAAAGACAAGAAATGCGCCCTCGAAAAAAGCTAAGTCGCACTGGAGACGTTTCCTTTGCCAGACACCCATGAAACCTCATAATCATGCCATCATGAAGCCATCTTACCCTCTCCAAAGAGCTAACAACAGTAAAGATGTAGCAGGCGGTTGGTCTCATCTGTGTGCGGAGGACTTGCGCTGCTTTTGCCTTGGAGTACCCGCTCGTAAGAACCAAGAATACCAACCTAAGTATCAAGTTCTGCAGCCAACACGAAAGTTTCATTAGAAAGCCTCCCACAGTGTGTGGATCCGGACTGCGGACAGTGAACTGCGCCCTTACGCCGTGTGATGGCTGTGCAAACTTGCTTCATTAAACCAGGGATGCAATCATATCTGACAGATCAATGGGTGGAAGCCAAGCAAAGTTCATTCTCACGGAACCAGCTTTTTGGAGCATATGGTTCTTTACGATCAGTTGGCAAGCTCGTGGAGAGAACACTACAGTGAATAGACACGGAGAAGCAGCGTACCAGTCAAAACGTCTCCACGAAAGTTGTTAGGCCAGCACCAAACCTTTTCTCAAGCTGGTATTAAATATGTATGTGGGAGAACTAATCGCATTACATTGGAAAGTTATCGCCCGCCGATACTAAGGGGTCTCCAGCTTGAAGGATGCTGCCCCGTCCATCTTCCGCTCGCCCCATTGTTTGCATTGGGCTAAGCACCGAATCCGAAACGCAGATCGACAACAAAGTATCAGCGGAGGAAAGTCAAGAAATGGGATCAACAATGAGAACTCACGTGACAGATCAAAACAAGTTACTTCACGGTCCCGTACTAGGTTAACGCCCCACTGCCTTGTGGGTCAGACTATCGAATCAAGGGCTCCGGTTAGGGTTACAAGAAAACCCGAATGACCCACCCAGAGATCTCCAGAGGTCCCTCAACAACATTTCTTGTCTGTCTGCTCTTCATCCTTCACATCCCCATTCTAGATGGATGCAAAAAAGCTGCAAAGAGTCGTGGTTGAAAACCTGTAACTTTCGGTGAGAATAATACCTGAGATATAGAAAAAAGTGAAAAATCGATTCTCGGACCTGAGCATTATCTTCACTTAGCTGCTTTCAACGTTCGCTTATTTTGCCATACAGAGCGGCGGGTTGTCCTAACTGTAACTCGAACCGTTTGACGTGTGTTGGCTCCGAAACACATGCGTGACTCAACGCTTCGCTCCTCAAACATAAGTTTTTCTTATTACATATAAAGTGAATTATAGTATAAGGGGTAAACCCCATAATCAGAAGACACTGTAAAAGTGGGTTGAAGGGAAAACTTCACGTTAGAACCAGTTTATTGATCCTGCTTTAAAAGAGGGAAAGGTTGTAAATAGGCGAGAAGCCAGAAAGTGGAAGTGTTCCATAACTTAACGGTCCGGCGAAAGAAAGAGCATTGAAAGATAGAAGTGCCACATCTAGTGACAGAAGCTTGATAGGGATGACTAGTTGCCTGGATGCGTGATGGTCGGGGAAAAGTTTTCGGAAGAGGAACTGCCGAAGCAAACTCAGAAGAACAAAATCCAAAGTATTATCGGTAGAACACAGACAACGAAACAACAGCTCGACAATGGGCTAGTGACTGCAGATTGGAGGGTAAAGAAGAGTCGTCGATCAGTCGGATGACCTTACGTTGAACCCAAACAAGAAGAGAAAGAAAGGTAGACGAAGACTCATCCCACATCTGACTGCAGTATTTAAGTGCCGGGCGGATTTGAGCTTTGTACCACAGAAAAAGAGCTAGTTTGAAGAAACCTCTGGTGCGAAACAGAAAACCAACATTGCGGGCAGCACAAGAGGCGAGCTGAGGTATGAAAGCGGACCAATATAGAGAGGAAGTTATAGATAAACCAAGACGAGAGATAGAATCTGTGGCACGCAGCACAGTTGAATCAAAGGATAAATGAGGGGGAGGGGTGAATTATGTTTCAATGAAATCGGGAACAGTGGAGTTTTGGAGGCATTAAATGCAAGATAATTGTGGAATCTCCATGAGGAGATGTGTTCGAGATCGAACTTAATACACTGCGGTCACGGTCGATGTTGGTGTTGGCATGGCGGGGAACGCGGTAAGAAAGGGAAGAATGAAGGGTATAATCATCGGCAGAGGAATGGATGGGGTTACGAGCAGTGGATAGAAGATCATTCATAAATAAAAGAGATAGGGTAGGCGCAAGTACTGAAACTTAGGGAACACCAGCATTCACAATAAATGGCTGAGACAGACCCCATCAACTCGGACGGAGATGGTTCGCTCACCGAGGAAACCTGATGCACGGGGCTAAGGATTGAATCCAAAAAGCGGATCGATAACAGAGCACCAGCGACGACAAGACAGAATACACGGAACAATCAGGCCTCACGTGACAGATCAGAATAAGTTCCTTCAAAGGTTCTTCGGTCACGTTCCCGTGCTGGGTTAACGTCCCACTGCCTTGTGGGTCAGACTTTTGAGTCAAAGGCTTCGGTTAGGGTTCTCAAAGAAGATACTCTTCTGCGTTGAGGGCAGCCGCTAAGTATAATTCACCCAGAAACCTCCAGCGTCTTCCCTGTAAGGGACCTTAACAATTTTCCTTCTTTTAATTTAAGGTCGATGCAAAACGCCATGGGTTGTTGCGGCTGTGATGAAAACAGTAGTTCACGAGTTGGGCATAAATCAAATGCACTTCTTAAGCCTAAGTGTTCACTTCATTTGGCTGCTTTTCCACGTCCGCACACTATATCCGAGAGGAAAACAGGCTGCACTAGCTAAAACACTTAAAACGTTTTAAATAGATGTATGCTGTGTCTCCGAAACACGCATACAAGACCCCAATTCTGTGGTAACTTTCCGCACCTGAGATACAACCTCAGTCTCTCACTTCACTCTCCGCGTGTCGGGTGGTTCGGTATCTAGAGCTCATGGTCAGGCTGGCGTTGGGATTGCTCTGAGCGCGAGAGCTGAGCGTGCACCACTGGACTGGATTCCAGTCAGCAGTCGTTTGTGTGCAGTTCAGTTAGACGGTTTTGTGCATATCACCAACAACAAACTGAAGCGCCGATGTTTGTTCGTCGTGTCTGTGTATGCGCCGACTGACTGCAGTTCCTTTGAAACCAAGGATGAATTCTATCGGTATTTGTCCCTGCTGCTTCAAAACGCACGTTCAACGGACGTGGCGGTCATTGCTGGGGATTTCAACGCCCAAGTTGGCTGTTTGGGAGATTCCGAAAGGCACATTGGAGGCCCGTTTGCTATCCAAGCCGATCGTACCGATAACGGCAATCGTCTCACTCAGCTGTGCTCTACCCACAGATTGTTTCTGGCAAGTACAAACTTCTGCCATAAGAAGTGGCATAGACTGACATGGCGTCCTCCTACGTCTTCACAACGTTGGACTCAGATTGACCATATTGTGATTGGTCACCGCTGGCGTGAATCAATTGAAGGCTGTCATTCATTTTGGTCTACGCCTGTGAACTCAGATCACACTTTGGTACGTGCTCGTTTCCGTTTACGTCTCGTTCGTGGTTGAACCAACGTAAAAGCCACCCGTTTTGCTCAGTTGTTTCTGGACGATAACCAACGACAGAGTTTCCAGACGGAGCTGTCTGCGCAGTTATCGATGCAGCCAGATGTTCAGGACCCAAATGGATGCTGGCAACAGATCAAGGAAGCCTTGTACGCTGCTTCGAATGCCACCCAGAACTCTGGTTCAAGTTAGTCTCACAAACGATGGATATCTTCGACATCAAGGAATCCGAACGGCTCACTGATACACTCTCAGGGACGTCGTCTGGAGCGTTAGACGGAGCACTTTAAGGAACGATTCAGTTGGCCCACTTCAATGCTGGACCCTCCAAATGTACCTGCCAGTGAAACGATGCAGGTGGATACCAGTCCTTCATCAGAGATGGAGATTATGCGGGAGATCGGTTACTTGAAAAGGTATAAAGTCACTGGGCCAGATGAGTTGTCTCCATCTTTTTTCAAGGATAGAACAAAACTCTGGTTTCGGAGTTAACAAAACTCTTCCGGGTAATCTGGATTAGTGAGCAGATTCCTAGGGGATGGTGTGAATGGGTGATTGTGTCGATTTACAAGAAAGATGACAGGTCCCCTTGTGAAAACCACAGAGGAATCGGTTTGGTAAGTATCTCAACTAAACTGTTCACCGGATTTATTCTCCATCGGTTGTTGAGAGCCTGGGAAATCTGTACGCGTGAGAGTCAAGCCGGTTTCAGACCCGGTCATGGTTGTATCGACCACATCTTCACTCTTCGGCAAACCTTAGAGCACAGACACATCTTCCGTAGGCTCACAATCTGTCTTTCTTGGTCTGAAAGTGGCATTCGACTCGGTCGACCGCACAGTTCTCTGGTGTTGTCTCTTATTGAAGGGTGTGCCAAATAAATTCGTTTCTCTTTTCCAATGTTTGTACGCAAACAGCCAAAGCCGAGTTCGTGCTTACGACGATCTTTTACCCGAGTTCACTACGGAAAGTAGTGCTCGTCAGGGTTGCCCTCTTTCACCCTTTTCCTTCAATTTTGTAGTTGAATTGATTCTTGAGATAGCCCTATCCTTGTGTGGGAATAGAGGTGTGGATTTCTGCCTAAGTAATAAGCTGTTTGACTAGGAGTTTGCGGACTATATTGGTTTTCCGAGTGAAGATTCAAATATGTTGCAATCTTTCTTAGATAGCCTAAACAGAATCGTAGCAGTGTTTGAGATGCGTTTTTCACCTTCAAAGTGTAAACTGTTGTTGTTGGACTGGATTGGCTCCACGCCAGTGCTTATGTTAGCGGGAAAAGCTCTAGTCGAAGTGAATGAGTTTTGTTACCTGTGTAGTTAAATCTCACCAGGTGGTCGGATATCGGATGAAGTGTCATCGCGTATAGAGAACGCGCGTAACGGTTAGATCCGTTCATTCATGCGATTCAGATGGGAGGATAGTAGTAGAGGTGAGCACGCGTATATCCAAGGCTCGAGCGGCGTACGCTGAACTGAAGCACTTGTGGCGTCGATCTGATATTTCACTGAAGTTGAAAGGGCATGTATACTGTGCCGCAGTGCGTTCAGTTTTATTGTATGGTTGCGAAACTGGGAGTCTGCGCGTGGAATCGGTGGTCTAATCGACTTATGAGAATGGCGACAGGTCCTCCTGTCAATACATAAGGTAATAAGTCTGGTTGGCATTGCATCGAAGCTGCTCGTTGGTGTTATTCTCCATCGCTAATCTGGGTCTCGCAAACAGTGCTCGCACGAGAATCGAGCTGGGTTTAACCCTGATTGAAGTTGTGTTGATCATATCTTCAATCTTCGACAAACTTAAGAACATATATGTACTTTATATGGGCCCACCATCTCTGTTTTTGTTGGTCTTTAATCGGCCTTCGACTCAGTTGACTGCACAGTTCTCTGGCACTGCCTCTTGTTGACATGCGTACCAGAGAAATTCATTTCCATCATGAAGTCCCTGTACGTGAATAGCTGAAGCGCGGTTCGGGCTTACGATGATCTTCCACCCGAGTTTACCACAAGAAGTGGTGTACGTCATGGTTACCCCCTTTTTCGTTTTCTCTTCAACTTTATGATGGATATAGTCCTAGAGATCACAGCCCTATTGTTATGTGAGGACAGTAGTATTGAACTTCTCCCTTAGGAGGGGTGTCAGACTTGAAATATGGAGACAACGTATTTCTTCTACGTGAAGATAATTTGCAAGCTTTTTTGACAGCTTGACTGATTGCGTAGCAATGTGCTGTGTGCGTTTGCACCTTCAAAATGCAAGATGCTATTGCAGGACTGAGTGACTGGGGTGACTGATAGGAGTAGCATCTCTGATTTGGCAGTCTGTCGTGCTCTTTTAGACATCTTCCGTCTCCTCGGTCTCCCTCGTCTACTCAGATCTCACCCGTGGCTCCACGAAGCTGAAGCATGCATCAGCGGCCACACCTCGGTAAACCTCTCGAGAGGCGTGCCAAGCCAGGTTGGAGAGTAACCGGGGCCTAAGAACCTCAGTGAGACGGTGCTCAGCATGAGAAGACTGTTGCTCCTGAGCGGACATACGAGGTCTACTGTTTGATCCAACCTCTAAAATCGAAAATTGTCCAACCATTAGGGTCGAATTGGCCCCTGGGTCTTCGTCACTTCTACCGAACAAGGTCCCAGAGACACCGATAACCATGCACAGTGGATACTTTGGATGTCCCGTATTGGTAGACCACGACCCAAAAGGCGTAGGAACCGCTCGATCGGTCACCGGCTCCGAACACACGATTTTCCTGTTATCCGACGGGTAGCATTTGGTTGTGCGCGAACTCAAGATGCAACTTCGAACAAACAAATTTGAAACATTGGGTCCGCTTTATCCAATTCATTATGTCTTATGTCTTCTCTCTGTTCTAATGAATTCGAACAAAGAGCCGAGGAAGGCTGCGGACGCCACTTTGTACACTATTTTCAAGGTCCTCCATCATTTCGTCGCTATAGCACACACTTGATCTCGCCCCTGATCACCGTGGTCAGACGCAATCCGCGACATCCATGAAGTCGGCTCATCGTTTCTTAGGAGACAGCCTCATAGAAGTGAGTAAGTTGGTCCCACACCAATTCTTTCGGTGTGGGAAGACTATAGACCAAGTGGACAAGTTCTGTTATCTAGGCAGCTGCATTTCACTCGGAGGTCGGATGTCGAATGGTGTTTTTGCGTATACAGATGACTCGCTTGGGATTTGTCAACCTGAGTCATCTGCGACGTTGACTTGACACCCCTCCATCTATCTGATTCGAGTGTACGCTGTAGTAGTCAAGCCAGCTCTCTATGGTTCAGAAAAATGCCCACTACGGGTAAAGAATACACGACAACTGTCGATATTTGAACACTGATGTGTTCGCAGCGTTGCTCGAATCTGGTGAGAACACCGTAAAAGCAATACCGAGGTTCGGTGGCAAGTCTTAGGTACACGAAACAAATCACTAGATAAAGCATTCACTCTAAGGTGGTTGATGTATGTGTTGCACATGTCCTCGGACTGGATTCCTCGGCGCGCAATGTTCGCCAAGGAAGTAATGTTTTGGAAGGTGAGTAGAATTGACGTCGAAAAATTTAAGCAAAGCCTAACGAGTGAACTTGACCATGTAGGGTGTGTTAGGTTTCCTCGGGTGGGGTCCAAAAGATTCGTCCATTCTATGGTTAGATACACTGGAGCGTATGGTTCGCTGTCGCTATCAGTGGCGTTGTTGTATTGGCAAACTTTATTGACTGTTTGTAGTTCTCTTATTACTCTTCTCATACACCTATTTTTTCATTATTTCCCGTTGCAGTTGCCTCCGAAAGATAGAAACTAGTGCCACAACACAGTGCATGGCCAGTGGTTGTTTGAACTGAGTCAAGGGTTGGGTAGTGTGTCGGGATGGTCACTCCACGAAATGGGAAACGGTATCAGGACCCTGATCAGTCGATTGGGCCGTGTAGGACGCAATAAACTTCCGTTTTGCGGTTTACGAATCCCGTCCATCCAATGGATGGAGACATTAGGTGACACTCCTAGGTTCCGCGCTGAATGGCATAGTTGCATTCGAGCCCTTTCTTCGTCTTCGTGAATTTTACCTGCCGCATTTTTTCTCTTTGTTCTTTGTTCTGTTCGTTTTATCCCCGACTTGACGATGTTGCTCAGTAACGACCGAAACCAATGCGTGGAACTGCGAGGATATTTGCTAAAAAACTGAACTAGATGGCCAGTGGATGTGTAGGCTGCGACAAAGAGAAGACACGGATTGCTGTCACCTCCTCTGTTTACCTTCGAAAGCAATCCCACTTTGTCTGTAGTTTGTTGGAATCCAACAACGCCAAGCAGACACTGCCCTCACACTGTAAACGATTCCCACACTCGCTTAACCGAATGCATAGACCGTGACATCCCCGGAAAAGTGCAGGTTGTTTGCATGTGTCACGTACGAGTTTACTCGAATCATGCTGAATGTGATTCTCGGGCAATCAACACAGATCTACAGTGATAATCCCGAGGGGGCGCGGTAGCCTGTTTGCATTACAATACGTACAGTGAGAGTCTTATTTTTGGTTGAGATACACACTGGGGGGATAGAACTCGTATCCATGGCTAGCGGCTCGAGTAGCACGTTCTTTCCACTACCATGATTTAGAACAATCTACACCATCATCGTCATTATCACCATCATCTGCAGCGTTAAACAGCAGGGCAAGCGCCACTTACCACTGCCCTTTTCACCATGTTGCATGTACAAGTAAAAGAAATGAATATACAAGATGGACAGGGAGTGAACCTACAGGGGTGGGAAAAGGAAACAACGCCCTAGTAGACAACACACGGAATACACAGTCTAACTGTACAAACGCACATCGATCAGTCATTCTGATTCGATAGAAAGTGACAACACGATCACCACTGTTCAAAATTCGCTGCCATATCCTTCAGTGTCTCCAGCCAACTTGTTGACGGGTCTTTTGGACCCCAATCACGAAGACGTGAGGCACCTACGTTTCCCAAGTTCTAATTCCCTGTTGCCACGTCATCTGTTGACCTCCACGTGGTTTCGTCCACTTTCTAGGAGGAACAGAAAACAGAGCGCGGTATGGTAGACGTGTGTTCGCCATACGCAACACGTGCGCCAATTCAATTCAAACAACCATTGACCATGCACTGGGTGCGGTGTCTTTGATTGCTATCTCCTGATGACAGCATCGGTGGAAAAGAGTGAGGCCAAGGCGGTGCCAATCATGAATTCACAGATAACGCTGATCGACTGTTCAGTGTATGCGCGGACCTTCGACTATTCTTGTCGTGTACGAACTTCTGGCGCAGCTTTCCTCGCGCAGTCACATGGCGACCGCCGTGTGCTATCTAATGTTGAACACACGTAGACCACAATGCCATAAGCTACCACTGGCGTGGCACATTCAAATGTTGTAGGTTTAGTAGAGTACACATCTAGATTCAGATCACGCCCTTGTGTGTCAAGTTCATAGTACGGTTTCCCGCCCCCGTAGGCGGATAGACGTAGATCAACTTTGCCTGACGTCGGTCCGGGAGAGATATCACGATGAGTTTGCTTCCCAGCTAAGTAGCCACGCACACACTATGGCTTGTCAGATCGCTGGCAACACATCCAAGACGGTATAAAAGTAGTGAATACCACATCTTGTGGATTAGTCAAACAGCATGCTGCAACGCACCGGATCTCATCGGGTTCTCTGGAATTGCTAGACAGCCACTGGAATATCTTTGCCGAGAGCGAAAATCACAAAGCCCGCACCCCACTGCGAAGAAATTTGATTAGAAGTTTGCGGAGAGACTGAGAGTATTGGTGGTCCAAACGCGCGGCCGAAATGGAACAAGCTGCTGTCACCGGCAATGCTCGCAGACTTTTCCCACTCATCCTATCCACGGGGTCCAAGAAGCCTCGAATAAGTAAAATGATCCGCGAAATAAACGGCCAACCAATCCACCAGCTTTCACGGTGTCTAGATCTATGACCAGAACACTTGCGGAAGCAATTTAGTTGTCCTTCTGCCCCAAGGCCCCACTCAGTAGTGCGTTTGAACCAGTTCATGCTTCATGGACGGTCTGCATTGTCCCCTTCCACCGACCAAGAAGTAGATCAAGCGCTTCATCTCCTGAAGTACAATAAAGTCTCTGGTCCCGACGAACTCTCACCGGCCATCTTCAAAGATGGTGGTATGCCCCTCTTTGCAAAGCGCTCACCAGCCCCTTCACCGGGATTTGGTTCCACGATTACGCCCCACAAAGTGGTAACTGTACATTGCTCATCCCTATATTACAAGAAAGAGACTAGAGGCATCTGTTTCAATCACCGAGGGATAGGGTTGATCTCGGTCGCATCGAAGCTGTTAGCGTCAATAATTCTCCGTGTATTGTCCCCAGTGGTTGAGCAACAGGTCCGTGAAGAACAGTCCAGTTTTCGTCCCAGTCTCAGGTGCATCGACCAGTTTTTCACCATCCGTCAGATACTTGAGTTTCGTCACACATCATAGGCCAACGGTGATCATACTCTTGGATATCCGAGCAGCTTTTGATTCCGTTGATAAGACGGCCCTGTGGGATTGTCGCATCAGGCAGGGAGTACCTGATAAATATGTCAAAATCATCCAAGCGCTATACCACCAATCTTCAGGACGAGTACAAGTATATTGCTTATCGTCACCCCACCTTCCAGTCGGAAGTGGCATACATTAAGGTTCCTCGCTCTCCCTTTCAATTTTGCGATCGACGACATCCTAAGAGATGCGTATTGGAAATCAAACGAATGAAGGCGTTGAGCTCCACCTGTTAACAGGCTTTTAGACCTAGACTATGCAGATGACATCGCATTGGTTTGCGACAATACTACTGCGGCACATCATCATCATCGTACAGCGTTAAACAGTAGGGCAAGCCCCACTGACCACTGCCTTTCTCACCATGTTGCACGTTGAATTAAAAAGTATGAATATACAAGATGGAGAGGGAGTGGACCTACATGGGTGGGAAAAGAAAAGAATGCCCTAGTAGCCAACACACGGAATACACAGTCTAACTGTACAAACGTACACCGATCAAACATTCTGATTCGATAGAAAGTGACAACACGATCTCCACTGTTCGCGGTTCGCAGCCATATCCTTCAGTGTCTCCAGCCAACTGGTAGACGGATCTTTTGGACCCCAACCAAGAAGACGTGAAGCACCTACTTTTCCTAAGTCTGCCGTACATTTTCTCATTCCTCGCTGCCACGTCATATGTTGACCTCCACGTGGTCTCTTCCACTCCCTAGGAGGGGCGGAGAATAGGACACGGTACGGTAGACGTGTGTTTGCCATACGTAACACGTGTCCCAACCAACGAAGTCTACTAAGCTGGATACGCTGTGACAAAACGTTCTCTGAATTAGTACCCAATACTCGCTTTCTTACCTCATCGTTGCTTACTCGGCTATTCCACCCAATCCTAGAGATACTACGTAAACATCGATGGTCGAAAACCTCAAGACGACGAATATCTTCAGCACGCAGACTCCAAGTTTCGCAACCGTACAACAAAACTGAACGCACAGTGGCACAGTATACACGACCTTTCAACTTCAGTGAAATGTCAGGTCTGCGCCACAAGTGCTTCAGTCCAGCGTACGCCACTCGAGCTTTGGATATCCGCGTACTCACCTCTACTACTGTGCTCCCATCCGTCGTCACGCAGCTACCGAGGTAGGTGAAGTGGTCGACAACTGACAGCACCTCCCCATCGAGCATCAAGCTCGGAATCGTTGACGTCCAGTCTTGTAACATCACCTTGCACTTTGAAGGTGCAGAGCGGCACAGAGCGTTCTAGACAACCTCGCGTCGTATGTGTTGCGTTAGAGAATGTGCTATTCACCCTCCAGGTGTAAGGTGCTTCTACAAGACTGGCAAGAGTCTATCCCTGCACCAAATCTCGGTACTGATCAATTAGTCGGTCGAACAGGGAGGAGGGGACCTGATGTGAATTCCAGAACTTTGCGAACAAATCATGAAGTTCTCCAACAAGTCGTACTCCACCATCTTTTAACGGGATTGGGCAAGACCCTTGGAACCCGGCGCCTTGTGACCAATGTTTAGATGGATCTCTGCTTCAGTGGATGAACCTGTCGAAACAGACCACGGGACGTGTCCCCTTGATTGGGTAAATAGATATGCTACGGAGATTGGTCTTGGGGTCAATACCAACAAAACCAAAACGTTCGTATTACCCATTAGCCATGCAGATCGAACCCCACAACTGAATGGCCAACTAACAGAAATTATCTGGGATCTTAAGTATCTTGGCCACACCATCCTGCCAAACGGAAAAGCTGCGAAGGATGTCAAACGGCGCATCGATACCTCCCGAATGGCGTTTCTGCAGCTCCGAAATACCCTCTGGCGACGGGACGAGATTAGTCTTTAGATTGAGCTCAGCATGTTCAGTGCCGCAGTCCGACTAGTCGTACTATACGGTTGAGAAATGTGGCCATTAAGAGCTGAGAATATCGGGCGACTAGGAGTTTTCAATCACCGGTACGCCAGATCCATTTTTAAAGTAAGATGGAGTGAAAAATATCGAATGAGAATATTTGAAGTCTCTGCCGCATCGCCCGTCTTTCAATGTGTATACAACTCTGCCGACTGCAGTGGTTTGCGCACGTCCTCCGTAAACGAGTTTTGTCCTGGCGTCGCCGACGAGGAAGACAATTAAAAACTTGACTGGATACCTTTTTATGGTGTGCGGCACTCCCCAATTGAATTCGAGCTGAATAGACGTCCCAGGTTCCTTGCTGCCAACTGTCCAATATGGGCAGCAGCAATCAGCGATATTCGTGAGGCTGGCTTATCCTCTTCAAGGAGCCAACCGCAGTGAAGTAAAGCAAGTTAAACCTCACAGAAAAATGGTATGGAGGCGTCAATCGAATGGTGTAATTGGAGTCTTGAATGCAACACATATCGATTTCAAGCGTATAAGCACAACCTGCCTATTGTCCCATACGCATCAGGGTTTGCGCGTTGAACGTTGTTAGTTTGGAAGAACATCGAGGACGAAGAAGAGCATCAATTGTTGGTAACGAATTCAGTGAGACTTGGAAGCTATTCGAGAAAGTACGAGAGAGTACTCTCGGGATTCCCACCAGAGACACTTCAGTCAGTACGGTCGACCCGTTTGAAGTGGTAAAATGCTGGAAGGAGAGAGTGGGTTGAAAAGATAAGTTGTGTACGATTTAAAAGTGTTTGCTTTCGACTAGTGCTATTGTTGTTGGTGTTGTGGGCTATGGTACTATTCGGTCGCTCGGTCCAGAGTAGTCCTTTTTATTCGTGAATGCACCTCCAGCCATTGCGCAGCCAAGCGCGCCCTACAAGGCAGCAGCCTTGGGTCAGGTGAGCCGGTGGCTCATTCGCCTTTTCTGAAAAGCCTTGTCGGGTAAATGGAACACGACAAGTAGCTACGACCTTATTCGGCAATGGACAATATTCGCTACTTCACAATACCGTCAGCAGATTTGTGACACATGAGAGCGGAGAACGCTAGCCAAGCAAATATCTCACCATATCCTCGAGCACTGCCAATGATTGTCCATGACCGTTGTTTTTGCAAGTCCACCCCATTCACGGTTAACGGCGGGAGCGGTCGTTCTTCTATCCGTGATCTAGAGCCGTGCGGTAGCATACAGCTTTGTTCTGTTTGGATTGGACAACCGGGGATGATAAGGAATGTCAGGTGCATACCACGGCTAGCTCAGTCGGTAGAGCATGGGACTCTTGACTCCAGGGTCGCAGATTCGAGCCTCGCGTCGGGCGTTTTCTTCCCTTTGAACAGTGGTGTTCTACAAGAATGCCCCATTTCTCCATTCCTGTTCAACTTCGTCATCGGCGAGATAATGAAGAATCCATTGCGAGACCTTTAGGATCTAAGCGTTTAACTGGAAGGTGGTAAAATACTGTGACCTAGATTACGTGGACGACGTTGTCTGCTTGTTCGAATGCACAGAACGTGCGCAACGTGCACTAGATTGACTCACAAGAACTGTAGCTCCATTCGGCCTACGCTTTGCCCCGTCAAAGTGTAGTGTTGTTGCGAGACGACTTCAACGGTTGCAAGCTTGATGCTCGATGGGAAGGTGCTGGCAGTTGTCAACTGCTTCACTTACCTTGGAAGCAGCTTGACGACGGATGGAATCACGGTAGTAGAGATCAGCACGCGCATATCGAAGGCTCGAGCGGCGTACGCTAGACTGAAGCACTAGTGACGCTGACCTGATATTTCGCTGAACTTGATAGGTCGATCAGCGTTATCCGTGAATTGATGATTGGCACCGCTTTGGCCTCACTCTTTTCCACCGATGCTGTCATCAGAAGATAGCAATCAAAGACACCGCACCCAGTGCATGGTCAATGGTTGTTTGAATTGAATTGGCGCACGTGTTGCGTATGGCGAACACACGTCTACCATACCGCGCTCTGTTTTCTGTTCCTCCTAGAAAGTGGACGAAACCACGTGGAGGTCAACAGATGACGTGGCAACAGGGAATTAGAACTTGGGAAACGTAGGTGCCTCACGTCTTCGTGATTGGGGTCCAAAAGACCCGTCAACAAGTTGGCTGGAGACACTGAAGGATATGGCAGCGAATTTTGAACAGTGGTGATCGTGTTGTCACTTTCTATCGAATCAGAATGACTGATCGATGTGCGTTTGTACAGTTAGACTGTGTATTCCGTGTGTTGTCTACTAGGGCGTTGTTTCCTTTTCCCACCCCTGTAGGTTCACTCCCTGTCCATCTTGTATATTCATTTCTTTTACTTGTACATGCAACATGGTGAAAAGGGCAGTGGTAAGTGGCACTTGCCCCGCCGATGGACGCTGTACGATGATGGTGATGTTTGAGAACAGTGATATCATCCACCAACTGCACTTTCGATTTTCATAAATTCTGGCAGTTGTAATGGGGTTTTCATTGAATGTTTACCGGTAAATCGGACGATGATGGTTAGCGAAAAAGTCTCGTAGCGCATGAAAACAAGTGAAAACTGATGTGCTCCGTGACTTTAGTTATGCTTTGTGTTTCGATTTTGATACAATTTTACTAGTTTCCCCTGTTTCTAATCATCCCATCAGCTCGCTGTTTCATAATTTTTGGCATGGATATCAAAGCTACATATCCTCTCTCAAGTCAGGAAACATTAGTTTAAACGCATGCGTTCGTCTGTCGGAACTGCAGAAATATTCTCTAACTTTTTTTGCCCACGGAAAATACTGCAAGAGCTCCTTGCTGTTGCGAAAGGTTTCGCTTTTCACCTGATGTTGGTATTGATGCAAGCAACATGCTGGGCAGAATGTGCGGAAATGTCTTGAAGATCCTCGAGAGCATACTGCCATGCTCAACAAAAATATGCAACCGAGAAAGTCCATTTGCGAATTTGTGCAATGTGCCTGTACTAATAAGTGTACAACTTTCGGTAACAGGATTCTTGAAAATGTTTGCAGTCAACGGCATTAAACCTTTTTCATTGATAGTCTGATAATTGATAACTCTCGTAATGTGCATCATCAGAAATTCACCTGTGTTATTCACATCCGACTGGCCGTAGCGCAATCGTTCGTTCAATTCCGGCTGGTGCCGTGGATTTTCCATTGTTTGAGATTAGGGCTGCTCAAGCCAGTACATTCTATGGATGAAGGATATGGTTGCGAATCGTCCTTACTGTTAGTGCATTTGTCTAAGTGTCTGCGATGTACATTAGGAGCTAGTTAGCACTCCAACGGATAATTGGCGCACTTCGATGAGGCACGCTTGCAAATGTTCACCATGCTTCTACAAATGTGACCCTCAAAATGAATCGATTGATATTATCGTGTTGCGTTTGTTCGGATATGTGGGACGCGTTTCCGTGTGAAATATCTCGTGCGTTTACTGAGATGTGTAACTGTTAGATGAATCGTTGTCTTAATCGATGCATTGTGTATCATAGAGGCATGCAATTCTTGAAGTACTTTCGCAAGACCGACTAGAGTCCGTGCTTGCAATAACCCTATTTGGTGATCAGCTTGAGGTATTTGTTCTCAAAAGTTTGGAATTCTGAGCAGGTTTCGTCATGGTAGGGGAATCGATTGTTGTCCTCATCTTTAAGAAAAGCTCTCGCAGTGGCTGCGCTAACCATAGGAATGTAAGCCTCATCCCGATAGCGTCGAAGCTGTTTGCGTGAGGAGCGTGCAGAGCAGATTCACGAGGAACAGGCTTGGTTTCGTGCCGGTCGTGGGATGTATCGACCAGACATTCACTTTCCGACAGATGCTAGAGCATCGTCACACTTTCTAGAGACCAGCAATCGTCGTGTTTCTGGACATTCGCGTGGGCTTCGACTCTGTTGATAGGTCTACACTATGGAAGTTTTTGTTGAGAAATAGAGTACCCGAGAAACATGTATCAGTGGTTAAAGAGTTGTATCAGCACACCTCAGGTCGAGTAATGGCCCACGGTCAGCTTTCGTCCCCTTTTGTCGTCTCCAGTGAAGTTCGTCTAGGTTCCCCTATATCCCTATTGCTCCTCAACTTTGCCATGAAAGGTGTTCTACGGAATGCCTCCCGAACGGTGTGGTTGAACTCCTCTCAGGTACTAGAGTTTTCGACTTGCTAATAATGCACGGGCAATGCAACATGCTTTGAACCGCTTTGCGATTCAGGTATCCAAATATGGAATGAACTTTGCGCCTTCCAAGTGCAAAGTAATTTTGTAAGATTGGCAAAAGCCTGTGCCTGCATTCAACCTTTGTGATGGTCAGCTTGAATTAGTTGACAATTTAAGTACCTGAGGAGCTTGATTCTAGCTGGAGGTGGTGTTCGGGAGTAGAGCGGTTCATGAACAGCGGGAGCTAGAGCAACTTTCGCAAACCTGCAACACCTGTGACATCGCTGTGACATCTGGCTCCCTCTTAAGGGACGGGAGTGCGTTGCCGCTGCACGCAGGGGTTTACTCAACCGTTGCGAGACCTGACCACGTCGCGTTGAGGATGGTCGGCGTCTTTCCGTGTTCGACAACCGATGTCTCCGAATCATTGCTCGCTTCTGGTTGGAACATCGAGCGAGTAATAACAAGGTGCGCTGCCGTGTGTTGGACACGGATAGCCTCCCTCTTAACGAAGTGATCGCTCCACACCGCCTCCGGTGGCCCGGTCATGTTTTACGAAAACTTGTTCATCGTCTCCCTTGCCATGCTCTATTCGCGCATGCCGGGCAAGGCTGGAGGAGGCGATGAGGCCATGACTTGTCACGAAGGTATGAAGAAGCTAGCATCAGCATTAGCTGCAGTTGGCGCTTCCGCTTCCCTGGTTGATGCCCAAAGGACGACGATTGTCGTTGGGTAAAGGTGCTGAGGGACAAGGTTGAGAATAAGTCAGTGTCGCGAATGCTGTGCGGTGTCTGTCGAACGCTCGTGCCCCGTGATCACAAAAATGTCAAGCCGATAAACAGATTGACAAAAATATCAAAAAGTATACGGCGAAGGGCAAAAACAGAAAACCTGCATTTTTCTCTCTCACTTACCGTCCGTTTTACTGTATCGTACTCCCCTCCCCCTATTTTGTGATTGTCGGTGTCACTTTGGCACTTTGCTTGATCTCAAGCCGATATATATATATATATATATATATATATATATATATATATATATATATATATATATATATATATATATATATATATATATATATATATATATATATATATATATATATATATATATATATATATATATAATGTATATGGTAACTTAGAGCACGCCGCTTCCAATGCCATACAAGACTCCGGTTCATGTGCGACTGCTGACCGATTGATACCTTTCACATCAGTTGCTTGGCGATCCGTCCCTCCGGATGTCACATTCAATGAAGTGCGTAAATTCCTAAGACGCCAACAGACTAGGGGCCTGAGAAATGACCGCGAGCAGTGTTGGATTGCCAGATGTAGGGAAATGGAGAAGGCTGTGTCTACTGGCAATGCTCGCAACCTTTACCGTTTGATTACGGGTATCGTTCGAAAGAAGCCTGGTGTAAGTGAGTTAATTATGGAATCTGGACGGCTCACTGATTCACTCTCAGGGACGTCGTCTGGAGCGCTGGGCGGAGCACTTTAAGGAACAATTCATTTTCCTTATTCCTACAGTGGACGTCCCCAACATACGTGCCAGAGAAACGATGCGGGTAGATATCACTCCTCCATCAAAAATATAGATTATGTGGAAGATAGCTTATTTGAAAATGTACGAAGCTGCTGGGCTGAATTAATTGTGTCCATCCTTTGTGAAGAACGGAGGCGAAGCTTTGGTTTTGGAGTTGACAAAACTCGCATTATTTGGGAAGGTGAGCAGATTCCTAGGGAATGGTGTGAATTGATGGTTGTGCCCGACAAGTTTATTTATCTTCCAGTCCTTGTATGCGGACAGCCGAAGCTGAGGTCGCGCTTGCGGTGATCTTTCACCCGAGTTCACTATGGAAGGTGATGTTTTTCAGGGTTGATCTTTTTCGCCCTTCCCTCAATGTTTAATTGAAATGGTTCTTTCGATAACTCTGTCCTCGTGTGAGAACGTTATTTCTTCATCACCGGTGTTTGTGTGTACTCCTATGTTTTGTATCCATCGGTTCTCATCGCCTGGCCTTTAACCGAGGCTTAGTTAAAGTTGTGCTCCAACCATTCCGTTTATTTTTTCACTTAGCAGTGGGATTTTGACACCATCTGATAGTTTAATTTATTTTTCCTCATTTCAGACTTTGTTTACTTTGAGTCCTCTGCAACTGCTCCGTATCAAATCCGTCGAATTGATGAGTTGAACAAGGTGAGAATCAAATAATTTCCCTTATCATCTATATCGGCAGTGGTTCAAACTGTCTAAATGCGATAAATGTGTGTTTAGCTTGAACACCGTGGTTTTTTGTCCCTCCTTTCAAACTACAGAATATTAGTGTTGCCGTATCGTCAACACTCGTTCAGTTTTTTTTCACGCAGGCTTCATTAGGATGGTCCCATTTCCAGAGGTATTAAAGTCTGTTCCATTGGCTTTTTACCGCACTTTATCTTGTGGTGTGACTTTGTTCCATTTTCAACAACGAGCAGCATGACTATAGATCGGTCGTGCTTGTGGAATATGATATAAACCTAGGACCGATGTTCCCCAGTGAAATTGGAAAGTTTAGGGACTATCAACAGAAAGCCTGTTTTACTTGCACGAATTCCATTCATTTCTATCGTTGGCATGGCATTACGGTTATGCTCGAGGACTAACGAGACACCGTTGCAATGAGATTACCTCTGCTGCACTGTCCCGAGATCTGTTTTGTGGGAAGCGGACGCACGCAGACTATCGGTGCTTTCGTATCGATATGATCGTATCATTAGTAGAAAATTTTGAGGACGACTTATAAGCAGTTTTGCTGTTAGACCATTGTAAGGATCCGGAAATCGATACCTGGTCCGGTGAGCGCACAGACATGACGTATCGTCGATAGACAGCGTCATTTCACTGGCAGACAGCTCGTCAGCATCTGTGCAGAATCCAGGCCTTGGCTTAAGCGAACGGAATCGTGAGCGTCAGGATAGCGGATGGATAATACTAGGAAGGATTCCAGCCAAGCGGTGGCTGGCCGTATCATAACCCAACCAATCGAGAGACGCTACCCGATACCAGTTTGAACAGATAGTTTGTAGCGCAACGATTGGTGGCAGTGACTCTTTTATCCTATATAAAAAATGTCTTGAGCTACTAACCTGAGACGATTCGAAAGCAAAGGAGTCCTCTCATCAAATCTAGTGTGTCGGATCAAAACAGGTCCGCGCGCCCAGTGTAAACTAGTGGTTTTTGGGACAGGCAATGCGCGCGTTCCTTTGTGTACAGTGTATACTATCAATCGTTCGCCGAGGCAAATAGCAGTTGTGTGTTATGTTCTTGAGGTTAATCCTTGACGTATTAAGAGAGAATAAAAACCTTGACCAATGGGCTTGGTTGTCGAGGTCCTCCTGGGCTTCCGGGGTCCACGTGATCCGCTTACCGAATGATTCGAAACATTGGACTCACGACAAATTCTGCGGTTAGCCGCTTCTTGTTTTCGAACTCTCAGTTGCGTTGTTGCTCCGACATCTGGTAGGTAACCGCGACGATCAGAACACTGAAGTGCTAGTTCAGTATTTAACAGGGGCTCTACTAAGTGTCTCTTTTGTTTGGCAGCATTTCTGAGTCATGCCTGTTCTTGACGGCCTCGCGCATATTTTGTGTTCCGTAGCAGTTGAACCCAGTTGAAAAGGTCCTGTGATACACGTACGCGTATTCAAATATTTTCAACAGTTGGTTGCAATTGTTCCCCTTCTTCAAGGATCGTAACGGGTGAATTTTTCGATTTTTTACTGGACGGTTATTCCTAAAGGTAGGTAGTTCATTTTGAGCTACCATTCACATACCGCTGTTGGGTGCTTCTGCTTACTGTCTCAGTAGAATCCTCTCTCCGAAATAAAGTAGTCATTGAGAATATGTGAAATTCAGGAGAATACCACTGGTCTTAGTTTCAAGTCGATGAGGAAAGTATGTGTATACATGGCGATACATAGTCATATCCCCTATTGCTTTTAACCATACAGTGGGACAGACCTAATAAATCCCACTCAGGAAGCCTAACGCACTACACATTGCCAAGCTCAGTGCGAAGGTTTCTCATGTTTCTATTCCATGTGATGAACACGGCATTGTGATCATTGTTTACCACAGGCTCATTACAAG
Source organism: Fasciola hepatica (assembly GCA_948099385.1). Lineage (NCBI taxonomy): Eukaryota > Metazoa > Platyhelminthes > Trematoda > Plagiorchiida > Fasciolidae > Fasciola > Fasciola hepatica. The sequence goes on from CANUEZ040000087.1 coordinate 38,761, forward strand.
CAACACTTACTCTCTCACATCGATCTTAGTTGAGTTTTTTGTGTTTTGAATAGTGAATACGACTTGATGAGCGTTTCTGTCGTTTTATGTTCCTTTAACTGTTCCTTTTCCCCTCCAGACCCCCACTGGCGCTGTCGAGGCTAAGGTTGCCTGCTATTTCCGCCGACGAGATGTGTCAATTGCGCTGATAAATCAAGCAGAAAAATATTGTGAGCATTTACGTTATTCTAAAACTCAGTCATTTTTTGGCTCGAAACGGCTATCCGACTATCCCTCATTTTGATCTCAAGTTCATGAAATTCGTAGAATCGACTTGCGTTTATTTTTGTTCCAAATCGATATTCACGCGAAAAGATTGAAGCCGGAAGATCCTAAGATGTTCTCAAACTTTTCTTATGTGTATAAAGCAGTTTTGTGCCATCTAGCAACCCTTCAACAGCATTGTTTTTCATATTCCCGATAGTTCAACGTATCGGGCCGATATTATTCTGTAATGAACTCGTGTTGTCTATTTGCTCAGTAGACCAGTTTCATCGTATATTTTTTAAATTTGCTACAACCATGTGAATGTGTCAATGTTCCCACACAAGTTCCTAGTTTTCAAAGGCTAGCTTGATTACTGTTAATGTCATACGAAATTAATCATACAGACGCTTATTCGGAACGTGCGCCTTACTTCGATGAGACTTGACTCAGCCGATGAAAATCATCATCATCATCATCTGTGACGATTCCAAGTCATAGGTCTTGCACAGCGGAGAAGAGCAGACCTTGCTTCCAGAATACTTCGTGTTTTTGACCCAACTAATGTTCAGATTTACTCTTCTTGATGGCTCTTGTTCTGGTTTAGGTTCAACATCTTTTTTGTTATTGGTAGGTAGTGCGGCCTCAGCAAGCAGTAACCTTCGACTCCTATGAGAAACGGAATAAAGTGAAACCGCGCGCCTCTGCGCACCGCTTCCGCACTCCCCCGCCCCCGCTGCTATACCCACTTTCAGTGCGTTCTCTCAGCGTACGTTGTTTGCATGCATCTGTCTGCCTGTCCATTTATCCACCTGCCGTCCAAAATCGATCGGTCCAGCTATCTACCAATCCACGTGCCTGACTCGCTCGTCTGCATTCACCCGCCTGCCTTAACACCCCTTTGGGCATCTCGGTCGATAGGTCGGTTAACTACGCAATGGGCGAACAGTTTCGATCCACCGCGATCAATCGGCCGGATGGTCGACGGTTTTTCCATTTTACATCGATCATCAAGCCTATCATTTCCAGTAAAATGACGAATAAAGGTTTGTCTGCTTACGCGTGCAAAACACACTGGAATAGAACTCGATCGCGAGAAGTAAAATCATCTATTAACCATTTTTCTCCAAACCCGTCGGTATTCACACACGAACAATTCTTATTACTTTATTTCGTTCTTTTGGCAAGGAGCATCTTGGGTTCTGTTTGTCATTGCGATCGATCCCATTGTAAAAGCCGTTGTAATCATCGCTCTACGGTCTACCTTGAATTTCGTCTACTAATTCTCACTGCACTCTCGGGGAACGTATTCGACCTTAGAAACCACTCAAAGATACTGGGGGTGTAATACGCGCGGGAAAGTCGCAAAAAAATAGATTCGAAATGGTCAAAACGAAAATTGATGAATAGCGCGATAACTGAGGGAAATTATTTTCCCTACAATTAGTTACCCAATTTCGGAAAAAATTATGCACTTCTGCAACAAAATTATTATTTATTCTCGAACCGTCTATAGATTACTAGGGAAATACTAGACAAATAGGAATATGGATAGACATGAATGACATGAATCATAGAGTTTGTCACGGTCACAGTATTGTGTTCGCTTTATCTAACTTACGCCGTCTAGGCGACAGGACGATGGATTCATTCAACTTTCCTCATTTTTTCTACCCGTCTTCCTTAAGCAGATGTCAGTGATATCGACTCAGATGAGGAATGTCCGGATGTTAGCGAAAAGTCGTCTGGGACGCCCAATGGTTCCTCTAAGCGTTCTCAGTTATCTGTATCCGAAGTTGACAAACACCGGATCAAACATCGAGAACTGTTCCTATCGCGCCAGATCGAATGTCTGCCGGCTACGCATATACGTGGTGAGCTTCCCCCGATAGGAATCTTGTATGTAATTGAGTTTAGTATGCTCTTTCCTGCTAAGCCTCAACACTTTCTATCGGTTGTTCTTTTCCCGGGACAAATCTTGTTTTCTATGTTTAAAAAAGGACTCGGATTAGAAATACTGTGTGAGTTGTTATCCCTTTGTATGGGCACATCGTATCTTGCGTGCTTCCATAATGAAAGTAGCTTTCATCTTACCATTCCAGGGAAGTGCTCAGTAACGCTTTACAACGATGTTGAACCACTGACCAATTACTTGAAGCGCGAAGACGCGTTCTACTACAAACTGATCTACGATCCCTCATTAAAAACCTTGCAAGAAGATCGCGGATCTATGCGCATTGGATCGGATCACCAGTCAGAAATTCAATCATTCTTGAAGGATTGTAAGTTCTTCAACTTGATTGACTATAAATGTTGTTATTTGGGTCGTTGTCATTATAGTTGCGGAACCACTCGAAATACTGTTAGGATGTTCTGTGAGATGTTGCTATGTCAGACTAAGCTTCGTTATCATCGCCCTTGTGATCTCAGCTAGTAATTCTGCATGGGCCCGTCAATCTCGTCTACTATTATCGTCCCTTTTTATTGGAATTAGAATCGTTTGAACTATATCGAATATCTAATTTCTCTTAACCGAATGTCAGGTGCAATTTATGTTTTGCAGTTGTGTTGATGTGTTGAATTTCCGTTCAGCCCAATTGGTTTCACGTCTTTATAACTGATAAGAATTTAAATAGAGAGTAGTTGCTTTTAGAGTTGGTGTTCATGTTTCCGCTGTGATGGGTCACTGAAATTTTACACTGGTCTTTGTTCTGTCTGATTCAGCCGCGACGGACCCTCGTTTGAATGCGCAACTCGAAGAGCTGGTCTGGAAACCTGGAAGCATAACAGATGAGGAAATCGACATGTTCTGCCTTCTTGTCAGAGCCGTGGGTACTCTTGGACGAGCCTACGATCCTAGCTCAACAACCCGACAGCCAATATTGCTCGGTGCGGCTGCCGCAGCTGGACGCGATATTACCAAACAGCATGCGCATGATCTATTGCACAAGGCTAATTACGATTTGAAAAAAGCCGTATCATTACTGCTTCCAGGTTAGTTTTTTGGTGTTTTATGTTGACGTGTTTATGTACAAACTTACTGGTCAAATGATCATCCAGCTTGTTTGCCCAATACCACAATGCCTTGGGTCGACAATGCTAATCTGGTGCTGTCATTCAAACACTTCAGTGTTCAGGTCGGCATTATTCGAATGTCCTCATTGAAGTTATGTAGCCGTGCAAACGAACTTCCAGAATGTGCTCTTGGCGGACTGTTGAAGAAATGGACGTCACGATTTCACAGGTCTTCAGTATTTTTCAGAACGTGATGATACTTGATACGGAATCCAATCATCAGATAAGGTCTAGCTTCTCAAGTAACGAAACTCGACTACTTCGCTAGTATGAAGTGTTTTGGCGTGTTTCGTAGTATCGTCACCATGGTAACTTCTTTTTTATCAGTTGGTTCTCTGAAACTAGAAATTATTTTCTCGTGGCTATTGGCATTTCACGTGACAAACCTGACGTGGGGTTTCCAGCTTGCTTCAAAGTTTTCGGACTTCACACCACACACTTTTCTCTTTGTCATTTCGTTAGACTCAATTAAACATGATTATTCGCTTAGAGGTTGTGAAAATGAAATTAGAATTGTGGGAGAATGGGCTGGCACATTGCCGATAGACGAGCTGGTTCGTGTAACACACGGCACAATGATTTGCCGAGCCCCCAACACTTCATCTGTCAGGAATCGAGAACAACATTGAAGCCAACGAAACCGACCGAAGGGCCAATTGAATGCCAACTGTCGTCTGAACCGAATCAACGGGTTAGGTTTGTAACCGGACTAACGGCTCAGAAGAGCTGATTGTGAATATTAGGTGGATCAGTATGTGGACGGGCCACGACTTGGCTATGACAGCTATGCCCCAGATATAAACCGTCGTTTTGGTACTAATAAATTGAAGTGGTTCGAAAACGGAGAAGCCTTCTCACTAGTGCTAGTGGGTTACAACAGAACCAGGATTAATTATAACAATATAATGCATGTCTTTCCTGGTGACAGGCCAACCAACCTCAACTCATAGCTTCATTCTTATCGCTCTCCCATCGAAGGTTTTGTTACTTTGACGATAGGAAGTGCTTCATTGTCGTCCGACTGGTTACCGCGTTCGACCTAACGAGGTTCACCATTCAGAGTTTTAGGGTCATGGTTTACTTAATCTAAAGTGATCACTCTACACCGCCTGCGGTGGCTCGGATATGTTTTGCGTATGTCACCCCGCCGTCTACCTCTTCGTGCCCTATTCGCGCGTGCTATTCTATGCTGGAGGGAGCGATGTGGTGGTCAGGCCATGACTTGTTGTAATTGAGGAAACTGGCATCAGCATAGGCTTCGGTTGATGCTTCCTGGTTGGGCCCAAGGGATTAATATTGCTGTTGGTTAGAGACGTTGAGACAAGGCTCACAGTGGAAGTCAATGGCGCGAATGCTATACGGCCTGTCTGTTACGCTCCCGTTTTCAGTAAACACGAAACCAAAAAACATATATATATATATATATATATATATATATATATATTTCACACGTGCCTGATTTCAGGCTGTGCCAATCAAAATATGGCACATCCAGGGAGGAATGAGCATATGAAGTCATAGTGGAGGGGGGGGGGGAAGAGCAAAGATAAGAAAGCAAAGTTTTATTGTGTGCACATTTAGCATTTTTTTGTTTTTGTTCTTGTCTCATGGTTACAACAGAAATGGATACACTCCCGTCACTGACTTCGGTTTCGAGCCATGTCCATTAGTGAGACAAGCCAGCATTCTTCGTCATCTCTACCGTTCCAACTTGGCAACCAAAACAGCCCTACACATAATAGACTCCGTCATTTTCTTCATTTCTCTGCGCCACATCATCGCTTGTCCTCCATGCTCTTCCGATCAGGCCCAGGGAGCGCAAGCAATGTGCGAAGCGGCATGCGCTGGGCAGGCATCCTCAATACCTGTCCCCGCCAGCGGAGACGGTGCTGCAATATGGTCTTTTCTGGAGAGAAGTCGGTTGTACCAAACATTCGCCTGCACACTTGATCATTACTGACGCGTTGCTCCCACCAAACACGGACAGTGCCACGTAAGCGGCGGGTATCAAACACAGCCAAGCGATGGGTTTATTGAACTCGGAGGGTTCATGTTTCACAACTATACAGTAGTGCGGGGCTCACGGCGGTATTATGCATATGGTCTTTTAAGAAAAGACTGATATCGTTTCGGCGCCAGAAATGCCTAAAATTCGAAAAACCTAGTCTGGCCTTTGAGATACGCATAGGTATTTCCTCTCCCACGCTGCCATTTCCAATAATACAGCTGCCCAGGTAGACAAAACTTTTGGTAATCTCCAGTCTTTCGTTGCCCAAGTAGAGCGCGGGTACATGCTCTCGGTAATCCTGGAATAGCGCCTCACACTTTGACAGGGCGAAGTACATTCCGTATCTAGCCATTTCAGTTATCGTGCGGTTCAGTGGAAGTTGAGCAGCTGACTTGTTAGAGGCGAGCGGGATGATATCGTCGGCGTATTCCAGACGAGTAATCTTGTGCCATGGGGAGAGTTCGACGTCACCACCTACGGAGCCCCCGACCGATTTCTTAGGGGCGTCGTCAATTGTGAAGTCAACGAGGAACGGTGAAATAGGACATCCCTGTCGAACTCTACTGAAAACAACAAGGGGGGAGGAGGGGGGGGGTGAAAGCTTACGGTAAGCTCTTACTCGTGCTGCAGTATGACGGTGGAGGGATTTGGTGGTTGATACATACTTCCCAGAGACGCCGTTTCTCAACAGGCATTTCCACAAAGCAGTCCTGTCAACGGGATCCAAAACTGCTCTAATATCCAGGAACACGGCGGTGGTCGGTCATCTCTAAGTGTGTCGATGCGCCAAGGGCTGACGGAGGGTAAATATCTGATGAATGCAGCGTCGACCTGGGCGAAACCGCGCTTGCACCCCACGGATTTGCTCCTCCTTGTGTAATGACAGTCTACAAAGAACGACGGACGCTTAAATCTTCGACGCAATGTGAGCTAAGCTGATTCTTCAGTGAGTGCCATGGACAGCTTGGGATCCTTTCTTGAAAACAGGGACTACGATCGATTCCATCCAATCCATAGGAACTTCCTCCTCTTTCCATACTACGCATTTCTTTCACAATATCGTAACGTGTCTCTTTGAATGCAGCTGGTCGTAGACCATCTGGGCCTGGAGCCTTGTGGCGCTTGAGAAGTGCAAATACACTACAAATTTCAACTTCGCTGGGCGGATCTAGGTACACAGACCACTGGGCACAACATTCTTTAAGATGTATGGTAGTTTTTGCGAGAGGCCAGTTGAATTTCGAATTGAAGTGTTCAGCCCATCTTCTTAGGCGTCGATGAAGACTATGAATAAACGTTCCGTCAGCTCCGCAGATTGTCTCGCTGACATTGTGTCTTTTGGTGCCGGTGTTACGAATACTGTGGAACAACTTTCAAAAGTTCCCGGAGGCAGCAGCTGATTCCATCTCAGCAACGCGTTCCGACCATCATTTCTTAGGCTTGCAGTGAGCTCACGTTTTAGGACCAGACGGATTTCGTTAGCAGCTAAGTCCGCGGGGATTGGACTGCGAATACATGGAAGTTGGATGGGTTTGCCTTTATCCAATGATTGACCTGCCTAGATGTAATGCCGCAACTAGCCAGACAAGCGGAATGCAGGGCCGATTTCACGGGAGCTCAGCGTTGTTCTAGGGGGCACGGCAGGATGTTGCTCAATCTATCTCAGAATCAAGACCGATTCTCCAGTATGAATGACAGTTTTGTATGCATCCTCGCCATCTGTAGCTAACTGTGATGTGATCTATCTGAGCCCAATCTTGAGTTGACGAAGGAGGTCGCCAGGTGGCTGGACGGTGCTGTGTTTCTAAAGCTCGTGCTGGATAGAAACAGTTGAAGATGGAAACGAATTTAAAAGCCTATCGTCATTATCCGAACAACGACAATCAAGGCCGAAGCGATCGCCTAGACGTTCAGTAGGCGCGATTCTGCCTACTGGCATTTTAAGTCTCCGGCTGGAAGTATGATAACCGTCTTTTGCGCTGTACCATCCTGCTATGTCTTATCCTTTCCGTTGTTTTGTTGTGTCGCAGTTAACCTTGTTCCGTTGGCACCAAGCTTGTCTCAACCCGAGTGGTTTAGAACTTTCGATTACCACCTCGGAGGTCAGAGGCCCACATCCCGTCACTGTCGGTCACTTCGGTGGTAGACAGTAATCCACCGTCTTCCGGTTCGTTACCACACCTGACCTTATGTGGTCCCCCACTCCATATCTTAGGGTTTGGTTGCTGGGTATACCGAATAGTATATATATATATATATATAAACCTGCTTAACGAGAAACGTGGTTGGAGCCAAACAGTAACTTTAAAAATGGCCATCGAATGTGCATACCGTTAACTACAATGAGGGATGCTTCTCATTGATATGGTTGTTCTCTTGCAAAATGGTCTAATAAAATGGGTCGTCGATCTCATTTTTCAGGTAACCAACCCGTCATTTGCCGGGATCAACTTGAAGAATGGTCTCCTAGTGAAGCCCAGCTATTTGAGGAAGCTTTAGATAAATATTCGAAAACATTCTCGGAAATCCAAACGGAGTCTTTGCCCTGGAAAACACACAAATCATTGGTAGAATTGTACTATTTTTGGAAAACTACCGATCGATATGTAAGGCAGCGACGGACGAAACTGGCTGCCCAAGAACACAAGTTGAAACAAGTGTACATACCAAACTATAGCAAACCAAATCCCGCTGTTCTCTACAACGGCTCTGACAAATCCGGTCGAGGCTGTGAAGGTTGTTCAGGTAAGATATTTTCGCCAGTATTTCGAGTGGGATTCTGGCGTAGCTTCCATTTATCTTTGATCAGATTTAATTGGCTGAGTACTTCTTTATCTGCTTCGTGTTCCACCGTTTCATTTGCAAACGTGAGATAATCGTGATCATTGGTGTCAGATAGGCCACATTGCCCCGAATTTTTCCAGTCATTTTGATCTTTTAAAGTTAGATTGTAAGACGTGCGCCACATTTCAGGTCCAACAGGATTGTGTTCAGTATCACTGAGTACTTTGTTTGATGGTTGACAATAATGCACTGTCGTTCGGATCGTTACTACACCTGACCAATGAGAATCTTATGTGGTTCTCCACTCCAGGTCTCAAGGTCTGTTTGCCGGTTATTAGTCCATTGGGCCTCGATGACCATAGGGTATACATCCTTTCCACTGCACTCATGCAGAAGCGTGTAATACAAAAAGGATACAGTGAGTACAATCATGTAGATCACTAAGAATTTTGGGAATCGCTATACTGTTCTCTTTACCCTTTATCCGGTTTCAAAATGTTTGAATTTATCCCGACTCCTATACAGCTACTTCATCTTCCCAATGGTATGCCTGGGGCCCTTCGAATCTCCTCTATCGTCTCTGCTCTAGTTGTTGGACCTACTGGAAGCGGTACGGAGGCCTGAAAAATCTCACACCCAAAGGTTAGTTGTGTCAAAGTTCGATGCCTTGATTCAAATAAAAAAGCACCTCGAACTAATATGGCTAATCCTTCATATCAAATAATACTAGTGATCAAATTCAAACAAGACCAAGTGACCGCCAGTTCTATTTTATTTTTGTAATTGCAATTATTTGTGTGCTCTCCCTCCGTATGTCTGAACTTAGTTCTGATCTGGATGGATCTCCAGTATCAAAATCCGTGTCTTAATACTTGGCTCAAATTCGGACCCGTTTCAGTGGTTGTTAAGTTAAGTCGTTGAGAAACGCAGAGGTAGTGTTCCTTTTTGGGGGTAGACAGTACTCCACTGTCATCCAGCTCGTTACCACACCTGACCATTTAAGTTCCCCACTCCAAGTCTTGGGGTCCGGTTGCAGGTTATTCCAAATGGTGCAGTGGGTCTTGATGGCTATGGTGTGTAATACCCCTTCCACCGTACCCATGCGCGGACATATAGTAAAAAAAATGTACGTTGTCTGTCAAGTGTGAAGATGTGACCAATGTGCGTGATAGCAACTCGTCCGATTATTATTTCCATTACCAGGTCTACTCATGGCTAGAAGTCTGCGGTTGAGTAACGACGACCTTCGCGTAAGCTGTGGCCTTAATTGCATGCTAATTTGTTTTGATTCATATCGAAACGTTTAAGACTATATGAATCGCTTGTCTCTAGGCTTCCTAGCTTAGGCGAGCGATAGCTGCCCAATGAAATGCGATGACCTCTCCCACCGTCGAGCAAAAACCTCAGGTGCTCCACACCTACGTCCATCTAGTGGAAGTTTTTAGATCGGTAATCTGTTTCCGTGTTTATTTGCTGAAGTGTCCTCTCCAGGGGCAAAGTGGTTGGCACCAGATGTTGCCCATCAACTGGTTCAGTGACTGGACTTCGTCTGACCTCTATCCATTGACCTGTCGGACATGACTGCATCTACGGCTTAAGGAAGCCATCCTGTGTGGCTCTTTGGATCGTGGAGGCACGCAGAACATCATACCACGCCAAGGTTCAGTCTCATCGTGATGAGCGGAGAGCATTTCGGTTTACACTCGACTCCGTTTGCGCACTCTTACTGTGAGTTGATGGTGATTTGCGAAGTTGTAGGGGCGCTCTCTTTTCGCAGTTAATCTGGGAGGTTTAAACCCATCGCTGATCTGGCCGTTTGGTTCGACTGTAGAACTTAGGTACTTGGAGTAGTGCATCGGGTACAGAGTTTCAACATTGGAGCGTGCAGAGTGTAGGGCCCCTCGGATTCGTGAGTAATTTTGTTTTTGTAGTGTTTATATCCAGATCGACAACCTCTGCATGTGCCCTGCCGTCGAGAACCATTTGCAGAGTTCCGGGGCTCTGTCTTAGAGTGGCAGTGTCGTCGGCGAATTTGATGTCTATAACCCGAGAATCGTGGCCAAATTTTATTTGACGAAATTTATTGAATGCGCGACGCCTTATCCAGTGTATAACGTCAAATGGCGGACACCGGAGTCAGGTGGGATCTCTGGAGGCTGTTCGCCGTGGGAACAGACGCGCGCCTTTGTTTTCGAGTAGTACGATCGTACCAGTCTGGTGTGCCCTCCGGGCAACCCGTTGCTTCGCAGTACACTCCGTAGTGACTGTCTGTTAATGGAGTCGAATGCTGCTGGAAAGTCAATGAAGCACGCTGTGGTGGATTGTTGAAGTTTAAAACGGTGTTCTAGAAGTCGCCGTAGTGTGATGACCTGGTCAGCACAGCCTCTTCCTCGATGAAAACTACACTGGTTGGAGCGTGTTCGCGCGTCCCGAACAGCATCTAAATGATGTAGCAGAATAGTCACAAAAAGCCTAACCGCTGTGTCGATGAAGCTGACACCCTTGTAGCTTGGTCAGACAGTCTTATCGCCATTTTTACGCATAGGGAGTAGGTTGGAGCTTGACCAGTTCTTGGGAAAAACTTCGAGGTTCCAGATACGACGAAATAGCCTACTTAGTGAGTAAAATAGAATTAACAAACAGGAATTGAAGATCTCAGGTAGGATGCCATCCTCCCCAGATGACTGCCTGTTTTTCAAACTTCTGAACGGCGGCGAGGATTTTCCGTTCATTAAAAAAGGCTCGAGGTCGACTGCATATTGTTCTATGTCGCTTGATGCCGTTACAAAGATGGATTGGATGTGAGGGTGGTTGAGCAGCTGACTGACGTTTTTGAGTTGTTTTTGAAAATCCTGGTCGTAACCCGATATGAGATGGCCGCTATCGTCGTTTACCGTGGAAGGAGGAGATTGTATCTTCCCGGAAGGGGAGCGTACAAGTCGCAAAAGCTGCCTAAAATATCCAACGGCGGCCGGTGTTCCCATCCGGCCTGCAATCCCAGATGGGTATCGTTTACGGTCGTTTTTTGCCGAGCGTCTAGCTTCGCCACGAAAGTTGTGGTAATCAGGTGCATTGCGGAGCCAAGCGTCCCCAACTTAAGCACAGTGGTTAATGATTTCTGCAAAGATGCAATATTTCCTTTGCCAGTTTGTTTTGCCTAGCTGTTCAAGGGATGCGCTGGCGATGAATACTTTTGGTCTCGTTTATTGCTCATCTAGACTACCATCCTTGTCAACCGCAGCCAGTCTGGGTGAGCTCGCATTTGAACACTGTCTGGGATTGTTAGCTCAGAAGTATCTATCCTGCCGGGAGAACGCGTTTTTTGTCGTAATGAAAGGTGAAGCTTGATGCGAGCGCATACCAGTGTGTGGTCCGTGCCATTGGCGTTTCGCGTTGCGCCGCCCTGGTATGCCCGACACTTGTCGACGGATGTTGCCCAACGACAGCACACCAAAATGTAGTCGATTTGGTGCGCTGCCCTACGGTCGTTGGAATACCAAGTCAGCAGGTGTCTTTTTTGGTGCTGGAACCGGGTATTGGTGACGATCAGTCAATTGAAATCTGCAAACGTGGCCAGTCGGTCGTCACTTTCGCATTGCTTGCTGAGGCCGGATTTTCCCAGTACATGTTGGGTATATTCGTCTGCTGGTCCCGTGCGGACGTTCCGATCTCCCGTAGTTAGCATCATATCGCGCCTAGGAACCGCATTGGCTAAATTCTGAAGCTCATTGTGGAAATCTTCAGTGGTTGGCTCGGCATGTAGCGTTGGGGCATAGACTGCAGCCACGGTCACGTTAAACAGAGTGCTCCTGAACCGTGCCATGGCGATTCTTGGCGAAACTGATTCCCGAGAGATCAAGATGTTATGAGCTCGACTGTTCATTGCGATGGCAACTCCACGAAGCGCGAAATGGTCTAGTGGCCCACTATGGTAGATCCAGTAGGATGCGCCCTTTTGAAGGACTTGAATATGTCGGCTACAGGAGTTGGATAGTCTATGTCAATTCCGTAGTCGCGGAGTATGCGGATGGTAATGCAGTGGCTACATGTATTTAGGAAAGTTCTCACGTTCCATCAGGGTACGTGAACACGTGACTTTTTGTTCAGGTTTAGGTTCCCAGTTCATGTTTGGGTCACCTCGGCCACGAAAAGGAGAGGGGAGTGGGACACAGGGCACGTCGAATACCGGGCACGCTGTAGGATGATCAGAACCAATTATAGGGACAAAATCCACGAAGAGACTTGTGAATAGTGTACGAAGTGGTATCCCGATGGGCATTGGGTTTTTGCTCGAGGTGGCATCTTTAATCCGTGCACTTCCAAGTGCTTCCTGTTGGGTAACAGGAAGTTCGTGTCTTTGGAGCCGGTGGCCGGTCGAGCGGCTCATACGCCTTTTGGATGGTGGTTTACCAATCTGGGGTGCCCAACGCGTCCAGGTGATACGTGGTTGGCAATCTTTCTCTATGAGCTTGCTCGTCATTCGGTAGAAGTGACCACAACCCAGAGGTCCATGCAACCCTTTTGATTAGACGAATTTCCTTGGCAGCCGCTGGTTTCAGCATATTTTGTCCGTCTGCGCAAGAGTATCCGTCTTCGCCTGCTGGTCGCCTTACCGAAGATCTTAGGTCTTGGTTACCCTCAATCAGATTTGGCCCGCCTGACGAGCACTTTGCCAGGCTGTGGCTGCTGATGTATGCCTCATCCTCGTGGAGCCACAGGTGAGTGTTAGGTAAATGGTGAAAACCAAAGTAATGAAAATACGACAGTCTACCAACTCACCTACACCATTGAGACCATTGGCGATTAGGGTTAACCGATTTGTGGATTCCATGGTTTGAATGATATCCCCGATCAATGAACTTGGACTCGTAGGACGTGTTAGGTATTCTAGTTAAGCTAACATCCAATTGAGAACAGTCGTTTAGTCGCGCTTGAAATCTCCGTTGTTCAAGTTGGTTTTGTTACTGACATTCTGTTCTCTTTGCTCAGACAATACTTGATTGGTTTCACTCTCGTCTGGACTGTGCTGCGTCCCAGTGAGCAAACTGTTATATGCAACTGTGAAATTCGTGGCGAATCACATCAGAGTGAACTTAACTGAATGCTCGATTTTATTTTCTAAAAAGTCGAATCGGCTCTCTGTGTAAGGATATTTTCTCGCTTCCGGTTGCCTTTGAGGTCTATTGGATGTCTTTGTTTCGCAAATCGTCAGCATCCATTAGGATGAAAAACGTAGGGAGCGTTTTCGTTGAAGTTCCGCCGAACTTTGAATTGCTTTGTTTTTCCACCCGATCTTGAAGAGACTATATTGCGACTGTATTTTCTAATCGTTGTATATCCACTAGTTCGTTATTTCAATTTCGGAATTAGAAGTGGCATCGTTTTATTTCAGTCCTGTCCTATCTGTTCTCTCTGTTCAGAACGTACAGTCTCCTCGCGTAATCCACCTGCAACACATGGGCTATCACACGAGCTCGATTGCAAAGCAGCCGGCCCTGCTGCAAGCAGCACGCATACAACTGACCCTTTCTTCAACCAATCGATGGAAGCACCTCATCCCACACACACTGTCAATCCATTTCTGGTTGGCATCAATCCCACTGGCTTGGTTAGTTGTTTCATTGTCCTAGTCGCATTCACTTTCGTGACTCGTTAGATAATTGAATTCGAAGGAGTGTGAGTTTATTTCGCGACGGTTTGACGACCGTTTGTGGCACACGCGACGTATGGAGTAAACCACAGCCTGACTAACTCATCGACTACTTGTTGACAGATAGAACTTTGATTTCAATTTGTTTGTGCCCAGAGACATCTGGCTTCTGATTGATGAGGTTTCTGTTGTTTGATCACTCCAAATGCTCAGTCTCGATCTGTGGTATTTCTCCGATTCCATATGTAGAATTGAGGCTCGTTCTCCTTGGTTTTCAGTACCAATGTTTTTCGTGGCTCTAGTTGATGGGCTTTTTCATAAGCTCCTGATCAGTACGCTTGGGGCTCTTGGAGGTCGCAAACGTTTCATCTCGACGCGAGGTGTCATCTCCATCTCGTGGAATCACCACCCGAACGCCTGTCTTTACCAGCGAGTGTTCCATTCGTTTGATTCTGGCGAATCGTCCCTACTCGTATTCTTTAGAATATGCTGTACATGGCACCGATGATTTCTAGTGTTCTTCCATATGTGTGTTGGTCTTATTTTGAAGTCACAATGTTATTGTTAACTCCATCAATCCCCCGCGGGTATGAACATCATGTGCCCGGAGCTTCAACTGACTAAACGACTTGTCGAGGGCCATTGAAGGAAAAAAGAGACTTGGGACCTGTGCCTCCCCTCATCCCGTCTCACGCGAGTTCTTGTGTTTGTCGCTTAGGTCGTGCTTGTCAGATTATCTGCAAGTATTAGCTACAGGTTCGCCGGTTGGGTCGATTAGTTGACCGAACTATCAACCACATTCAATCCATCGATCCGAGCCACTATCCTTCTATTCATTTATTCGGAAAATATCGATCCATTGAATATTGATTTCTGACCCTTTGTCGTTGCCGCTTACGATGAATTCGTGAAGCGATTTCCAATTGCCCCACCCTATCGCGCATCCTACCACCACCCTGGCAAGTAGCACTACTGTCTACGCTACGGATGGCTGATTGTGTGGTACGAGCGCACGAAGCAGATCGCCATCTTCAGTCTCACTGTTGTCCGCTGGCGTGTGTGAATGTTTGTGTGTTAGCATGTATGCATCTGTAGGTTTGTCCTTTTGCTCCTGTGTCTCTGTTGAGCGTTCTTGTTGGCATGGTGGTGCGCATTGTTGCGCATGTCACGCGTGTGATTACATGTGTACCACTTGTGTGTGTGTGCTTTAGGTGCGTGCGCGCATGCTAGTTTGTGGTCATGTGGTCAGTTGACTACCCGTGCAAATCGTCGACACGCCAGCTCTGAGATGATAATCCTCGGAATGATCACGGTCATCGTGGGGGCTTGAGCGCGTTTCGCAGGAAATGTGCTGTAATTGGTTTTTTTTCTCTTAGGTCAAGCATTATCCCTTTATACGGTCGACTTAATAATCAAGGTTTCTTTAGGTTATTGAAAAACTGTTTCTTCTCTATTGCTCCGCAGCCGTGTTCCCGTGTCAACTGTTCCACACGGTGGCTTGTCGCACCTTCCATTAGTGATGCCATCAATGGCGTTCATGTGGGGAGAACATGAAAACACAACAAGGCGCAGTCCAGTATACCTTTTTCTTAGCTGATTTACCACTGATCACCATTCGGCCGCGGGACAGTTGAATTGTGGTTTGAACAAGCCCAGCGTTCGTGTGCACGGGAAGCTGACAGACCGCGTTAGGGTTGTACCGATGTATAAAATGCAGCCTTGTTCGTTTCGCATAGACGCATGTAAACAGAAGACTAACCCTCTCACTTGTTTGTCGTGTTTACCAGGTGTAACAGACGGTGTGACAAATGATCAGGATCCAAACAAACAGCGGTTCCAGAGTAACCAAACCATATTCCCTGCCGCTAACTCTACCTATAGGGATTCAGTGTTACAATCTCAAACGATTGATGTATACGCCATCAGTTGCTTTACCGAGTCCTCGCATAGCCGTTTTTTCGAACATTACATACAATGAGGCGTCAATCATCTAGGAGTTTGAGAAATAACCACAAGCAGTTGCGATGTGCAGGAGAATAGATAATGTCTCTGTTATTGATGTTAGTTACGCCGTTTTCTGTGTCATGTACTAAACCACGAAGACCGATTGCAAGTAAAGCGGTCAAGGAGAACGAATTACTCTCGAGAATGCCGTCTAGAACTTTGGGCGGAGATAAATTCAGCTCATTATTCACTCTTCTATTTACTGTATTTTTTACATAATTGTGTTGTAATGAAGACGATCGACGGTCAAGACACGATGACCACAACAGCAACGGTTGGACACACGAAAACAAACTGACGGGGTCACCGAATGTGTGCTGGATGCAGCGCTCTTCCATGGGGGTTACACGCGCACAATCTGCAGTGGCATAGAATTAGTGAAAACCCTATGAGCCGAAGCTCAGTAGGTTCACGAACGGCAACCAACATTTATATTAGAGAATATTGGAATGGTGGTCTATGCCAGTGAGTTACAGTAAAATATTCGAAAGAGAGGGTCGCTGCGGGTTAGGAAAAGTGACCTGTGGTGGCGGCAGGTTCAACTCGGGACAGAATGGTCTAAAGTCCACCATGATGACCGTTTGGCCACTGTTGGTCACTTTCACAATGGACCTTCGGATAATGATTACAAGTGAAACGATGCAGGCGTACGTCGCCACCTCATGTCAGAAACGGAAATCATCTGCGGGCTAGGTAATCTAAAAACATAGCTACTGGAACGGATCGGTTGTTTCCACTTCCGTGGTATTTTTACTCTCACATCGATTTGAAATCATGCGTGATATCAACTCAACAAAAAACAATTACAAAAATGAGTGAAGAACGTAGGAAATACAACAAAGTATAACAGTCAATCTTTGTGTGACTAATGTCCTCCGTGTTTGAAAACCACCTCTTCTGAAGACTGAGATCAGCCTTTGGTATCGGACTTGAGAGCATCCCAGTGAAGGGAACGAAGTCCTGTTTCATAGTCCATGTCCATCGAATCATGAAAAAAGCTCCATAGTTCACTTCAGGCATTTACATTTATGATACTGGGTAGATATGTTGCCGTAAGCAGCACTGGGTGAGTGAGTTAGTATGCAACAAATTCGGTGTTTTGACAACACGTTGGGACCTAATGGTCTTTGCAACACTAGTGTGAATGACAGTGTATGTGCGTGTGTGTGTGTGTTATTTGTGATTACACAGGGCGTAAGACATGTGTGTGGAAAACGAAGGTATGGAAAGCAAATCGGTTATTGTAGCGACCTACACAACAGTGGCAGGTCGTTTCATGAAAATTACAGAGGAATAGGCTTGATTATTATCACATCCACACTGCGCTACGGTTTGCAGATTATCCAACGTTCGCGAACAATGTGCACCTGAGAATCAAGCCGGCCTGTTTGCTTGTTCTTTCAAGCGCTCATTCTGGTGCCGATCGAAATGGTATCGATCCCATCTTTGTCTTGATAAATCCTGCCGAACAACCTTAGTAGACCCATTACCATAATATTTCCTGATCTGACTCGGCTTTTGACTAGGTTGACTGGTTAGTCCTTTAATGCTTTTCCTTTCAGGCCCATTGAGTTTTAATGCGATATGCTCAGTACGTTAGCATCCATATCGGTTTCAGGAAGTAGTACATCGCCCGCAAAAATTGCTTTATCATTGCATTTGCATGACGGGTCTTCTTAATCAGTATAATATAATATATGTAGTATGCTATAGTATATATATATATATATAGTATATAATTTGCAATACATTCAGTTCAGGTCTCTTTGAATGAACAATGGCATTCCCTGAGTTCGGCGTTCTGATTGCCACCTCTCCATAGATATTTCACTCGAAAAACCAAATGATTACGTGTGGAAGAAAAGTAAGGAGAGAACTACCTAAGAGGAAGACAAATAACAAGCACATTCGTGCTTTTCGTAGCGACATACCGCCATGTCTCCAAGTAGCCCTAATCATTGAGCCCAACACACCTTACACGACCAAGTCTAGTGGTTAGGTTTTTGATATAGTTCTTCCTTGTCATAGACTGGACTGTAATGACTTTGACGTGCAATGCGCTTTCTATCGAGAAACGCATGTGAACTGCAGATGGTACAATTCTTTACCACCTAGGTACGTGTCCGTTTCAAGCAGAAGAATGGCGCAAGGTGTCTGTTGTTTTTCTTGCACTACTTGAGTCTTCTTACAACACCGGAACTGTAATGTAGGGTTTCCACATACTTTTGAGTCAAGTGTCCCGAAGGGTTCATCTTTTTGTACAAAATTTTCGTGGTGGTATCTTTTTTCACTGTTTCCGCTCTCTTCATTCAATTCACGCATTCATATCGCCTCCGAGTTCGAGATAGGTAACTGACAACTTCATTTGATGCAGTGGTGTCTTTCACGTCTATATATTGTAGTATCTATTGGTTAGATGCATCGTGCTTGTTTTTTACACTGGTGGCAGTAAAACGTTTTAAAATTCTGCGCTTTTGCTTCTTGCACAGCGTGCTAATCATACACCTGGATCCGGAACAAATAACGCTAATTCGAGTACTGGTCGCTACGTCGATGGTATGGGTCTGCCCGCGGCGTTGGCAGGCGCTCCACGGGGCACTCAGTGCTCGAAGACGGCGGCTGTGATCAGATTGGCCCGTATCCTCTGTCCGAATCTTGTCCGCCCGCTACGTTTGGCTCGTCGACCAGGCCGGCATGCGGGAACAACAGCCTTGCAAACGTCATCCACCGGTGTTGGGAACAAAGAATCTGGGTCTGTAGATCAAGCAGTTTCGCTTGATGTGTTGTGCGTTGCCGGTAAGCTCTTCTGTTTGTTAGTGAGTTACTATTGATCATGGCAGCGTTCAGTCGTTTTCATCTCTTTTTGAAGTTCCATGAACATTGCACCACGGTTGTCCAAGGTCAGGTGATAGCCATGGTGGCAGTTATTAAAGCTCTATGACTGTCATTCATGTGTGCTTCTATTCCGAAAAGCCTTTGCAGCTTATTCTCGTTTTACAAAAGTGCTTCCCCAGGTACACTCATCCCTAGGAGACCGTCAGTCCATATTTCGAGATAATCACTTTGTGTTGGAGCTGACCAGTACTTTTTTCAGGACAGGATCATTCATCGCCCTGGTTCTGTGTCATGAACCGGTCATTTTATCTGAAAATTTGTTTCGGTTTTTCAGCCACTACCTTCGTACTTCACTGCTCTGGTGTGTCGTGGCCACCTTATTGCGCCATCGTGCGAGACGTAACATACCAGAGCAATGGGAGTGAAAAAGAACAATGTTGGCAACTGTTTAAACAGAAAAAGCTCGGCTACGTATAGATCACTGGCAGTAGCACTTTACCATGTTCTTCTGTGCGTCATCCTAAACCTTGACCTGGAAGCCAAACAAGTCCTACGCAGTTGAATTCACTGTCCAAGGTTCCCCTAACTTTTTACCATGTCACAGACCGGCTACCCTAATCCATTTTCCTATTGTTAGGATCCTCTTTAAACAATGCACACCGAGATGAACTACCGAGACCAACATCAGAATGCTTGCAGTGAAAATGTCATGACATCTATAAACTGCTTTCGTTTGTTCAAAGCAGCAGAAAACCAGTTAGAGCAACAATCCATTTTATAATATTTGTGTTCATTTAATAAGCCAGAATGACATTGACTTTTCTCTTTACGTATGCCTGTCCATCGTTTACCCTTTCGTGCTCCTTTTGCACGTGCTGGGCAAGGCTGGGAAATGCGGCGCAGCCGTCAGGCCGTGACTTGGCGTATGAGCATGTAGGAGTTAGCTTCGGTTTTGACTTCGGTTGGTGCTTCCCGCCTTCTTGGTTGGGGCCCAAGAGATGGGAATTGTCATAGATTAGAGGCGCCGAGAGATATAGGCCAGAACCGAATCCAGTGTCGTGAATGCCGTATGGCCTGTTGACTTCCGTCCCCCATAAACAACTGAAAAACAGAAAATATTTACAAGGCATGTACAGTAAAAATATAAAAAATTGCTTTTACTAGTAATATATATATATATATATATATATATATATATATATATGCTTGTATTAATGACTTGAGTCGGCTAGCTAAATGATACTTTTACTTGATTATACAGTGATTGCCAATCTTTCTGTCGTTTTATTCCCTTGCAGCCCGACCCATCATCGATCGCTTGCCAAATCCTTCGGCCCTGCTGTCTCGCCCTCGCCAGATGCCTCCAGTTGACGAAGTGATTAAATCAGTGGCAAAACGCAGAGGAATTACTTTGTCCACACAGGATCTAACCACAATTGTTCTGGGTGTCACTAATGGGTCAGCCCCACCGACCGGAATCAAACGAGCTCGACCTTCGGTGACTTCAGTTCTTCCCTGCGACAACAGTGTGAATGCAGTCGATCTGGTAAATGGCATCCTTGAGTCCGGAACGGTCAACAGTGAAGCATCTTCGCCTTCTTCTTCAACCGCACTTGGCACCGCTGGGTCCGAAGGAGATACTTCTCCACCGCCCTGTAAAAAACAGCTACTCAGTGGATCATCACTTCCCCACGCACAATCTGAAGTGAGCAACGGGCTGACGATTGTGACGGATGACGAGTGTGTTGAACCAGAGGCCTCGGTCCAGACAGTGCGAGAAACAGCTACGACAACTAGCTGAGGGTTAGTTGTTCCATACATAAGTGGTCATATTACATTTTTCGGCTGCTGGCACTGTTAGTTTGACTAGATACCAGCTCAGTTTCAGTGTTATCAACCATTAATCTCGCGTGTGATGATATCTCTGCATGAAAAAGTTGGAAACGACATCAGAGCGAAGAGGACTAATAGACGATATTGAGAAAAACGATATTTCTAGAGTTGCTTCGATTATGAAATTAAAATGAAACAGTGCAGGAGACAACCGTGACAAATCATTTCTTGATGAATTCGGTTAAGAGGTGCAGTGCATAGCGTGGGCTTGTAAAATGTTATCCTTATTATCTCATAAATCGATACGATCACCAACCAACCTTCTGGGACTCTTCTTTCGCCCAAATCAAAGCAGGGATTTTGGTAACTCCAAGGCCATCACTGAACCATTGTCTTTAAAAACAGACGGAGGGAACTCAACTGGTTTGGCAGCCTTTTTTCGCTCAAAATGGCGTAACCCCGCTTTTTACGAAGGATTAGGATCCACACCCAGAATTCTCACTTGTGCTATTCAGCATCTGTTGTAGATGTAGGCCAGTTAACCTGTCCTTCGGGATGGTTCAAACGATACTGCTAAGTCGGAATCAGTGATCCGTCCTCCTCATTGATCAGTTCGCTAACAGCAGGTTTTCATGGACCAGTAGTTCTAATCCGACAGAAAAGGTTGCGCCTGTTGCAAATCACCACAACTTTATCCATTTCCTTACATTTCGCAATCCACCACTCCTCATGGTTTGAATTAGTTGACCTCTTAGACACTATTTTGCATCATCATCTCTGGACTTTGAAGGAATCGATCTACACGCATCTAGCGGTGCAATTGAGAATGCATATATCAATTTTTTCATGAAGTCACGGACAACTTCCGAAGCAAATTGCTAGTCGGTTCGAGCACGCCAGACCGAATCGATTGATCAGTAAGCCACCCGTTCCCTTTTGCTAATTGAATAGCTGACATCAGTTCGACTTAATTTGGGTCAAAAATCAACATATACTGGTCGGCGTTTTATCAACCTAATGGCCCCTCAGACCATTCGTAGAAATCACGAAGTAGAACGCGGGCGTCAACATATCTGAAGTCCTGGTTTTCCATTTAAAATGGCGGCTGCTGGTCCCGATTTCCAGATGTGTCAGTCTCAGGAAGATTGATGGTGATGCCGATTTCAAGACTTACGAACATCGGCTGAACTCATGCCACCACAGGACCGGCCCCAGAAACACTCCTTCAGGACGTGAAGAATTTAGTGCATGACCCACAGTCAGGTTGGTTCTTGGTTCAAACGATATGGAAATATTTTCAATGTGCAGCTGGCCAGCTGGGACGATGAAATCAAGATCCGACTCCTGCTGCGGAAATTGGCACCTATGGAACATGCGCGATATACGAGACTCATCCTCTTTGATCAACCTCGGGACCGGACTCCTGACTAGACTGTCCACACTCTCACTAAATATTTCTTGCCACGTCCTGGTTTTTCAACTCTCGCTGTCGCTTCCTCAGATTGGTTAAACGGGACGTGGGAAATCTGGTTACATGTGCTGGAATCGTAAATCGTGCTTACAAAAGTTTTCAGTTCCGATCACTGGCCAGAGACAAATTCTGATGCCTTGTGGCTTTCAGTCTGCTGTGTATTCTGATTAGCGGACTCGGTTCTTGACCCAAATCGACCAACAGCTAAATACCGCACTTGAGAAACTCGTTGAAGGTGAGCGATTCATCCATGTGAAGCATGACACCGCAACGATCCTACAGTCAGATCAACCAACACGTCATCCACAGGGTCGTTGTTCCCAGACGACATTCGACGATAAGAAGAGCATCCACACCTACCAATTCCTGCCCACTCAAACCGCTCTCTCCTTGCAGACAGTGGTGCGTGGCACTTCCACGGATTCTGTCCGTTCAGGCGCAACCGATGCAAACGCTGTCTACAATTGGGACGCAAAGATGGATCTTGTCAGCACAGAGGGTCCAAAGGCAAACGAACGCTCAACCCACCCAAACCATGTATCAGTGCTGACCAGTTGTCCGCCCATTCCTACGGCTGTCATAACCGCGGTTGCAAGTAGCTGAACGCCGGAAATTTATAAACGTTCAGACCAATACTTATGTTCGCCTCCAACTAGACACTGCATCTGACATCTGTATTGTATCAGAGAACACATGAAATTTAATGGGCCAGCCGAAAATCCAATCTACCCCATTAATCCCGACTAGTGATTGTGGCGGTTCGCTAAAGCTCACGGACTAACTTCAGTGTGTTGTCTCTTCGTGACAAGACCATGTCCGCGACCTGCTTTGTCACCGAATGCGACATTAACTTTTACTCATATGCGGCTATCTCTTGAGCGAGGATGAGCGGGCTTCGTCGATGTCGTGCATTGCGCCTGCCCATGAACGGCGGTCAGAGGCGAGAGCGGAACACAGGGAGATGCGGTTCTGGTTCCAAAGACGAGCCCCGTAAACAGACCGGGGTCCCAGTCGCTCGACGTCCGATTTGACAGTGCTGATCTATGTTTTCAGTCGTCCTCCTTGGCGGCAGTGCCAACTTTGGCATGGAACAGGTGACAGACTGTTTTGAGACCTCGGTGTTCGGGCGTCGCAAGAAGTGTCCGAACGTCGCCGTTGAAGAAATGCTGACAACTTTTCACTGTGGCAGCATCGTTCTCTCATTGTGTCGTTTGATAACTTATCGCGCCAGGTCACTTTGAGGATCATTCGCAGACATCGGTGGTCAAGTGCTTCCAGCTTTCTGGTGTCTTCGATGCGTTATGTCCACGTTTCGCAACCGTAGGTCAATACGAGGCGGATAGTGATGCGGATTTTGGCTCGGAGACTGATCTCGTTTCTAGCCGAAAGTGACTTACGTAGCTGAGAAAACGCTTTCCTGGTGTTGTCAATTCGGACTTTGACTTCGTCCTTGGCTTGGCCGTTGGTGACGATTGTGGAGCCCAGGTATTTGAATGTCTGCGTGTGCCCAATTAGCCCGCTGTTGAGGTACATTGGGTGTGCGGACTGCTCAGCACAAGTCGAAAATATCTTAATCTTTGATGTATTAACGTCTAGCTTCATGGTTTTCGCGAAGGAAATTACACGATCCAGAATTGGCCGTAGGACTGTCCCCTAGGATAATGATATCATCCGCGAATTCCGAATCAGCTAATAAAACGTCTGGGCTGAGCTGTACACCAGGGTAATCGGTGAGCACCTGCCGCATTATCCAGTCGATAACGTAGTTGAATAGGACTAGCGACAACGGGCGGCCCTGTCGGGCACCGTATTTGAGGGAGAATTCGCCGGGTTTTTCTCCGTAAAATTGTATTCTTGCACGCGCAGTTGAGTGGTGCGATTTCACAAGGCTGACAAGTTTTGCCGTCTGCTTGCAGAATGATCTATAAAGCGCGACTGTCGGTTGAGTCAAATACAATGCGAAAATCAACGAAACAGACCGATGTCAATTGTTGGAATTTGTAGCGATCTTCTAGTACTCGACGTAGAATGAATATCTGGTGCATGTATCCCCTACTGCGGCGGAAGCCTTGATTGGGACGAATGCGTGCGTCCCTCATGGTTGAGAAGCGGTTCAGTAGAAACATGGAGAATATCTTGGCATCCACGTTGATCAGGTTGATTCCGCAGTAGTTGTCGCACACTATTCTACCACCTTTTTGGGAGAGGGAGTAGGATTGAGGTTCTCCAGTCCGTGGGAAATGGTTCTTTTTCCCAAATTGAATAAAACATCGTGTTTTGGGGGCTCTGCCAGTGTCGAGAGACAGGATTTATATAACCGATGCCGTTTTCCCCCAAGGCCTTTCGGTTCTTTAGGTTATGCATCACAACAGCAACGTCCTCCAAAAACGGAAGATTGTTACTGATGTCGCAGATTCCTATTTGGATTGTGGGGACTTGTCAAGCTTGCCGTGGGATGTTTCATTAGATTGTCAAAGTGCTCGATCCATCTCTGCATCTTTTTCCACTGTTACGGGATCAGTAGCCCGGTAGCGTTGCGAAGGTCTGATTCAGTTGGCAGTCGCTTGCCGGATGCGTTGGGAATGAGACAGAAGAGTTTTGAGGAGTCACCGCAGTTAGCCGCTGCCTCCATATTGTCCGCGATTTCGGACCAGTAGTTGTTTCGGTCTTTTCTTGCCAAGCGGGTGGCTTTTCGTCGAACCTCCCGAAAGCTAGGGAGGTCATTTAGGCGGGCCTCTCTAGCCCTTTTTGATAGATAGAAGGTCGCCCCCGAATATCCAGTTCTTTTGTCGTTGTAGTATAGTGCACAGTTCGTCGACTGCAGATTTTTTGACACGATTCCTGTGACTTCCATTGTTGTCCCACTGATATTTCTTCACTGACCAGGTGGTCGGTTAGATGGGCGGTGGTAGCACCTAATACTCCTTTTCCTTCTATCGGTGATTCTAGAGCAGCTACGTTAATCCTTCTCGGGGCACAGGGTTTGTTGCGATTAGCTAAGTGGATCTTGAGGCGTGCACGGATAAGGTGTGGTCTGTACCATTCTTGTTTTCCTGTCTTCGCACCTCTGTAGGACCGGCAGTCTTCTATCGAGGACGCCCAGCGAGATCGTACCATTATATAGTAGATCTGGTGTGCAGTGTGACCGTCGTTTGAGTACCACGTCAACAAGTGTTGGAGGCGGTTAGTCTGTTGAACTCTGCGAAACTGACGAGGTGAGCACCATTGTCACTTTGTTGTCCAAAGCCATGTCTCCCTAGGATGTGTCTAGTTGCTTGGTTTGAAGGACCAACGCGAGCATTCCAGTCTCCTAAAACAAGAAATATATCTCTATTTAGGACATTGTTGACCACTTCTTACAACCTGTCGTAGAACTTATCTTTCGCTGTCCCTTCGGATGTGAATTTCGGGGCGTAGATTGCAACAACTGATATGTTCAGATGCGAGAAACGAAAACGAGCTTTTGCAGTGGGTTTCTATGAAAGCAGCGCCTTCTTAGCCATGCTACTGACGGCAATCGCGACCCCGTGAATACCGGAGTAGTCAGTAGATCCGCTGTGGTAGAGTTGGAAGTAGTCGTCTATCCCAGGAACCTTAATACTTTGTGTGCCAGAATTAGGCAGACGAATTTTCCTAAAGACATGCTATGTCTATTTGGTATTTGTGTAACATGCTTGTCATGATGACCCGAGTACCGATGTCAAGAAGCGTTCTCACGTTCCAGCAGGCGATGCAAATTTGTTTGCGCAGATTGAGGTTCCCAGCTTAGTATATTTGACACCTCGGCCGCCAAGATAACTTGAGGCGCGTCGCTTACCGGGGATTCCTTAGCATGATCATTGTGTATCGCAGCTGCAAAATCCATGGAGAATCTTGGGAATAGTGTACAAAGTGGCGTCCTCAGCGTCTCTCGGCTTTTTATTCGAGGTTGCACCTCTACACCGTGCAGAACCAACTTCAAGGTCGGAAGATGGTGTGATCGGTGACCGATCGAGCGGTTCATATACCTTTTGGATGGTGGTCTACAAATCCGGGACGCCCAGCGCATCCAATGTGGTCTTGGTGCATGGTTGCCGGTGACTCTCTAGGACTTTGTTCGCCCGTCAGTAGTTTTATTGCCAAATCCAAACTGTTGAAGCAATCCGCCACAGTTTTCGAAGACTAAGTGTGCCCATATTCAAGCCATCGTCCAGCTGAAGACGGATCGCCGACCTGTTTGTTGACCAAAACTTTCGTTCCCATACGCCGCACGCGAAAATCCGGTTTCGTGGCCCTCTGCAGATCACTCGTGGTCCCAATTACGGATTAAATTCGCCATACCCATTGAGGAATTCACCTACCCCGTCGTGATGGATGCCTTATCGAAATAGTCGGAAGTAGTCGTCATTGTTTCTGTGTGTGTGTGTGTGTGTTTGTTTGTGTTTGTTTGTTTGCTTGCTTGCTTCTGGATCTTTAGGCAGCATTAGCAGCTTCAAACAGGGCTCGTTGATTTGGATCCTGGCAGTTGACTGTATCAATGACTTGATGGATAATTCTGTTTAGAGAACAGATCGATGGCTATCATCTAGCGGCAACTGCGCGGGTGGTTGACTACAATGTTAGTTCGTTTACCGGCGAGACATAGAAAAAACGCTCGCTGGAAGGGGCATGATTAGAGTCGATAGATGTGAAGCAGAATTGGCGACGGTCGATCTGAATCCATCACTGTGAAGCAGAGGGAAGACACCAGGTTAGTCGGTGCTACTCTTGCGAGAAGTTCGTACTCGTTACGAATAGTCTAAGGTCAGAACATAATTGAGTGGGTCGATCATCATTATCGGTTTGGGCGGTTAAATGTTAAACGAGTCTCATATATGCCCTCCAAATTGAGCTTCGAAATCATCAGTAACTTTTCCTATGTTTGGATTGCGCACGCTGCGGAGCAACGGATACAAATCATGGTCGAATTTGTCTTTTGCCTCAGTACAGCTTCAGTCCGTCGGTGCATGCACCGAAACAGCCAAGAAAATCAACGCAGTTTGTTGCTGTTGACATGCACAGAACCGTCCGACCTAACTTCTCAGACGACTGCTGACTGGGGTCAAATCGACCGGTGTACGTTCAGTCTTCATGCTCAGAGCGATGCCGACGCCAGCCTGACCACGGGCACTAGACACCGAATCTCCCGACATGCGAACAGTGAATAGAGAAGTCGAACTTGTATCTGGAGAGCTAAGTGTTATCACAGGATAGCCTGCTGTCCCGTTTGGCAAAATCCGCGAACGTTGAAAGCAGCTCAGGTGTGAGAATCGATTCTCTCTTCCTCTGTATCTAGGTTATTATTACTGAAAGTTACAAGTTCTGTGTCATGACTCTTTGTAGCTTTCTTGCATCCATTTGGAATGGGAATGTGAAGGATGAAGAGCAGACAGACAAGAAATATTTTTAATGGACCGCTGGAGGTTTCTGGGTGGGTCATTCTGAAGGTTTTTTTCTGATAACCCAGCATGCGAATGTGACCGAAGCACTTGTGGATGGACCTATTCTTGTTTGTCACATGAAACCTGATTGTTGATCCCATTCCTTGACTTTCCTCCGCTGGTACTTTGTTATCGATCCGCGTTACGGATTCGGTTCTTAGCCCCATGCACCCTGTGGAGCCAGCGGAACATGGACGGGGTAGCATCCTTTAGGCTAGAGACCCCCCCAGTATAGGCGGACAATGGCTGTCCAATGAAGTGCGACCACTTACTCCACCATCAACATAAATCCGAGGTATTTTGTTTTTACGCCCATGTAACGGGGTTTTCAACGTGTAAGCTAATTCTCTCCGTGTCTATTCACTGTAGCGTGCTCTCCACGGGCATAGTAGCTGATCGTAAAGAATCAGATGTTCCCAAAATCTGGTTTGGTCAACCATTGACTTGCCAAATATGATTGCATCCCTGGCCTAATGAAGCCATTCTGCGCAACTTTTCTTATCTTGGGGGAAATGCAAGTCCATTAAAGGCACAGTTTCGTTTTGATAATCGAGTAATGGAATCTTGTTACTTTTTGGATGTGATGTTTGGTCATTGCTACCACCAACCACTGTTGTAGATAGCTGTTGCTCGACTTGTTACCATGCCTGACTTATTGAGATCTTGTGGTATTCCAGTCCAAGTCTCAGGGTAAGGGTCGCTGGTCATCGCTGATAGTTCCGTGGTTGAATCAGGCAATCGGGTGTGTAACTTTCACTTTCAGTACACTCAAAATTCACGGACGTGATTGGAAAAATTGGACTTTACTGAACACGTGTGTTTCCTAGTGTGTTGATTCATGCGGGCGTGTGTTGGTATTGAAATATGTTAATTACGTTGGGATTATACCTATCAGTGGGCTAAGTGATGCTGAAAGCATTATTATTGTTATTGTAGTGCTTAATGGGATAATAGTAAAGAAGTACTTCACATTAAAAAACATTCTTATGCATATGTGCGGTCGAAGAAGCACATCACGACCGGAATGATCCGCTGTACAATCAGAAGTAATAACTGTTGTGGGCCTAGTTGTGAGTTATTATTAATCATTTTGCTACCATTCATCTTGATTGTACTTGCGCGATTTGCCATCCGTCCGATTTCATGTTGCCCATTCCTTTGTCTTTCTGCATTTTCAGAATGTAAATGACATCCCGGAATTGATTCACTCTTCTTGCAACGCTCGTATCCCACCCACTCCTTGCTTGTTCATCGACCGATGGAGGATTGTGCCACTGAGTGGTCCGAAATCCGTGGGTGTGTGAAAATGTGGTAGTGAGAGTGGAGTATATGAAGCTGGAGAGAGAAGTGGGAAAGTGAAAATCAAAATCTTTCCTTTTTCTCTTCTGTACCGATTCCTTGCTGTATTTCTTCCTTCCGTCCCTCTATTCTTTGCCGGGTTACCCTTTAGTCTATCAGCACACAGCAATGTGTCTTTTGCATCTCAGCAATGCTCGTTCATTGTGTTCATGACTCCTCTACTGTAGTACAATAATATCGGTGACGAGTAGTGCAACGAATACTGTTATTAATACAACAACCAATACTACTACAACTACTGTTGCCGATACTATTTTTTCACTATCGGTCTCTTTTGCACTTCCCCTTCACTCAAAGACGTGTTTATCGGTTGGAAATATCTTTTTTTACTTTCACTGTCGTTTCTGTCCGTTTGTCAAATCACTTTGTCCTCATTTCCCTATCCCACAAATGGGGTCGAATTGTAGCCATGAGCACGCAGTCGCACATATTTTTCAATGCAAAACCGTCGTATTCGTGTTCGTTCGTTACATTGGGGATCTTTTCACAATACCCTGTTTTTGCGCTTATCCCATTGAACATATTCATTGAAATCACTTGCGCTCTCAAGCAACTTCCCGTGGCCCATTGCATCGGGTATTTAGTGATTCACGATGACCCACACAATCGGACGTGATCGGTGCACGTCCGATTTCATCGATGACTGACACCCTGTGCGCGCGGTTCAGTTTGGATCAGGTGAGCATTTAGTGTGTTCGAAGCATGGGTAGGGCCACAACTCGTGATCAGTCTACGATCAGTGATCCACTGTCTTCACGTCATCGGATCTTGACAACTGACACAAATACTCGTTCCGTACAACGTTCAATACGGTTTGGTCAGTTCAGCGACACATTTAACCGGGGGTACGTGCATATAGATGTGGCCATTTTTCCCAGTTTCGTTTTGCTATAACATTTGGTTGGCATAGTCGGTCAAATTCAGACATGCCAGGCTTCGTTTATCTTTTTCTCTCTTACGATTGTCTGGGCACCCACCTGCGACATACGTTCCAGATTGTTCGATCCTTCATTAGCGTCCTCGACGCAGTCCCAGTAATATGCACACACGTACGCGTATTACGTGACTTTTACCCATTCTGTCGCCTGCAAGTCACCCGTATCGACAAAGCCATTTTGTCTGTCTGACTGTGCACCTCAGAGGTAACCATTACTTCCCCACCTGGGTCACCGTACAATTCTGCCGATCCTATTATTATTGTCGTGATTATGGTGGCTCACAAACGTGTCTAATGATGGAATACCCTATCTGCATTTGGTCCGAGCTGTGTTACGATTTCGACAATGTCGACTTTTTGCATGTGTTTTATTCTCCCATCTTCTCAACCGTTCTTTCTCGCCCCCATGTTTTCGGATTTTCTACTACTAGCAAGTGTAAACTCATGCGGTTCCCCAACTCGCTTTGCCTGGCGCTATTTTTTCTCATTACTGTTTTCACTCTCATGAGTTGATTCGGTTCAACACTTCTCCCAATATGTGCGGGTTGTTGTGTCCTCTTCCTACGCCAGTTTCCATGTTTCAAATCCAGAATCGCGTACTTCTCTAAGTTATTGTGTTCTGCCCTGAGTAGAGAGTTGTGCGTTGAGGTCTCCCTGGACGCCTATCTCCTTCCGTCCATCTGAGCACTCGTGGTCCTGTTCCACCAATCCCGGCCGCTTTCTTTGTACGTAAACCATCATCATACCCCCTCCCCCCCCCCCCCCCCCTTAGTTCATTGATGGCTCGCCTGCCTTCCACATCACTGAATGACACGCATCATGTTTACGCGTGTTCGTCCACATGTCCATTTGCATGTGGGTACGTGTGTGTTCGAGAAATTCATTGCTCTGAACTTGTCCACACACTAACATGCAGGTGTACTCATACATAAGTCTTGTTTTTCCAATACAAGTTTGTTTTCATGTTCGCTGTTCTTGCATCATGCCCACCTTATAAACGCCTGTGGTCTATCAAGGCATTATGAAATCGACTTCTCAGCTGATTGACGTCCATCCACCCCTTGTTTCCCTGATCAAGAGTATTGGGATAATGTGTGCATCATTTTCCATTACTACTGTGAAGTAGGCTGGTAATATGTACAAAGCCCGTTGTCAGTCGCACCCTAATGTGTTGGGGTTTGACTGACTCCCAGTGTCGAATTTGGTTAGCGAAACAATAGGATCGCTGGTGCAGTATCTTCGTTTTGACGGTCTGACGATGCGTTGCTGACTCACACAGGTGGTGTGGATTTTGGATATCCAGACCACTCAAAACAAAGGTTTTGTGAGCTAGATTATCATCTGGAATGTTTATGACAAATGCATACAATAGGATTCAACTAATAGGTCGCTTTACTGCTTGAACTGCGTTTTCATCATCATGAATCACGTTTACGCAGACGGAATTAATCTCTATGATTTAATTCAGCGCCATTCACACACTTCGCGTTGCTGAATTACTGTCCTGCATACTTGTGATCGTGCTTGGTAAACATGCCGAGGAAAGCAGATCAAGCGGCTTGCTGCTCTTATGGAAACTAGCTTTGGTCTCTGTTTCCTGTGAATCACTTTGAGAAGACTGGCTACATGTATCATCGATTCGGGGTAGCCTGCGGTATTGGGAATAAGCAAAATAATCATTCCGGCTGTCAGCCCCCCAATTCGGAAGGGGGGGGGGAGGGGGGAGAACATTGTACAATGGGTTGCGTAATTGCGGATCATAAGTGGCCTTCCGTTAGCCTTTTTTAGTTGTCTGGGCTTACAGTATGTATGACTACAAAACCCATCGCACAGAATATTGAAGCAAACAAACTGGCACGCCACTGAACGTGAGCATGACCAAAGTACACTAGGATCCGAGAGTCCCTTTGATTAGTACTAAACTGTGGCGGTCGCCGTTACCGTTTATTGTGGGAAATCAATTAGACTACGCGTCTGAGTAACCATGATGAGTGGATGCGAAGTGGTATAGGATATGCTGAGTGAGGGAGGAGTCTGAACGGCAACAGTGAGAACAGTACTCGGGGTTTTAAAGCGGTGGGTCAGCCACCAGCCCTATGCACCTCGCCTGTGGGTAGATTTAACATAGAATGGCTCTACGGGGGACTTGGACGTGATACTTATTCAAATCGGTCAAATGATGAAGATAACACACCCCGTCTAGCTACTCATTTCAATCATCCAAAGCTACGGCTTGTGTTAGTATTGTTGACCGCGTTACATGATAAATAGTATTTCAAATGTACTGTTTTTCAAAATTCGATAGGCTATGTGAAAACCAGGTTTTGAAACGCCTCTGTGTGTGCCTGATCTTCGACAGATCACTTTTGGATCAGGTGGCTCGAGTTCTTCTAATAGAAACATGATCACCCCAGCTAGTGTCTATTCAGTGGCGTTCAAGTATCGCGATCAATCTTGGTTGATTCGTACGTGTCTCCGTTCTGTTTGTAATCGCATTTGACTTCGACTCTTACGTACCAGCCGTTGTTCCCTTATTCGATGATGACCTCCACTTGGTTGTGGGTTATTTCAATCACGTTAGCATATTCAACGTTTTCTGTCAGTTTAACTACTCCCCCGTCCGAGGTACTTCTGTTCTGGATAAATGTGGTGAAAGCAGTGTAAGTAATTGACCTCAGCAAACACAAATAAGCGGAGGACCATCAGTGACGACGTTAGGAAACGAATATTACAATGTTCAAAGAATGGTGAAAGCCTGTACGTCAGCGATTCATCTAGGGATCAATATCAAGACCTGCCGAGGTACAGCCGCAACAGAGAGTGAGTTCAGTCTCAAACGAGGATTCGCAAAACGAAGATTTGCAGATGAGTACATCGAAAAGATCTGCTCCATCGTAGAAGATTGTCCTGAAGTAACCGTTTTTGTACTCAAAAGGAAGGCGGGAACTATAAATGCTGAAATTACGATCAGTTGATCGCTAGTTTGATGGTCACGGATATTTGATGAGAAAGCCTACCGTTCAACCGGTTGAACGTAACGGGCATGGTGTTAAGAGAAATTGCGCTGAATACACTACCTGGTTGGAGGAAAAGGGAAGTACAGTGCTGCGTCCATACGTAGACGAAACTAATTATAACGTATGGTGCTCTCGATCTAGGGTACGTTCGCCAAGAATCGGACCTCGCGTACTTGCAGAGGAGCTAATCTCAGCGTTGTCATGAGTTTTACTCCCATTAGAATTATGTGCTACGAACACCACGCACGAATGAATGTGCATATATTTATTCAGTTCCTTGAGAAACGCTCAGCAACAATTGGCGCCGAACAGCCGGGTGCATCAACTGTGTGTTTTAATTCACAATGCCCCTACGCGCGCGCGGATAGAAAACGTTATTTTAACTCCGGGACATACGACTCGCTTTACTCTACCTTACAGTTCATTTTTCAGTCCCATCGAAGAAGTGTTTATGGGTTTGAAGAACACGATGAATCAACTGGTAATTGCACACAAAGAGTCGATTTTTCGAGTACCCGACGGGCAAACCATTAGAGATCACTCAGATGATTCTTTGAAATAAATTGCCTCTCAAGCTATGTAGAGAATCATTCCAACAGCTTGTGTTTCTTACGTCAAACCCAAAATTACTTTTACACTCCCATTCGAAAATTATGGCAACACCTAGGCGTAACCACAAGCGAAATATTTATATACATATAACTCATTCAACCGACGCTCATTGTTGACTATTTTGATCCCGTTCTACAAATAAATGCAGTGGAACAGTAAACATTAAGATTGCCACGTAACTTTGCCAGCATTATCATTTCGATCCAGATTTGTGAATTCGAACTTGATCCGTTGACCACTAGACCGATTTGCAAAATGGTGTTCCAATCAGTGTGAGGTCCATGTAGTTTTTATTCTGTTTGGTTAGTGCATTTGTCTAGTGTATCAACCGTTGGACTGTTTTTTCCACACAATGTTGTGAGTAATTCACACGTGTCACTATACACATTCAACTGAGTGTGCTTTGTAAATTGTAGGTAACAACTAGTGTTTTCACCTATCGGCCAAAGTGAGTCAACCACAATGTTAGCCATTGGATCTTAAACGACCGCTGAAGGTTCTAAGATGACAGGAAAGCCTGTAGTATGCTAGCTGCAGCGTTGTCATCACTTGTGAAACAACGTGTGGTCTGCTGTGCGGTCCTCGCCTGCTGGATACCTCATACTATTGTTGCTACACAGTTAAATTTGCATATATGCGCTTCCCTAATTTACGGTTTTCAGTAAATTCTCGAGCGATAAAGTAAGTTCAGTCCGAAATGTTTCTCTTGATTGGCCTTCGACTTTTGCCCGGTCACGACAGCTCTCCAACTTATAATCCTTCGACTTTCCCAAACGGTTGCTTGCCGTAATATTTGACTATTTCACGGAAAGTATGCATTGCATCAAGTTAGACATGCACTCTTTGAAACCCTTGATCAACAATTCGGCAATGCTCCTATCTGCTCTTTCCCTATACACACTCCTCACTTACATTTGTAATCTATCTGTCCGCCATTTATCCTACTTATGTCATAGATTACACACAATATTGTTCTGTGTAAAGCCATCACCAGTTCTTCTGAGTTCAATTCATTCCGAGGAAATCTGTCAAACTTTGATCACCTTTGCATTCATTCCGGTCCCATTTTGAATTCATCCAAATGTTCGGTGTAACTCTTGACTCACTCATGATCAACTATCCTCATAGACCATGTAACCATTACTAATAGCCCTATAGATTGGACTCTTATCAACATCCTGGAATTACCATAAGTAGGTACCCCGATTATCTCCATATGCTGTTTTATTTTGGGAAAGCGCGTTGTTTGCCCCTTCAAATTCGTGAGCTTAGGTAAGTCCAGACCTGAAAACCAAGCCTGTCCGCCTACGTCTATCGTTATTCTCGCCCAAGCTTAATTTTTTTGTTCTATAATATTATCTGAACTTTCGAAATAAAACTTCGAAATTATACAGCACATTCTAACGATAATAAGTCGTGTTCCCCTAATACCTATCAAGTATTTTATCTTTAAACTTATCGGTAGTCATGTTGGATTGAGCTCAAGGCATGCCCAGAAGTACATGCGAACGACACATACGCACTGCACGCCCACTTGTAGTTCTACTACTCTTGTTCAAAAAAAAGTTCTGTTAGTCATTGTATCCCCTCTTGCATTACTGTTTATCAAAATTACCTGATCCCGTAGTAGGGCTCACAGTTTGAACAACAAAAAGAGGGTAGCGTCCAAGTTATGTCCCAATCTGGTGGCTTGTTCAGTCATTCATAACTAGTTAATACAGTCTGGCTATTTGAGCTGACTGAAAAGATTATAGGTGGAGACCTTATCAACACTTCACACCAACCACTTAACTTACAAAGGTCCTAATAATAAATTAAAAATCATTTCGAATATACCTTCAAACCCTCACAAATTCCACGCATTAGAGTTCGGACGAATAAGCATCTAAAGTTTACCACTGACGTCGCTGTTGCATAATTCCGCTTACCGGATATTTCTCATACGAGTGTCGTAGACAGCGGATGAAAAATGATCATTATTTATAAGACATTTCCTAAAAAACTCTGACTGCAAATGTTTTCCGCCAAGGAGCGTCATTTTGGAGTGAATCCGAATATTGGACAACTTAAAAAGTTCAGAAAATCCCGACCGTCTTCCAGTCGCATCTGATAACGCGGGTGTGATTCCCCCTCGAACTGCAGGTAGTCCTTCTTCTCTTGTTGTGTGTTTGTGCGGAACAGTTTATGCTACTCATTAGTAGCCATGAGAGAAATGCACATATAGGGCTGTGCCAACAATTTCGGAAGACGTGAATGGTCTGACCCGAGAATGTTGAGCTAACCGACCGCGTTGAAATTCGCCGGTTTTTGAGTTATACGGCCCAATTGCTTTTTTCGCACAAACACTGACTGCGTGGTTGATGAGCTGATAAAGAGTCTTGATCTTGGCGTGGACGGGACGATAATTCACAAAGTATTTTGTGAGGCAAGGCCGCTCTGATCGGTCGATAGCTCTTCACTTCTGTGATGTTCAAGCAGTTGGAAAGAGCAGGGTATAAAGAGGAAATTTCCACGTCGTTTCTCACATTTTTCCAAAAAGTTTTTAGCTGAGCTGTTTCTTACTGGGGCCAAAACATCGTTTGCTTATTCCTAGTCAAATCATATTTTGTCCAGAAAAAATAGTATGCAAACATGTTTGTTGAATTACCGCCCCACTGGTGCAGGATGAGCGTATTCTGAACGATATTTCACTAAAGCTAGATTTATCCGCGCTGCACTGCTCCATGAAAAGGAAAAGGTTCATAATGGTTCAAATGTTATTGATTTTACCGTTATCGTTATGGGCGGCAGTCCTGTAGTACCATCATCAATTAAAATAGGTACATTCGAGTAGAGCAAATGCATCAGGAGTTCTCTGCTGACTCATAGCTGTTGTGCAGTTTTAGTATGGACTGTTATTGAAAGCACATTCAGTCAACCACCGGCCGGGCACTTTTCGCATCAGCCTGACTGAAACGTATCCCTGAATGAAATCGCTTCATCATGGGTAACTTCTATCTTTGTCTTGACTGCGGGGTTATGAAAATCTTTTCTTAGCTTTTTTTATTGCTACTTGAATTTGAGTCCATTGTTCTCGAAGAAAACGATATCCTCAACAGTTCTCGAGTTCTCTTATTTTTTGATTCTTACGCTCAACTCCACGGTAGAAATATTTTGATTTGCTGGTAGCAGAATTCTATTTTATTAAGTACTGGCACATTACTGGGATCAATGTGAGTACGTTAGAGGTCAGAGATCAATGGAGCTATTTGTGTTCAGTCACTATGCTGGGTCTTGCAAAGCAGCAATCGTCAACTCGCATGAGTCACTGAATGATCAAGTTAGTCACAATCCCGAACAGTTGCTCGCGCGCTGGTCTATCCACTGCCTGACTTCTAAGTGTATTTTTATGTATGTTTTATTGGCGTGTGCTTACTGGTGTGGTACGTACGTGAACTTTGTGGGCCTTCCATGGTGATCTTTCATCGCCTTTTGGCCCGCATTTCAATGTAGTCAGTAGTCGCCTAGACACCGAGTCTATCTCGCGAACGGCCAAACCATAAATTGTCCGGAAAAGGTAATTCTTGTTAAAACCACTCAGTTGGCACCAAAGCGGTGCTGGTAAAAGCCTGTGAGAATTCACCACAACAAGTAACGCATATCAGTTCACGATTCGTTTCACTAAGTGCTAGGTTCCGTGGTTTATATATTGTGTAACGTACCACTGACCGCACGTAATAAAAAGCTGATATTACTGCTGGGAATCTTAGTAGCTTAGTATGAGCAAACGGTAAACCTTTTTGATAAATTAAAAAAATCCTTTTACCGAAACGAACGTGAACAACGAACACGAACAAACAGTGTGGTTCTCCGCCACAAGTTTCACTGTCTTGATTGTCCGCTCTGCTCGATAGTGCATTTAGTTCAGTTCAGTTTATACAACCACTAACCTGGCATTTCTGTGCTCTGCTTTCAGTTGCTAACTACTAGCATCGTCCAGTGAAGGGCAGAAAGGAGAGAAGCGTGGAAGGAAAAAGATTCAAAAGTCAAAATAATAAGTGGAAATCACGAAGACAAAGAAAGAGCCCGAATACAAATACGCCACTGACCGCGACACCTAGTCACACCACTTAATGTCTCCAACCATTAGCTGGGTGTGTCGCGTGGACCCCAACCCCGATGTCTACCACGTCCTACTCGGCCAAGTCCACTGGTCAAGGCCTTCATACCTTTTTGCCATATCATTGACTGAACACCTCCAACTGCCTTCCAATCACTACCTATCTCGGAAAAAAGTATACGCTGAGGAAGTCCATCGGTGGACACGCGTAACACATGTCCCAACTACCTTAACTCGTTTAGATCCAGTACTTGATCCACAGAATGACCACTGATTCCCAGCACCGTACACCTAACCTCAGCACTGTTGATACGGTGTTCCCACCACATTCGGGCAGTGCTACTGAGAAGTCGCTGTGAAACAACAACAGTCTTAGCCTATCTCATCTTAACGACCAAGTTTCTGAGGCGTTTGAGAAAACGGGACTAACCGTTGCAGTGTACACTCGACCCTTGACAGTAAAATCGGATGTTATGCCGACGCCACAGATGACGGAGGTTGACAAAAGCCAAACGTGCGTTCTGTATACGCGATGACACTTCATCCGATATCCGACCACCTGGTGGGATGTAGCTACATAGGTAACAAAAGTCATCCACTTCAACTAGAGCTTTTCCCGCTAACATAAGCACTGGCGTGGAGCCAATCCAGTCCAACAACAACAGTTTACACTTTGAAGGTGAAAAACGCATCTCAAACACTGCTACGATTCTGTTTAGGCTATCTAAGAAAGATTGCAACACATTTGAATCTTCACTCGGAAAACCAATATAGTCCGCAAACTCCTAGTCAAACAGCTTATTAATTAGGCAGAAATCCACACCTCTATTCCCACACAAGGATAGGGCTATCTCAAGAATCAATTCAACTACAAAATTGAAGGAAAAGGGTGAAAGAGGGCAACCCTGATGAGCACTACTTTCCATAGTGAACTCGGGTAAAAGATCGTCGTAAGCACGAACTCGGCTTTGGCTGTTTGCGTACAAACATTGGAAAAGAGAAACGAATTTATTTGGCACACCCTTCAATAAGAGACAACACCAGAGGACTGTGCGGTCGACCGAATCGAATGCCACTTTCAGACCAAGAAAGACAGATTGTGAGCCTACGG
The DNA here is from genome assembly GCA_948099385.1 of Fasciola hepatica. Classification (NCBI taxonomy): domain Eukaryota; kingdom Metazoa; phylum Platyhelminthes; class Trematoda; order Plagiorchiida; family Fasciolidae; genus Fasciola; species Fasciola hepatica. The sequence continues at coordinate 77,258 of CANUEZ040000087.1, forward strand.
AAGATGTGTCTGTGCTCTAAGGTTTGCCGAAGAGTGAAGATGTGGTCGATACAACCATGACCGGGTCTGAAACCGGCTTGACTCTCACGCGTACAGATTTCCCAGGCTCACGATAACCGATGAAGAATAAATCCGGTGAACAGTTTAGTTGAGATACTTACCAAACCAATTCCTCTGTAGTTTTCACAAGAGGACCTGTCATCTTTCTTGTAAATCGACACAATCACCCATTCACACCATCCCCTAGGAATCTGCTCACTAATCCAGATTACCCGGAAGAGTTTTGTTAACTCCGAAACCAAAGCTTTGTTCTATCCTTGAAAAAAGATGGAGACAACCCATCTGACCCAGTGACTTTATACCTTTTCAAGTAACCGATCTCCCGCATAATCTCCATCTCTGATGGAGGACTGATATCCACCTGCATTGTTTCGCTGGCAGGTACATTTGGAGGGTCCAGCATTGAAGTGGGCCAACTGAATCGCTCCTTAAAGTGCTCCGTCTAACGCTCCAGACGACGTCCCTGAGAGTGTATCAGTGAGCCGTTCGGATTCCTTGATGTCGAAGATATCCATCGTTTGTGAGACTAACTTGAACCAGAGTTCTGGGTGGCATTTGAAGCAGCGTACAAGGCTTCCTTGATCTGTTGCCAGCATCCATTTGGGTCCTGAACATCTGGCTGCATCGATAACTGCGCAGACAGCTCCGTCTGGAAACTCTGTCGTTGGTTATCGTCCAGAAACAACTGAGCAAAACGGGTGGCTTTTACGTTGGTTCAACCACGGACGAGACGTAAACGGAAACGAGCACGTACCAAAGTGTGATCTGAGTTCACAGGCGTAGACCAAAATGAATGACAGCCTTCAATTGATTCACGCCAGCGGTGACCAATCACAATATGGTCAATCTGAGTCCAACGTTGTGAAGACGTAGGAGGACGCCATGTCAGTCTATGCCACTTCTTATGGCAGAAGTTTGTACTTGCCAGAAACAATCTGTGGGTAGAGCACAGCTGAGTGAGACGATTGCCGTTATCGGTACGATCGGCTTGGGTAGCAAACGGGCCTCCAATGTGCCTTTCGGAATCTCCCAAACAGCCAACTTGGGCGTTGAAATCCCCAGCAATGACCGCCACGTCCGTTGAACGTGCGTTTTGAAGCAGCAGGGACAAATGCCGATAGAATTCATCTTTGGTTTCAAAGGAACTGCAGTCAGTCGGCGCATACACAGACACAACGAACAAACATCGGCGCTTCAGTTTGTTGTTGGTGATATGCACAAAACCGTCTAACTGAACTGCACACAAACGACTGCTGACTGGAATCCAGTCCAGTGGTGCACGCTCAGAGCAATCCCAACGCCAGCCTGACCATGAGCTCTAGATACCGAATCACCCGACACGCGGAGAGTGAAGTGAGAGACTGAGGTTGTATCTCAGGTGCGGAAAGTTACCACAGAAGTGGGGTCTTGTATGCGTGTTTCGGAGACACAGCATACATCTATTTAAAACGTTTCAAGTGTTTTAGCTAGTGCAGCCTGTTTTCCTCTCGGATATAGTGTGCGGACGTGGAAAAGCAGCCAAATGAAGTGAACACTTAGGCTTAAGAAGTGCATTTGATTTATGCCCAACTCGTGAACTACTGTTTTCATCACAGCCGCAACAACCCATGGCGTTTTGCATCGACCTTAAATTAAAAGAAGGAAAATTGTTAAGGTCCCTTACAGGGAAGACGCTGGAGGTTTCTGGGTGAATTATACTTAGCGGCTGCCCTCAACGCAGAAGAGTATCTTCTTTGAGAACCCTAACCGAAGCCTTTGACTCAAAAGTCTGACCCACAAGGCAGTGGGACGTTAACCCAGCACGGGAACGTGACCGAAGAACCTTTGAAGGAACTTATTCTGATCTGTCACATGAGGCCTGATTGTTCCGTGTATTCTGTCTTGTCGTCGCTGGTGCTCTGTTATCGATCCGCTTTTTGGATTCAGTCCTTAGCCCCATGCACCCAGTGGAGCAAGTGAAATGTGGACGGGGAAGTATCCTTTGGACCGGGGTTTTCCTAGCTTAGGCGGACAATAGCTGCCCAATGAAGTGCGATGACCTCTCCCACCGTAGAGCAAAAACCTCAGGTGCTACACGCCTACGTCCATCTAGTGGAAGTTTTTAGATCGGTAATCTGTTTCCGTGTTTATTTGCTGAAGTGTCCTCTCCAGGGGCAAAGTGGTTGGCACCAGATGTTGCCCATCAACTGGTTCAGTGACTGGACCTCGTCTGAACTCTACTCATTGACCTGTCAGACATGACTGCATCTACGGCTTAAGAAAGCCATCCTGTATGGCTCTTTGGATCATGGAGGCACGCAGACCATCATACCACGCCAAGGTGCAGTCTCGTCATGATGGCGATAGTGCATTAGTTGCGTATAGTTATTGGATGATCCGTGGATTGAATCCATGCATAAACGCGGAGTAAGATAAATAGTTAATCATTTTAAAAGGCTAACAACTTATTTGCATATTAATAAATCACGAAAAAAGTGCTATGAACACGTATCTCTCCGCGCCGAACGACTTGATAGAAAACCATATGCAATATGTATTTGGTCTAGGTGAAGTCTATAGGTTTTAATTCTCACCACATTTTCTCTTCACTTTTCAGTGTCTAGGTGTGAGTAGATAAGAAGACGCTCACTATAACCGCCCGACTGTGTCCACTAGGTGACAAAGGAGAGCCGGCATCCATAAGCCCGAGAACTGGAGGTAATAACTAAGGGATTCATAGTGGACGCGGGTTCAAATGTTGTGCTACGTATACACTTCTCGTCAAAAAACGCCCCATCCTTCAGACGCCCAAATAAACAATGGTGCTAAGGTTCAGCACCGTCAGTTCGGAATATTTCAAACAGTACTAGCTACATAACATTTGTTACGAAACTCAGCAAACGTTTATATGCACTTTGCACGCTCTCTCCAAGTAATGAGAACATTTAACGTTAATGGAATCTCATATTTAAGTCAAAATGTTTTCTTCGTGAACCGAATAGTGTGATTGTTCACAGGCGGCCAGTGACTATATGGTTGAACAACCCTTGAATGATATAACTACATTTACCCATCGAGTCATGCTCGCTATCGACCTTCTGATAGAGTGGTGTGCTATACGGACCCATTCCTCCTTCAAGACAGTCTCCAACTCTGTCTCTGATCCACTTCCCACCTGAACTGGTCCAGCCAATATTCCCTTGGGCTGAGAGTGGATGATCGAAGGAGCCAAGGGAGCTTCTCTGTACCGCGATACACATGAAAGTGGCCTACGAGTAGAAAAGTAGAATACAAAGAAAGGTCTCTAAAAAGGTCAAGAAACAAGATCTGCTTTCCTCATCCAACCAAATAACAAGGGCATCAAAGTTGTAGAGGTCTGCGCGGCTGAAAATTCATGTTCATCGTGTATAGCAAATGCTACAAGCATGAACTCATCTGCGGTATATACGGTGGAGAGCAGCGGTAGGGTAGTACATGCGAGGATATCTGTTGCCTCATCGTTGGTAGACAGCCAAGTCGCGTTGACAGTCTGAGCCCAAGGCTTAAGACGAACAAACTACGAGTGAAAGGATAACCGATCTGTGACGTGGATGATAGATGAATCCTGTACACGGTGTATGAGCCTCAAGGCCTAATAGCTCACTCCAGTTGTACCAATAGGTGGTGCGCAACGGCTGGGTACAGCAATTGGTCGTCGTTTTTCTATTTTATTCTTTAAGATCCGTTGATCAACAGGTGGGGATTCTTATCAACGGGTTGTGGGTGCGCTGAAAGCACTTTGCACCCTTCAGGCAGATTATTCGGGATAAAGTCAATTTTCCTAATTCTAAACTCAAATCCGTATACAATCCCAATATAGTGATGGGACAAGACATGTGCGCACTAAATTTCCCGACCCTACGTAAAGGCATTCGCAAGAAAGCGTAGAAAAATGTGAGCGCGCTCAATGCATTTCCTACCTGATATTTTCCAACTTTTATCCATCGGCCACATAAGTTCGGCGACTTTAGGACCACCGAATTACCTAACCATCCATTCAGCTTTTGCGCATCCCACACGATGCATTTCTGTCTCCAACATAGTGATATCGAGGTTAGGAATTTGACGGCTCAGGTTTATGAAGTCTGCATCAGCCTGATATTACTTTTGTTTGATTCTGAAATATTTTTCGTCTTACTTGAAAGCATATAATGTCGCTTAGCTGACCATTCACTTATTGTAATTTCCTTTTTGCATTTGCTTGCTCTCTTTTGGTGTGCGTAACGAAATCACGAAAAATGCGCTAAAGATCAAACTACAACGGAACATTTAGAATGAACGTGCCTCTCCGGTTTTGTCAGGTCTAGCTATGTACAAGATACACACTAGGATTCGCTGAGGTGGTAAAAAAAAATGGGCATGAGAATATGGCTGATAGAAAGCATGTTTGACTAAGACCAATGAGAGTTTAACAATAGCCTCACAAACCTCTTTATTACAAAACGGGCCCAGGTGCGAACCGCTTGAACCGTATAACAATGACTACGAAATGTTTAGAGTTAGTGGCAATTTAATCTCGCCAATTTATAGCCATGATGAAAGCAGTACTTGAGAATAAATACAATAAGAATAAATATGTTTATTATGAACTCGTGGTTCAGATAATATTGCAATATTCGTAAAAATATTGGGGGAAAACTGGATCAGGTAAGCTTTCAAGGATCTAAGGGCAGAAGGCAGTAAGCAGCAGAGCGAGACAGCAATAATAGTGAAAATTGTGTACCTGGTGGTAGGCCATGAACCAGATCACAGTGGCACACGTGTTGTGTTGTACAAACAAAGTTATACGAGACAATATTAAGATGAGATATGATCATTATCCAATCAGTGAAAATAGCAGAAATACGAAAGAGGTCGTGGCAATTCAAGAAAACTGAAAAATCTGGAGATGGGGATAAATTTTAATCTGCAAAGCTGTGATATGCACAAATGTGAAAAATAATGAAGCGAGATCGGTTAAACTGTGTTGCTTAACCAATGTTTCGGGTGAATGCGGGCTGGGCAGGCGGATCCGATGCTTATCGTAGATGCGTAAACTTGGAAAACGAACTAGGGCAATCGCAGATCACAATTCTCACTAGCACGTACGACCTCCCGTTTCATCGTTGCAGTCGAATCAGTGCGTGGTATGAATTTGCTACTCTGCTTTTCAGCCAGTGCACCTAAAGTACAGGGGAGAAAACCATGATGGCGTATAAACTGACGTGACAAAAGCACCTATGCCTTCACTATTTTGTTCTTTCGTTCCCGTAAACAATCTTCAATTCCCCGTAACTTTCAGGAAACCGACTACCCCCTATCTCTCAAAAAAGAGCGAGGGAATTTCGATTGGCTGGCAGGCTGGCCGTTCATCTGATCAACTACTCTTTCCATCTCGTAACCCACCCATATTTGTTCGATCGTGCTTTCGATGGGTGGGCTGGAATTGGTCTGATGGTTCGTCTCGGCGCGCGATTGTCGAGTAGGGATTTTAGCCATGCTGACTTTCACGTTTCCATGAAACTAACAAAATCACACGTTCATTTAGGAACGTGAAGTCTTCGTACTCGAATTCGGGCGCAAATCTAGAAAATGACACAGTAGTTTGGAATTACCCACTACTTTTTGCCCCGATCGTAGCGTGTACGTCTGTGAAAGACCTGGTTCTCAAATATGAACGACCAACAAAAACCAGTTACGTTCTCAAGCCCTAACAATCATTTCTGCTAATGGAATGTACTCTGAACGCAAGCAGTTGGCACGTGGAACACAAGTGAATCAGGTGTGTCATTCGATGAGGACTACACTACACGAGTGATTGATTGATTTGTTTCAACCAGAAATCACTGGTCAAATCAATCTTTGATCAAAACAGCCCACGGTACTTGTAAAATTTATTTTACTAGTATCACACTCGAATGTGTCCGGAGCCTTCACCCAAACTGGCCTACTGAGGACTCACACGGCTTTCTGCTCTATGTCTGTGATGGCTACATGTCACTTGAATGAATTCCGCTGTCAGCGGGGATCCGTCGTAACTTGGACCAGTGTACACAGTAGAATGCACCGGATAAACAAACCCTAACCGGCACACATTTCTGATCTTGTGACAGCAGAACGGAATGTGTGTGAGGGACTGCGTAATGTGGTCCGCCTACCAGTGAACGACAGACGGTGTCGAACAAGTTGGGATTCGTCACAAAACTGTTTATTGCCCGAATACTTTCAAACCATTTACATCAGACATACATATTCTTCCGATGATAGGTATATTCACATCTATAAATCATGGTTTAAACATCTGTGTGTTGCAACCCCCAGAGTGGACCGTCAATTTCCCAGGTAAGGTCTTAAACAAAGTCTCTTCTCCCGCAACTCCAATCACACTCTCTTCAGTAGGCAAATAAAACGCGTCAGCTACAGTGAGCAAAACAGTATATGTATGTCTAGATAGGACGGAATCTAAAGGGAGAGTGAAATTCTTCAGACGAACTCATGCATGAGTTTTGTCGAGCTGATTGGGCTGCCTACACATCATCTCACGTGATTGGTCAGAGTTCGAACTAGTTTGTTGATTGGTCGCAAAAGGTCGATCGTGCTTTGAATCTGATCCAAAGTAGCTTTCCGCAGGCGGATCCTTTGAGTGAGTCGTAGAGGCACGTGCACATTAAACTAAAATGAGGTTTTGTTGTCGGGGCTTTTCACGCACGTATATATGTCGTGACTCGGTTTTAAGCCGCCTGTCATGTCTACTTTATACTGATCTGATGATAATCAGTGTTGAACTGTGTAAATGCTCTGTTGAATAAAAGACATCATCCGCTGCATGATAGTCTAATGAATACACTTCCCATTCTAAGTGCATGCCTTTAAAGTAATGGTTTACGAATTGAAAGTTCCTCCATTCGTATACGTAGTACTACCAATGTTTTCCGCGGTCTCCAAATCTCAGAGCTTGACGTATGCACCACAAACGTTTTATCACTGACAGAGGTGGCACCGTCAGTACCGAACTACCAGTAAGCCGCGGAATTCGGCAACCACCAGCTTCTCAAAAGTTGAATCACAACTAGGACAGGGAACCAAATGAAACATCTACCTGTGAACTGGAGGAATTATGGAAAAAGTCGATCCACTTAGACCATGATCTTCACTTGAAAGTTCATGCGGAATTCTCCCGACCCAGAAGAAAACCAATCGAGTTATAGCTTTACAGAGGCACTTAGATAGCTAGTGAACAAATATTACATTCTTATCACCCTGTTTGCTATAACTCTTTTGTTCAGCTGTGCCATTGAATCGATAGACCAATATCGCCCAGCTTCTTGTGTTTTGATCGGCCTTCAGTCAACCAATCACGTTTGTTCATACCATGTACTGAGATTATGTATGCTAGTCAACACGTTGTTTATCATTTTCCCGGTAAAGTATTGCTCATCTTTCATTTGGTTATCCGATTTAACACATGGTCTAATCTGTTCATGAATTATTAGATTCGGCTCATTGGAATGATGTGTGGTAGGACAGTTATTTGTCCCGTAGTTTGCGTTAAAAGTTTCCACTCCAAAACCGAAGCGGCTCATCAATGGCTGTTGATTTCGAAGAGAGAGTTAGTCTGAAATAGAGTCAGATTCTCCTAAGATACTTCTTTGTATTTCGGCAGACAATAAACATGTAAATCCAAAGAAGGCCACTTTATGAATGAATTAATATTACCTCTAATATCTCATAAGCACTAAAAATGGTATTTCGATTCTGCTGGACTTTCGGGACTCACTTTATGGAAGTTCTCTCATAAGCCATCGATGTACAGGCGGATGTTGGTTCAAATCTGTATTATTATTATTCTTGATATTAATGCCCGTTTCGATGCCCTACGAAGTATAAAACTCGTTCCGCAACCCTCGACCATGGCGAAAACTCAGCGCAAAGGATTTTGATTATTTTTATGTAATCCATCTGAATTCTGATCAGGAATGATCTTATGATGATCACTGGTCTAAGCGAGAGTGACAGACCTATCATATCGTCAAGTTTTCGTGTAAAGCTAGACCTGATGAAGAAGTTCGTTACTCCCTCATTCAGATTCGGCGGTCTTAAAGCTTCATGCCTTAGCAACGAATACATGATACTGACATGAAATACCATGTTTATGCATAGCAGACTGAACCAAACTGAACCAGTGCGGTAATAATACGACACGTTAGTCAGTATCCAAAGTGGTAGTGACAGTGTGGTCTCCAGGTATGATAATTTATGACGACGTCCCAGAAGAAAAGAAACAGTTATACATGACTAAATACGATTAGTAAATAAACGAAAAGATTGATCACTAAAACATGGGTTTATAATTGCTAGAATTCATTCTACACAAGGATATGGAGCATGTTTTGCCTTTTTTATTGCCACCCGTCACCCCACAAATATGTGAAACGTCCAGTAAAATAGGTCCTAGTGTGCGTTTTAGATGAAAAAATTCATAAAAGACCGGGTCTTATTTTGGAGAAACACGATAGTTTGAAATGAATTTGAAATAGCCCTGGAATGGTATTTCTATGCCCAGTTATCCTGTTTGAAAGTGTACAACGATTGACGCACTGCAACGTAACCAATCCAGTTCTAATCTGTGAGCAGTCCGGTTGCGGTTGGGTTATCGTACATTGGTTGTAGTCCAATGAGCGCATTTTAATCGATCTCATTGTTGTTCTGTTCCCAACCCTTCCCCACTAATTGGTATTTACATTGCTTTGCACTAGTAGACTGGAATCAGCATCGTGGTGGCGTAATCGATATTTAAAACAACCAAAATCAAAGTTTTAATGAAGTTTTGCAAATGAACATACTCTTTTGGACTGCTCTCTTGGGGTGGGGATGAGTGGGACAGACAGACATGCATAAAGAAACAGAAAGACAAAGTTGTTAGACGACTTGTTGGTCAGTAATTCCGACTAGCTTGCACTGTATATTGTATACTAAAACCAAGTGAATGCTTTAAATAGGTTCTAGTTTGAAGCATCAGATTGTCTTCATCCAATTCATGCGAACAGAACAAGAGCATGAATCTCGCAATGCAACCAGTTTTTTTCTCTTGCTGATCGCGAACGCAAAACAGTAAGTTAAATTTAACGGTGGGATAGGTCGGATTGTAAGCTGATGCAGTATCTCGATCGTGGGGGAGCAGGCCTGTTGGGTTGGTGCCAAGGTGCATATAAATGTTGTGTCAACCGTTTGTGTGTGCAAAGCGCTGACTGATTCATCCTGATGAGCATCGCTTCACTGGATGCTAATGGCTTCGGCACTGGCTCGAACAGTCTCGCTCTGACAGGTATGGCGAGGTCAAATTTGTGACTCGATGAAAATAAACGTTTCGCAACCGAGCAAGCCCGCGATTTAACCTTATCCTGCGTTGTATGTGTTCAGAGACTCGTTGTTACGGGCAGAAATCCGTTCTGTCAAAGTACATGTCACTGTAACTGTCGATAAGCTGATGGATAACATCATTTGTGAGTACCAAAAATACTTTTTGAGTGATTTTGGGAAGTTAGTCTTTTGGTGGCCTACAACGGACCAGAATTGATCTTGGGTGTTGTTTTGAAGGTGGATTACTCATATTCACTGTTTATGTTCGAGTCATATGAGGGTATCACCTGTCAGGATTTCAGCTGACAGTGAGGAATCCGACGCTATCACTTGACAATACTGTGTAGTGCACTGTAAATTTCACGAAACGGTTCTGTCACCACATGCCTACCTGACAAGTGAGCATTTATTTCACTGGTGGCAACGTTTTGTGATCTGATAGTCAAAATGAGAATGTCACGTAGATCAGAGGACAAATTGAATGCGACGGAAGAATGGTGGTGCAACAATGGATTAGTCGTCGCTTCAAATATCAATTAAAAAGTAAAGAAAACAATTAAAATTAGAAGTGTCGCTGAATCTTAGTGGATTGCACACACTGTGGTACTGTAGTACTCTTTAGAAACTTTAATACCATTTGATAACCAACAGTCTAACTCGGCTGGTATCTAGTTTAACACGTGACTGCCGCACACGTTCACATGCATGCGCACATTACATCACAAAACACATGACGGAAATCACGATCCACAATCAGTTATTTGCACACACGTGGTCAATGCTTACTGCAATATCGCGTGATAAATCACTCGACGTCCACTCAGCCTTTCGCTAACCAGAACGAAGGGGAAGCTCCAGTGCTATTGCGTGAATCACGTGCTCATGATGTTTATTAAGAAAGCGGCTGGGTTGTTCGTTGCTCAGTCGGCACTCTTGGAGTCAGCTGCTATGCGCGTCCAAAGTGATCGATATTGTCCATTAACAAATAACAGCCGTACGGACAGCTCCATGCATCACCGAGTGCACTCATGATGAAACAGACGTCATTTGATCAACTACTTTACAATACGGTGACCGAGGCCATTCATAGGGTTGCAATCGATTGGGCTACCACTGATCTATCGCCCGTCCGAAAAAGTGACTAGCTTGTTGAACTCGTGCCCTGACAATGGGTTCGAAGAGGAACAACATAATCACTTCAAGAGAAGGTGGGATGCTCCTCTAATTGGGGGCTGGAGTAAGCCTCTATTCTGAAGCCACAGTCCAGAATTAGAGGTGATGAAGCTCATATGGCGAAAGAGTATACAGCAGTCTTTAATCTTGAAAAATCTTATGTAGGAATAGAGACGGGGAAGCACGTTCCCACCCATCATTGAGCCTCATTCGCCCTGACTTGGGACATCGGAGGTATGTGAAGCCAGATGGAGTACGCCAGCATTTGGCCTCGGAGGTCACTATATCATAAAACACGATGAAACATTTGTCCCGCCCCCACCAAAAATGCTGTATGATCATAAAGTGACAGAATATAATTTCCATACTCATGGTAGTGATTAACTAATAGCCGGATAGTTCTTAGAAATGGGATTAGGTTTTTTACAAACTTCCCAGAAGAAAATCCGACCATTTTTTCTCACTGCAGTCTCATTAGAATTATTGGGAGTGTGCATGGACGAAGAGTCCATTTTAAGAAGTGCAAGATTAATTCATCGAAAGTTATTTCTGGACCGTTCAATAAAATTCGCGACTTATGTCTTCTCTCTGTTCTAATGAAAGTTATTTCATCAGTTAGTCAAGACTGCCATTCAGAACGAGGATACATGGTCCAAAATTTGGATTTTTGTATTAAGTAGTATAGCGCACTAAACGTTATTAAACTCACCTTGTTTTCCTCTGTTTTTCTGCGATCATTTTTGGTCCAAACCACTTCAAGTTTCAAGTTTTCGGAATTAAAGGCATTGGGACACCTGTATGAGTCTCATCACCGTCCACGATAGCCTCACGATAGTGATTCAGGCCAACGCTCCGTCAGGTGTGCGTCGACTTTCCTTTTGAAAAGTTTGTGGTTCTTCTGTTCCACCACGTCAGCTGGCAGTGAGTCCCACAGTTTGTTTGCTCTCCTGCAAAGATGGTAGACCGAGGGTAGCCCAGTTGATTGCAGCTTTATGAGCGTCATCGAGTGGACACGCTGAAGGAATTCCCCCGCAAATCGGCGTCCATTTTGCCCCGGAGTATTCGTCGGATGCTTATCAGGTCAACTCGCAATCTTCGATATGCTTCCGGAAACAAACCGGTTAACTCCAGCTGTCTGTCGTAACTAACCCCTCGTAGTCGAACAACGAGACGAGTGGCGGCTCGTTGCGCCGTTCCAGCCTCGCAATTTCAGAAGCCGTGCAGAGAAATGTAGCTCCTCCGCCATACTCCAGATGAGGACGGACGTGTGAGGTACACAGGAGTTTGAAAGCACCATAAGGTACCTTCCCAGACGTCCGACGGATCGCACCACAGATGCTCCACATTGGGATTGCGGGTTTCCAGCGTAGATGACACTATCACTCCCAGGTCTCTTTCACCGATGGGCACTCGAAGATTAGCTCCTTGAAAAGAGTGGGTGTCATCAGGCCCTGGTCTCCCTAGCTGCAGCTGAGCACACTTTTGGACGTTGATTAGAAGGCTCACACTTTGGAACACTGTTTTAGACTATCCTGTAGAACCTCGTGATCCGCCGTAGTTTTGATCACATGCCAGGTCTTGAGATTGTCGGCACAGACCAGACAACAGGACGCCAGTTGTTCTGTCAAGTCTTTGATGAACGCCAGGAATAGCGATGTCCATAAGACCCAGCCTTGTGGTACTCCGCTGGAGGCCTCGTGCCACATGGTGAAGCTACTTTCACAGAGAAGTGCCTCCATTTCAGGTAATCTTCGATCTATTTGAGTAATGGTTCTTCCACTCCTAAATATCTCAGCTTATTGAGCTGGCGGTTGTGTGGCACTTTGTCGAACGCTTGGCAGAAGTCAACTTAGATGACGTCAGTAGAGTGGCCCTCTAGCATTTGCCCAATGTTTATGCGCAAGTAGAGGGTTTGACAGACAGGATTGGCCTTTTCGGGAACCATGCTGCTGGTGGCTAAGAAGCTCATGACTATCGAGGTGTTGTAGCAAAATTGCATCGAGACAAGGCGTTCCATAATCCTTCCGACCACACACATAAGACTAACTGGACAGTAATTCGCAGCTTCCGTCTTTTGCCGCCCTTGAACATCGGGATGATAACGGCCTCTTTCCATTCGAATGATAGTTTACCTTGTTCCATCGAGTTGCTAAGCAGTCCCGCGAGTGGAGGAGCGATAACTTCAGCTAGTTATCGAAAGACTAATGGATGGATGCCACCCGGACCTGGCGATGTATACGGCCGGAGCCCTCGCAGAGCATCAACATCCTCCAACACGCATTATCGTAACGTCATGATGATTGCACTCTGTGGAGGCTGTGGTGAACATGACCTCTCTGTAGCATAAACATAAGCATAATGTCGCGCCAATAGTGCTGCTTTATCGCCATCGGAGTCAGCGACGACTCCATCACGTAGCAGTGTTGGGATGCCTAGACGAGCCCTAATCCTTCTTCTCAGGTATGCAAACAGCCTTTTTGGTGCTGAGGCGGAATCGACCACAAGTCTCTCTTCGTATTCTCGTCTCTTAGTATACTTTATCGTCGAACACAAATTTCGGATGTGTTTGTAGCTGCCGTATCTCGTGCCAGAAGATCGACAATGCAGGCAAGCTCGGTGTCTTTTTCGCAACTGACTACGTAGTTCCTTGTCAAACCATGGTGGTCCCTTAGCACGAATTCGTCGCCTGTGTGGAGTTGCGAACAAACCCACCAATGCAGTTATTTCCAGTTTAAAAAGACTCCAGGCTTCATTCATTTCGTCACTAACGGTCAAATCCCATGACAGGGAAGCAGCAGCTTCTTTCAGTTGAGCAGAGGGTATGCGTCACACTTTCAGTCAGCACTGCGGTTTCTGATAAACGAACGCATCGCACCTCCCATGGATGACTAGCATTGTGTGCTTTCTGGAGCCCAGTGGCGCTAGAAGATCGGGGATAACACTCGGTCAAGGATGGATATCTGATACGCCCGGCTGCTGGTCGGTTCTTACTCATGCCGATGCAAGGCAAGGTCACACACAGTTTTATGTAGACCACGCGAGAATCTGTCCGCGGAAATGTTGCGTTTACTCGATATCCAGTCAATATGAGGAGTTTTAACGTCGCCAAGAACCAGACAATAGTCATATGTCGCCTATCGATGTGTGGAATCCAGAAAACCTTGTACGTCAGCAGCCGGAGTACGACCGATTATCCCAAGCACCATGTAACCACTGTTGGAGAATTTTCTCTACACCACAGCGCCTCTCCGTACACACATAGGCTCACATAAGTATAAGGTAAGTGTACTGGTACTCCAGGTTTCACGTACATGGCGCCATCCCCTCCACCTCTGGTACGAATTTGATCTACTCGAAACGGGACATACCCGAGGAGTTAGAACCCTGAGTCCCGAATATCATCTGTTAGCCACGTCCCTGTAGACGGGTTTCCATCCAGCACAGGAGCTTCGAGCTCATCCCGTTTGTTCAATAATCCATTCACATTGGTCAGCAGCTTGGAGGATGCCCCCCAGCTGTACCCTACCCGAAAATGTTTTACTGCTGTGCGCTGAGAGGGCTTACCGGTGGTAGTGCTATCCAGCGTACCCGTAATTTTCTCCGAACCACATGAAAATTCCGGATACAAAGGCCTGTTTCGCCGTTTTCCCTTCTCTCTCTAATCTCTTCACGGGCTTGACTCATCTTTTGACAACCCTTAGGTGAAAGGTCTTGGTGTAAACGAACAGGCTTTCCCTTAAGGCTATAGGACCGTCTTAGAACCTCACTCGCTTGCTCTTGAGAACTAAGAACAACTTTCGGATTCCGCGGTCTTCCGGACTCTTGAAGCTTCCCAAGTCTGAATGCTGTTTTGACCCGAATTGTTGCTGCCAGTCCTGCTTCATCTTCCGTAAACAGCTTACTTCGGATTAGTCTGGGTTGCATCACATCATAATCCAGTCTGTCCTGGGGGGATTTTGCAGTAGCCTCTGGGATGTTGAGTGCCAGGAAGCATTTTCACTGGGTGATGGAACCCCCTTTGGGATTGACGAAACCTCCTTCCACTTGTTTGTGCCATCCTGAGAGTCAACCGGTAGGTTGGGTGGCGCTGGTGGTTCGGAAGCTAGCGCTTGACACAAAACATTATCTGCCGTCGCAAGTGGAGAACCATCTTTCTTGAGTTGTTTTGGTGAGTAGCCCCAGAAGTTGTGGCAGTTACCGAGGGGTTTACATTTGGTGCGCACGTCTCCGCAGGTGGCGTGCTGGGAAACACTTTGGTCGGTGGACAGTCCGGTGGGGGCTGAAGCTTGGCCACAGCACAGTTAGAACACGAGATTTTATTAGCCCTGTCTTCACATAGTTACAGTCACTCATATTTATGTGCAGGTATTTTGGCGCAATGAGAGTGGATCACTCCATTACATCCGTCACAAAACAGGGCTTTCGTCCTAGGTCGCACAGTTTTCTTACAGATTAGGCGATCATATACTTTAACACATTCCTTTTCACTCATCATGCTGCGGTAATCCGCCTAGAAAGAGAGAGATAATAACCCACAAATGACTTAGAGTGACTGAATTTGTCGTGCTGGTGTTTCAGTCCACTTCTGTACCAAATACACCCAGGGATTTTAAGCATAGAACAGACAGTTCGGTTTATTCAGCAAAATGTTCCTAAGAGGTTGCGGAATGCCAATGAACCCAACCCTAGAAGGATGGCAAAGATGTCAAACTGGCTTACAAGCATAACGACCTTGGTTGTTAAAGATTCGTTATGATACTTGGGGATGTGCTACTGTACATTGTTCATGTTACACGTGGTTCATGAGCAAAATGATTCAAGGTATACACTCTGATTAGAGGCAGTGACCTCTCATTTATGAAAACAGAGGAATAGCGAGAGGTCCAAAGCTCTCTGGACTGAAACAAGGAATACTAGTCGTAAACAATGACTCGGGGATGAGCATGCTCCAGGTTTTCAAGAAAACTTCTAGATCTGTAATAATTATTTGCAACATTTTGGTGGATCTCAGTCATAAAGTCGCTGAGAGAAATGTGAAATTCGAAGAGAAGTCACCGAGCAGGCCAGAATATGACTCTCGTGCAGTGCTTCCAACTAGTTTACTGGGGCTTTGAAGCTGTAGAGATCTTTATAACTGAATGTAAGCTTTTGGCTTTTACGGCAACTCCTACACTTTGCACCATATTTGCAGCGCAGAAAGATGGAATCAGTGCCTTGGATGACTGAACGTCATTTCGAAGATCAAGATGAATGTGTCAAAAATAACATCACTTGGAGTGCGGTATGGGTTAATGTGGTGCTTACTGACAAGAAAAAGTATAACTTCGACGGGCCTGTTAGAATCACGAACTACCAGCACAACTGCAGGAAAAGCAAGCTGAACGTCAGTCGTGAAGGCTTCAGTGATGGATCTGTAAAGGCCTGGTACAGTTCTTGTACAATAAAAGACAATATTTTTCGTAACAAGCTGGTTGTTTTTGCCATCCTTCCAGGGGTGGGTTTATTGGCTTTCGCAACCTCTTAGGAACATTTTGCTGAATAAACCGAACTGTCTGTTCTATGCTTAAAATCCCTGGGTGTATTTGGTACAGAAGTGGACTGAAACACCAGCATGTCAAATTCGGTCACTCTAAGTGGTTTGGGCCAAAAATGATCGCAGAAAAACAGAGGAAAACAAGGTGAGTTCAATAGCGTTTGGTGCACTGTACTACTTAAAACAAAAATCCAAGTTTTGGACCACGTATCCTCATTCTGAATGGTAGTCTTGACTAACTGACGAAATAACTTTCAATGAATTAATCTTGGACTTCTTAAAATGGACTCTTCGTCCATGCACACTTCCAGTAATTCTAATGAGATTGCAGTGAGAAAACATCGTGGAGTCTGCACGTATAGGGCTGACTATAAAGAAAAGTCGGGTGTACGCTTTCTTGATCAGCACCTGCATCTGCGAAACCGGTTGTATGCTTCCGGAGGAATTCAATCCTGTCGTCCGTGTACAATACACACATTTCTTGGGGGGATACAGTGCTACCTCCGACAGTTTCCACCATGTACTGCTTTCAACATAGGTTGACCACTCCTGGAAAGGAAAAATAACTGAAGAGTTATGATTCTTGTCTGCATTTACGAACGGTGACTCATTTTGTTTTTAGGGAGACATTCATATTCAGTATTAGAAGACTGTCTTCGTCAGTACCTAATCGGTGCTGCTAATGAATCCGCTCAGTGCTTCGGGGAAAGTGATACTAGAGGACAAAATATCCTAGGATTCTCGTACCACGAAAAAGTTAGATCTGGATAAAAATCACGCGTCGTGGCACTGAACTTCAGTATCCTCTGAAGAAGTTGAATGTTGATGACGTGGTTGGCCACCGAGGGCTGTTTCAAAGCTTTTATCATCTTATCAGTAGCACAATATCGTTCGCTTATTCCAACTCTATAAGTTTGCCTTTGGAACAAGAAAATGACGCCACTATTCTGACTCGAGTGTAGGACTATTTCTCGAATCAGTATAATTGAAAGTTGGCAAAGAAGGCTGATGGAGGGTCACCACTTGGTGAAACATAGGTCGGTCTTAAATTCGTGAGAGAGAAATTATAAAGGCTTTGTGCAAAAACAGCATTGAAGGTTTTTAAACAGATAGTGCATCACAGCTGCCCACGCAGCCGAAGGGATCCAGTGTCCCATAGAGCAGCTTTATGAGGTTGTGGAGTTTCGATGAGAACACTGGCAAATTCGCATACCTTGTGTGTCTATGTGTATTTTATTTACTTCTGATGACGATCGAACTCTTCTATCCGTCGCGTCTCAGCTGAATGGAACACGCATAATTTAGGTGACTAAGCAAAACAAAACGAGAAGTACTCCCACTCTGTTAGGTTCCAATAAATTTGTAATTTCGGAACCGAAATGACTAACCTTGAATTAATATTCAGCTCGAAAGTGGCCCCGGAGATAATAATGGTATCAATAATAACAATGACTACGTTTTAATTTCATTATTTATTTTACAACAGTGATAAAAGAAATATCTATAAGGGAGATGGGGCCAACTGAAGCTGTTGAAGAGCAGAGACGACAAACGCCAGGGATATTCGAAACGAACACACACCCAAGTCTCTCAATCGATTTTTGAATAGTCTGATCATCGTCGGTCCGGCTAAGGATGAATAACCCACAATCAATAAACATGCATCTAAGTAAGCCGGTGATGCATAGTTGAGGTCAAAGTTCCCCTTTGAACCCATGTAGATGGTGACGCTGGTCGATTTGTGTCAACAGTATACACCGGAGCATTAGTTAATGCAGATTGTCCCGGATTATGGTTTTTGTAGTGCTACCGATACGACACTCTATTGCAAATACTAATAAATTTGTTTATTTGAACAACTACCGAATTTGGTGGCGCCACTTGCTCCGCCTGTGTTCACCGTCTGCACGCCTTTGGGTTCCTCCAATGCACACGTTGTCCCACTCTAGCGTTTTGAGTTCTGCTCTTTTGCGCGCTGCCGAGTATATTCGCTAACGTGTCACGAACCGAGGACCGGAGGCTATAGACTCTATACGGGAGCAGGTCTTAACTTGACTTAGGAGAATCCTAAACTTTACAATCGCGTTGGTATGGCCGAGTACAGGTTAATAGCAGTGAGAGAAAAGCCGTAACTGATCTATTTTGCGTCTTACATCCCAACACGTTACCGGGTTCACCTGAGGTAACCATTCTGAATGAGATCATGGAAGACCGTATGTGAAACCAAGAAGTTAGGCGCTGTACTCGTTCATTCTTGGTGAACGGGAAGAAAACATGGTCTTGCTGCAGCTCAGGCCCTATCGGTTGTGTCAGAGCCGTTTCTCTCTTGTAGAGGAAACCGAGTACAAGATGGACTATAATGCACCTCGCTTTTGAGGCTACTCTGATACTACGTGGTAACAGAACGAATTCTACACGAAAATATTGATCGAAACACTAGTTTACTCATGCACAAGAGTGCTCAGGACAATATACATCAACAGGATCACGTGTAGCTAGTCGATCGCCAACTAAATACTTTTCCCACAGAATCCTTGGATAGAACTGGTGACGTAACCGGGTTTCTCGGCTACTCTTTAATCTCAGACGCAACACTTACAGATTCAGAATCAAAATCTGGGCCATTTCCAGACAAAGAGCTCTCGTTGCTATCTGCGGCTGTTCCAGTGGTGGATGAATTTGAAACCCAAATACAGAGTTGTGATATTTCATATCCGGCAACTAAACTTGACTGTAGACTGTCCAGCTGTTTGGTCGATCGACTGCAATAGCCTGATTTTACCGTGTATATACCATGCACTTAAATACACAGTTCCAAAACTGGTTTCAGTGTTTATCAGTCGTTTGATTTATCGATAACTCCAGGTCAATACACGGTGACAGAAACTTCCGATGAGTCATTCACTCACCACGTAGGCAGAATATGTTGACACAGGGTACGCACCACAGTTGCACTTTGATGCAATTGATTATTTGCTTGGTAAACGCACGTGTTTAGGAGCATCCACTCTAGAACGGCAAAGGTTGATTTGTGTTAGTCATTTTTCAGTCTGCTCAGTTGATTTAACACCAGCGTCATCTGAAACTATCTTTGGTGTAGTCAGCATAAGCTCGGTTGTCTGTGAACCGTTAATGTCACCTGAACAACAAAAACAACAAACACGGGTCCATCTCACATTTCAGCAAAGACGTTTTATCATCAAACATGTCGAGGTAATCTAATTTTTTCTTACCATTCAGATACAGCAAGATACTACTCACATGGAAAATCCATACTTGGGACCATGTCTCATCGTTCTGAAGGTTAACCTTAATGACCGACAAATTAACTTTGAAAGAATCACCAAGTGATTTTAAAAATAGACTCTTCGTCCATGCACGATCCGTGCGATTCAGATGAAATTATAGCTGCAAACCAACTGTGGAGTGCTTAAGTACAGGATTAATTGAATAGAACTGTACTGGGTACGCATACGCGATGAGCGACCACAACCGCGAAACCGGTCGTGTGCTTCATGGGAGATTTTGGCCTGTTATCCAGATACAATAACAAAACTACTCGTATCGTAAATTTAGTGCTTCCGTCGCGTTTTTCGTTCGGATTTGTTGCTTCTACAATGCTCATCTGACCACCCGTGCTAGGGCATACAATTTCTAGGACAGGATAGTCAGTATCAACTGAGAGACACAACATTTGCGTGTACATTCACAGAGTGCCAAGACAAAGGATTCCCATTTTGGGGCTACGGGTAACATGAGTAAACTTAATGTCACACACTACTAGGATCTATTCACATAATTAAAAAAATCCCCCTTGATCGATTACGCACCCGTCGAAGTGATTTAAATGTCCAGTGCCTTCGATCTCGTCGAGGTTCGATTACACGCATGAACGCTGATCTCACCTCAACACTGTATATGCTCTATCGGTTGAACCACGCGGTTACCCCGTGGGGAAATGGAGGGAGTGTTGGACATTTTGCAAATAGATTGCTAGTATTTGAATCGATCCAGAGTTTTTCACCCTAGGCCAAACACCGGATTCCGTGAGCAAATCGTGACCGATCATTTAGTTCCTAAATTCAGTCAGTGATGGTACTGGAAACAGCTAAATTACAGGCTAACTGTTGGATGGCAGAATCACAGTGATTAAAGACTTCTGAACTATATTATCCATTTAAAGTACGAGCGAAGTCATTTTTATATCGAGTGTATCACTTCCGAATCGGGTTCGGAGTGTGTCGAGGACTCGATGCGCCATGTGTGTGGTTTTTATTGTTTTAGTATCAAAAACTCCGGCTGATTAAAATTTCCACCGACAACTCTGCGTCTTTGACAGTAAGACATTTCTGTAAATCATTTTTATATCCTTGAAACAGCTGGTAGGGCGCACGCGAGAGCAAAGCGTAGGTGGTGTCCGAATTATGGCATTAACTAAACCGCTCAATTGATGTATTTCGTTTGTAGCCGACCAAGATATGCGTATTCAACCGGTGACGATAGGTATTTAGTTCGCAATAGTCACGGCAGCGAGAAGGTGGTTTTGCACTGTCTGTCATGCAAAGACGAACAACAGATAGGATAAAGAGGGAAAAAATTAGTTTAAACCTAAAAAAGGAAAGAAAAGGAACACAACTGAAACTCGTTGCTGAGCCATTCATGTGTAACATTCAGGGGCAAGTGTGTGATCTGCAAGAGCAAAAGAGAAAGAAAAACTCCATGAGCCGAGGCCCAGTAAGTGTATCAATTGGCATCAATTATTATAATAAACGAACAACAAAATGGCGGCCTCCAATCTGGCCTTTTCACATGTTCACGAACTGCGTAGAACAAGCTCTACTTCATCTGAAATGGATAAGGGACCATGGTATCAATTAAACTCCAGACACGATAGGAAATCCATGGATTCCTAACATGCCCGGAAGAGACTGGTGTACAGTGCTTCAACGATGTTCAATCGTGAGAACCGTGCTGTTAGTGTATGATGGATTATATCATAAAAATAAATATAACAAACGCTGTGATCAACCACTGAGATCACAGTCTTACCCGTTTCTGTGTCACGAAATAAGAAATTAGGCTAATTCGGTCCTGACGGCCTTACTCTAGCGATTCTCAAGTATGGCGTTGCTCAACTTCCCACACTGATCACTACATCAATGAACAAGTCTCTATCCAGATGTCCGATTCTTGGTCTGTGGCCTCCAGTTACCATCATTCCAATTCCTCAAAGCTCCAACACGTCCGGTGGAGGTAAACGGTTTGGCCTTATAGCCCACACATCTGCGACCGTTAAAGTCACTGAAAAGGCTATTTTTACCCGTCTTAAATTGCACCTCGATCTGCCACCTGACCCTGTTCAGTTTACTTATAAACCCAATAGATATAGAATTGATGCTGTACCTGGATCGGCTCATTCTTTCATAAAACCCTTAGATAACTCTGAGCAATCTGTCCACCGCGTTCTCCTCGATCAATGTTTACCTTTTGATCCAAAACCCCGATTTCGTCTTCTCCACTGGCTCGAAGCCTTCGATTTTCCGGCACAACTTCTTTCTTGGCTATCGAAATATTTTCATAACCTAGCTCAACAAATTAAGACCGGACAAAACATTTCTAAACCTTTTGTTAACAATTCCGGTGTACCCCAGAGAGAAGTGCCATCCTCTTTTCTACTTTCCACCTATACTAGCGATCTTCCGGTTTCTTCTCCATCCAACTTATTTAAGTATGTTGAAGACATTGTCTTTTGTCAAGCTATATCTAATCACCCGGATTCCAGGAAACTCGATGAAAATCTGTCTCGAATAGAATGTTTCTCTTCCCTATTGGGTCCAAAACTGAGCCCATCCAAATTAATTGAATGTGTTTTCGGTCCCTCTCACTTACCTTTGCTTACTGATTCTGTTACGTTGAATTCCAAATCCCTACCCGAAGTCAAATCCGTCAAGTATCTGGGCATTAGCCTATACACCAGCTTACGACGGACATCTCAAATTCAGTACAGTGTCGATAAACTGTGACTCCTATCTTTTCAAATAAGAGAACTCGAGCAGTTTCGAACTCCAACTACAATTCAGTATGTCAGGGCTGAAAGACAATTGTTTCCAAATTTGTTCTTCAATATGTTCTTCTGCTCTTATTATATTGCCCACCCCGAACTTACTCCAGCCCTTTGAAACAAGAGTTTAAGGCCTTCCGCCTCGGACTGGTAATTATTAGCCGCGTTTTATCCCTGCCCTTGACTTTATTTTGACTGAACTAGTCAAACAACGTATTGGACCTCGTGTAGCCCTAGTCCGTGAATAATTACAGAATCCAGCGCATCTGTTACACTCTAACTTATCTCTTATTCATTCTCTGTAATCCGCCGGATCTGGATTTTGACGCCTTTCTTCCAGAATTAAAGCATACACAACTCTCTTGTGTCATATTTTGGGTAGGTACTGACCAAAAATGATCGGACTGAAAGGAAATTAGTTTCCACCTTTGGTTGATATTTTTCTTTCTTTTTTCGTTCTCAAATAACTTCAGCCCTTTTTTGTATATTTTATTTATTTTACCTCAGTATTGTCAGAGCTCGCGAAAGTCTGTCTTACAAGTAAAAGTTCAAAAATGGT
>CANUEZ040000087.1:750000-995000 GCA_948099385.1 Fasciola hepatica
CGTTCGTCTCCTGCTGGAGTGTGGCGGAAAGGCTACACTTTTCCACTCTGGAGCGGGTGCTGCGAGTCGATTCTCCTTTCGTTGATGGACTACGAGGAATCACCTACGACTGGCGGCTGGAATGGTCTAATCTGTTTTCGGAGGCATATGAAAAGATGCGAGGCTACCCGTTATGCATCTGGAGAATACTTCGGGATGAAACGTGTTCCAAGATGCTGCCGGGATTCCCCCTGCATGGCCACTCGTGCACCAAGGGGCACTCGATGACGCTCACGAAGCCGCAGTCGACTGGGCTACGGTTAGCCTATCCCATTTTTAGGATGGCATCCAATTTATGGAACTCACTGCCAGATGACGTGGTGGAATAAGAAAACTGCATGCTTCTCGAAAGGAAACGTGATGCACATTTGATTGAATGTTTGCGTGAATTACTGCCGTGAGCGGATAGCGATCAAGCTCACAAAGGAAGCGTCCCGCCGCCTCTAATTAAGGAAGCTCGTAAGATGAAACAAAAAAATTGGGTTACGGATTATTAACCGGCGGTAACTCGAGGATTTGAGGCTTGTAACGCGCTGAGGATTGTCGCCATCATCTTTATTGGTGTAGGTGATGCGGCCTGCCTATGAGCTCTCCGAGCTCCGGCTCACCGAAATTCATTTTTCTCTCTTTTCAGGTCGTGCAAATGAAAAAGGAAACTGCATCCAACGCACTACCAGTCCAGTTTCAGGTTCAAGTTGACCCCAGGACTGCAAAAGCAAATGGCTCAAAACGTCCAGTTCCTTGCACGGGTGGACACCGCAGGTCTTTTGGTGCTGCGACAGTAGGGAGCGTCGACGTAAATTATGGACACGTGGCTTGAGCACGAGTTTTCCAGGGCCTTCCATTCATCTTGTCACCTGACAGCTTACGGTGAACCAGATGAAGAAGGAGGGTCCGTGACCAAAACCTTGCCTCCTAAACAACAAACTACTCAACACTGTTGGGGAAAAGCTATGCTCACTTTGAGACAAAAGGACTAATAACAAGTACCTTGAAGGTCGCATAGATTTTAGGAAAATTTTACAAGGAGCTTAGTGATAGGCTTAGTACTGTATTTATTATAACACACATCCACGTAGTGAAAATGGCACTTTCTGCTTATATGAACGCTTTCGTGACCGGGCCGCGCGATAGTGGTTTACTTTGTTTTTTGTTCAGTGTTGAAAATTGATTCATAGCTAACGAAGATAGCTAATGTCTATCATTACGATTTATTTTTAATTCTGGTTCATTATAGGAGGGCACCGTCCCTAAGCTTCTACAGTCGCATTCTTCCAGGAAGTCGAAGAGAAAGGACCTTGGAGTTTCAACCGCATGTATCCTCGCTGGGCCTGGGTACAAAGACCGCACACTGGATTGTGCCCAGGAAGTGTGTTGGAAGTAACACTGGAGGCTGCCTGGTGCGTGGAGAGTACGGTCAAACAAAAGATAGATGGAAAATGATTGGCTGATGACTACAGAGGCTCTACACCTAGAAGACAGCTTACAAGAAGGGCCTCGATCTAAGAGTCTGGCGACAGAATGGGTAGATCACTCCTGACAAAGTCAGCGAAATAAATGAATGCCACACTGCCTCGTGAATTTAAAACCGTTCCTGGTCTCAGATCGTAGCTTCAAAGTTTTCGGATACCCTTGGCATCTTCTGATGTTAACATCTGGCCACCCGATGGACAGAAAAAAGATAACGAAATAGGCATACCAGGCTTCTCTGAAGAGAAAAGATAGACTAAGGAGAATGAAAACAAGCGACTGATCGTAACCATTCTAGTGGCGTTGAAAATGAACCACCGCCATGGATTGTAATAAAAAATGTACTCGCATCTTTCCCATCGAAGGGCTGAATGCCACGAGCAGCAGTCGGACCAGCAACTCTCCGCCTACCGGCCAGATGCTCTACTAACTGGGTTGTGTCATGCAGTGCCACTCGCATATGGGAAATCCTTACCGAATACTTCATCGTACATGCCAATTCTTTAATAACGTGAGTTCTCCTTCGAAAGTCGCACATATTTCGGCACACATCATTCAGAACACCTTGAAAAAGCCCACTTATGTCGCACTCTTTCACTGACTGTCAGCCAGTTCGACCCGACGTCGGAACTGGTCCGTGGTTGTCAGCTTTGTTATCCACCGTCGCTGAACTTCTGTTCACCTTCGGTAGTCGTTTTGGCAGCAAAATTAAGACTCGTTTGTGCTTCGTATGCCTGTAGCTTGCTTATCTTGTGCTTTGGAATATTCAGATCAATCCTGTCTTGCTTTGCGATCCCTTCCCTTGACTAGGCTTTACTCTTACTTGGAATAACGACTTACATGGATCCCCCAAAGAAATAAGTACAAAAACGCACATGACAAAAAACGGTTGCATGCGGTAGAAGGTGACAACTAGCACTGAAATCGAGGCACAAGGAAAAGCCGCCCCAGCTGTTAACCTGACTCGACGAACGTTGCAGCCCCCACTCGGGAGGTGGGATGTTACGTTGCTTATGTCGGCGGTGCCAATTGAGTTTTCTCTCCACTCACAGCGGTGAACGATTTGGTGCGGGTTCGGTTTGGCAAAGTGGCAATTAGGTTGGTCTTCCCAGTAGTTAACGTAACCTGCATATGAGTGCAGGAGGTCGGCCGGGTTCTTGTCGTTACGGAAAGGGGATTTTGAAAGCGAATCAGGTTTTATCTAAAGCTTCTGGCTTTCGGTAGTGTTGTTGAGAGAGAACGGATGAGCAGAACATCAACAAAGAGCTGTTTGCCGACAAAAGTGTGGTAGATGGAAGCAAAGTGGGAATTAACTTCGAAGGGGGAGCAAAAACACCGAAGAAATAAGTAAAAAACTTGTTAACCCTTGTAAGGTTTTTCATTTGCCTAATAAATAAGGAACACAGCACCCGAAAAACGAATGGGTCTCTTGTTCAATCAAAAGCAGTAGGACACCAGAGGAAGCAGCTCCGTGTTGAGAGATGTGTCAAGAGTGCCGGCTCTTTGGGTCACCGGAGTTGGTATGGTCGGCCTGGGGGATGCTGGGGACGGATGTGTTGGCCCTGAAGAAATCATTGAGGTGAAATCGGACTGAATGTACTTGGCCAGAAAAGCCGGTTTAAGTCGGCCCATGGTGACTGCATGCAGTCGTGGTCAATGACCAATGCTTTCCCTAGGCGGAGTGGGACACTATGGGGACCAAAGCAGGCAGAATGATGAAGGGCGTGAGTTGTTCCCCTAAGGAAGACGAGCTTACGGCTCCGGAGGTGTGGGTGTACCCAAGCCATCGTGTCTCGTTAACGAGGCCCGGGAAGGAACAATTTACTCCTCCGATGTATTAACCAGGCTTCGTAATGAGCTTAATCAAAAGTGGTGATGGGCCTTAGGGCTACCAGGTCGCCGGGAAGTTGAAGTGCTCAAAGGAATGCTAGTTCTGCTGACGTAATTTGTAGGTCAAGTTTAAGAGCCTTGCGAAAACCTAGGAGTCTTATTAATAGGGATTCCTTCCTCAGTCTAGACTAGTGGGAGCTGATGAGGCTGCCCCGATTTGCCGATGAAAACTTTCTACAATTCCCTTTGCGGCTGGTAGTGGGCCGTATTAGGAATGAAAAAAGAGTCCACCGAAGACTTCTATCTGTGGTAACCACGACTGGACGCCCAAAAGTCACGCCCAACGTTCTAAGAAAGCTTGGGCGACTGCTTCGCTAGCTGCGTTGTGCTAAGTTAAGGCCAAAGACCGTCTGGTGAAAAGATCTACGCAAGCAAGATGTATGCCATACTTTGAAGGGGAAAACGGCTTTACCGGGACAGGATGCAAGTGTTGGAAATGTGGGGTGTGAATATTGGCCATTTCGTGTGTCTGCTCACTTTTGACTTGGAACCGGGTGCAGGTACGGGCCCGTGCCGTAACTTCACCGTTCATATTCCAAACACAACAGCTGCCTTCGAGTATGGCGGAGGCTTTTATATCTGGATGGGACAAGCAGTGTGATGTTTCGAAAACCCATCGCCCAAAGGCTGACGGCATGACTGGCCTTGAGTGGCCTTTGGGCATATCGCACAATATGAGGCTTTCGTTTGAATGAATGGGAACCCACTTGAGCCGCAGCGACGAAGTGCTGTGGAGCTGGTGTACCTCGGGTTTGTCTGCCTGCGTGGGCGCAATGGCTCCGAAGTTGATCGAGCCGGGGTTTCTGAGGTCCAGGTTTTGAATGCGAGATAGCACTTCCGCGACAGAATTATCGACAACTGGGAAGTACGCCACTCTTGTGCCAAGTAATGCAATCCATATGTCCAAACTCTGGGTTCTTGATCGGTGTAGATCGGGGACTCGCGCCCCTCTACGACGAGCCTTAGGTGACGGATGCCTGGGTAGATAACAGGGAATTAACGGTCAAAACAGCTATACCTGGATTCTGCCGGTTGCAGTTTTTTTAAAAAAATGCGACAGGATGCCAAGTGTCGGCTGAGTATTTTTTGCGATATCGCTCCCACGGCCTTGCCGGATGAGCTGGTGACTAAGTCACATGAGGCGGTTTTCCCTAAGTGAGATAGCACGGCAGTAAAGGAGTTTAAGAAACCCTGTTCCATTCATCAACATCCATATCACAAACAGTGTTACTTTTTTGTATGAGCTACATTAACCGGAATTCTGATTGTTTGTTTTATCGCTGTAAATCTTCTTCACTAATCGGACTCCCACCATTGCCCCGAGCGTGAGCCGCTCAGCTTGAACTTTGTTGTGACTGCGTTCGGTAATCTCATCTTCTGCTTCCAACCCCTTGCCTTAATTCGGCTTCAGTTGTTCGTTCGTTGTTCTATTTGGAGCGTTAGAGCTCAAAAGGAACACTATCGAGGTTTGGTTATTGTAAAATTGCCTAATATATATATATATATATATATATATATATATATATATATATATGTACTACCGTAGCTTTGAGTTGTGTCGGAATTGGTTGCTACTCGTCACCCGAACGTTCCATTTGCTGCAATTTACAGGTGAGAGCCCCGTGGAAGCAGCCTAGTGGCCCAGAAATCCCATGGTGTCAACTCATATTAGGCACCTTTTGCATTATTCGTGATCTCGTGCTGGAAAGGGGGTCAAAAGTGTGCTAAGGTGTGCAGGGTGTTCTATCTTAGATGACCTATCCATCAGGAGGTTGACTGTATCAGTGAGGCTCCGGAAAGTTCACACAGAGTTTCTAAGCAGTAACTGCTTCCGGAGAAACTGAAAAAAGTCAACAGTAGCCACTACGGCTGTTACGGGGATGTATGCCTCGGCTACCGGTATTTGGTTAAAAGCCCGCGTCCAGTTTACTCGACCAAAAATTGCCTTACCCACTAATCCAGCTTTGAGGTCCTTACTGTGCGGATCAGGGTACCTGTCTGGTGTGATGACCCGGCCGAGTGAGCGGTGGTCTCCGCACAATCTCCAGTCGTCAGGTGACTTCTCCGAGACTGCTGGAAGGCCGAATGGTTCCCAGGTTGAAAGTACTTTAAAACTCGGAAGGGATCCTCGGAGCCTGTCTGAGAATAACCTGCGAGGCCGAGCGTGGGCCAGGGTACCTGTGTGACGGTGTGATGGGCCACATCAGTGTTGAGCGGAGGCCGTTCTTTGGTTTGAGCGGACACGGTTTGGGGTACTCGCAGGAAGGCTGCCAAATTCTGGTGCGTAAGTGGGAACTGGCATGAGGATTGTTGGTGATCTAGCTCACGCCAGGGAACCAATAACCATATCCGATTCCGCTCGACCTACGATCTGTCGATTACCGGGGTCGGCTACTAGACCGTGACCTTCTAAAGAAAATAAGCCTTGAATAGCCCGGTACGCTTGGGTGACGATGAAAACTCGCGGGCAGGGACAACGCGCGCCAAGTGCTAAGATGAGAAACTGACTGCAGTGTGCTGGAAAGGGAGTGCCACTCGTGGCTTCCAGTGTCAGGGTTGTGGGAGAGGTGGTAGACCATTTTGAAACTGCGCTGGCACGTCGAGTAAGAAGGGCACACCAGTGGTCACGTCTTTTACTTAAGCGAGGCCTCTAGGAGGCGGGGTGTCGGTGGAGCCTGTCATCATTGCGTGGTTGGGGAGAAAACTGCAAGTCTTCTCGCGTTTGCTGGCTTCATGTCCGGGACGGTGGTAAAAGCGGCACTTGCCTGATCGGGACTCTGGCCTGACGACAAGGGTTTTGAAATAACGGCTTTTCTGGCTCATTTCATGGAGGAAGTTAAGTGAGCTTTTTGCCGTTCAGTCACCTGCACCAAAAAGCGAACTTCCCGTGTGTTTTGGTGGGCAGTTGTAGGCGTAGGGTTATCGACCACTTCTAGCGGAGTAGCCGTAGCGCTGGTGAATACGAGGGGTTAAGAGGCAAATGTGCTTGTATGTTGAAGAACTTTGTTTGCAGTCTCCACGCCTTTAATTTAGCTCTTCATTTGTATTGTAACTGCTACTATGCTTTGGGAACACGGCGAGAGTCATTGCATCTATAGTTAACACAGGACTGCATCTTCTTTGGATGTGGTACCTTCTACTTAAAGCTTTTTCCGTGAAGGCTTTGCGGGCGTCTTAACTTCCAGTTGGATTTCGGAGAGGAGGTGCTGGATACCTTCCCGTTCCAACGCTGCCACAAGCTTAGTGAGGGCTGCCCGCAGTGCATGGTACGGCTTGATATTCAGGGGGTTCATAACTATATCCCTGGCTTGTGATATCATACTTGCTGGGATAGCCGAGAGCAGTTTTTTAATATTTGGATTGTTTACAAGATAAGCGGGCCTCCTGCAAAAGGGATCCTAGAATATAGGTGGAAACTTCAGGAGCTCCCGGTATGAAATCCCTTATTTTCCTGTGTGCTGGATGCCTTCAAAAAATGTACGCAGTTGGAAGTGTCTATCCGGGACAAACACGTCCAATAAAAAAGTGATTGATGTTAAGGGAAAAAACACAACCAACGAAACGAGCGGGAACTATCGACGGCGCGATGCGGCCAGGTCACCTCAGTGGAACTGACCAAAACGGTAAACGGAATGGGCTCACCAATTATCGGAACTCGCTCCCTGAGCTTCTACGATCGCTTTCGTCGAGAAAGTCGGTGAGAATAGACCGTGGAGTGCCAACTGCCTGCATTCTCACTAGGTCTGGGTACCGAGACCGCGAGCTGGCTTGTGCCGAGGAAGTGTGTCGGAAGTAGTACTAGCGGTTGCCGTGTGCGCGAAGCGTACGGTCAAGCAAGTGACAGATGGGGCGCGATCGACTGATCAGTATAGCACAGCCGGCTCTGTATCCACATAGAACTACATATCCATATTTGTCCTCGGACGGTAAGATAATCCCTCTGTAGTATTGTTTTTTGAAAATCATGCAATTCTGGGCAGCACACTCTATGTGGCGCTGGCCATTCTTCTCCAGACTCTAGAGATTAGAATACTCTGGTACGCCTAAATGGACGAAATGCGAGAACTGCTGGAGGCAAGAGAATGCCCACTGTGCTAAGGTATACACCGTTTGTGGCGGAGTCACTATCTGGAGCACCGGTGATCGTGTCCTAAATTACTTTTGATGGGCGGGCTGAGAAAAACCAGTGCTGTCAAGTATTTCTTCATTCTTCATACATAGTCGATCGGATTACCTCTAGTGTATCTGCAGAGCCACAAGGGTCGCGGGTACCAGCGCAAGCAGGATTTTGATTTGTGAACTGGGATCTGCTCGCTACGAGCGCACGAAAGTCAATCGCCCGTACATGCTATTTTATTTGCTCACTATTTTAACTTTGTCAGCGGTTTAAAATGACGGGGTTAGGGGAACCATGGGTGCCGACTTCAAGGCGGTAGATCTTTAACCGTATTTATCCGACCTTTTCGTAAATTTCTGGGTAACTATGAGGCTACACCGTGATATGCCGCACTCTTCGAGCTACGGTTTGTCAGATGTTCCACCTGAATCAGGGACAGTATCCTACACACCTCGGTTGTGTGAGAGGATGCAGTCATCGTATAGCTTGTACGTTTGCGCTAGGCTCGGACAAGGTTTGGGTTCGCGCAAGGGGAATGTCAGGAGTCCTGGACCCCTTGGAT
This sequence comes from Fasciola hepatica, assembly GCA_948099385.1. Classification (NCBI taxonomy): domain Eukaryota; kingdom Metazoa; phylum Platyhelminthes; class Trematoda; order Plagiorchiida; family Fasciolidae; genus Fasciola; species Fasciola hepatica. The sequence goes on from CANUEZ040000087.1 coordinate 758,079, forward strand.
TTCCAGCTCAGCCTCGAAAATTTGACGTCGGGCAGGCTTCGAAACTTCAGTTGTGGCTGAACTTTGCAGGGGCAGTTTGACCTGCCTGCCACCCACAACGACGGTCGGAGTTTATTGCCGTTCAACAAAGAAGTTTCCCTTTGAGGTGTTCCCAGCAGACGGCATATGAATTGATGGATGTCATTCATACTGCGAAGTTTATGGTTCAGCTCGCAGGGCTGACGAGATAACCAGCCTGCCTACGCTTTTGATAACTGCAGACACAAAATGAATTAAGGTTTGCTAGCGGTGAGAGGACTAAAGTCGAGCCACAGAGATTCTGCGGAGCAAAGGGCACAGAGAGGAAGCGCAACAGCTTGTGTCATCTTGGTGGTCGGCCCATAAACTGTTTGGTTCGGAATGATAGAACAAGGTTACACAATGAGTGACAATAAAAATGATTACCGGAAGTGAAGGCAGTGTCAATTCAACGGCTTTTCAAGGCTTATGTATAGAAGGACAGTAAATATATGATGCACCTACAAGGGCGTGCTTTGGCCAAGTGAAGGAGATTTACTGGCTACAGTAAGTTCAACCAGCTTTAGTCGTTTGTCGAAGGACCAATAACTTTCCCCTTACAGGTGCCGGGGACGAAAGGACACCGATTTCCGTGAGCAAAATATCGATGTTACTGAGTGAAAGACGGCTCATTCGTAAGTCCCCAAACCGAAGCAGTTGGAATGTTCTCCCTGAAATATGTGCACCCGGTGTGTTTGGGAGTAACTCAGGGGTTTCTTAAGGCCTTTCTAAGCGGTGTGTGCCATGTGGCCAAGTTATCGACGACGCTTTAGATGCTCCATAAGAAAGCGTAGTGCAGACAAACGCAATTATTCCACGTGACACTCGGCTTCTATGCAGCCATGTGAGTGACGTAGAAGATTTTAAGGCGGCCGGAAGCTGGCATTTTCTTGTTTTTATGTTTGGTTTGTTTACGTGGCTTCCAAATAGCAGGTTTGATAAATTTTACTCTTATTTATGCCCTTGTAACTGGTTTCACATTAAAAACTACACTTGATCCTCGCTGTACCTTCACACCACATCTGGCAAACTTTGCACTACAAACCTCCCATTTGTACGTCCCCGACAAAGTTGTGTACAACGCCGTATACTCTGAGCATCCGGCGGATGACGTGCCGTAACAAAGAACTTTGGAAGAGTTCACCGGCCTCCCGCATCAGCGGTATTAGGAAAAGCCCAGACTACCCATCAAAGGGCCTACAATGCCAACAGAAGAACTGTAGCCGGAAAAATCTCACTAAGTAAGCAGGCATTCCAAAAAGAGAGGCTAAGTTGATTCGGACGGCTTTTTTATTGCCTTTTGCGCTACATACATTCATTGTTTGTCCTTTTTGAATGTTTCACCACTCCGTACAGCTAGAAAAAGTACCGTCATCAACACACGCCCCAAGAAAATAATAAACTGAACGGTAACATACATTTTTATCCTTTTAAAGTTTTGGGCAGCTTATTTGGGCGGTTTGCCATCATGTCCTCCGTATACACTTTCCACAGATTGCGTACTATTGGGCACATGTACTTCATTCATCAACATACCACTTGTAAATATTCATCGATATTCCGTAACTCATATGAAGTCGTTGTTCAAAATGTGCACAAGTTGCCCTAAGTTGCTTTATTCGTCTTCTGCTTTCCGGGTTACGTATTTGTCTTTCGGGTGTGACAACTTACGGCATTCTTTGAGGACAAACTGGCACTAGCCCGCAGTGACCCGAAAAAGACTAAGTCTAAATGTGTACATTCGTGACCAAAAAATTACGATAGACGAATAACCAATTTAAATGAGCTGTAGGACTTTTGTATTGTGTTCGATGCCGCTGGGTTTCTTGTCGTTTGTCTATTAGCCATAAAAACGATCAGTTTCCGAAAATTGACAGGCACCGTTTTGAGGGCTCTGCTTGCGGCCCGTTGAACATTAAGCTCCCTCAGCTAGTACCGTGTCCGGTGTCTTTCTACTGCGTTAACCCGATGGGAATTGTTTCAGTACAAACCATTCTCCCCCCACCCCGCTTTTATCTCCTTATGGAAAACTTCAGATCACTTGGTTCGTTGCCCATTTCTTAGGTCATTTCCGTGACCCAATCAGTGCCTGGCATCCGGAGTACCACACGGTAGTTCCTCCATATTATGTGCTACTTTTTATAGATCCTCTAGTAAGAGCGGGCCATTTCGTCTATTTTGGCAAGCGACAACCCAGTTTTGTTACCAGCCCTCCATTTTTCCATTGCTGTGGCTTCTTTCCTTTTTATAGTTTATTACAGTTTATTTTACTGTTTGCAGTAAGAGCAACCCTTAAATTTTACCCAGAGGTGCAGACTCTTGAGGCCCCGCTTGCACCTCTCGCGGAAGGTAATTCTAGGTCCTAGTATGTACAGCTGGAATAGATATTTGAGCTGGGCAGTGTGACCAGGGAAAGTGGTAGGTTTAACTGTGCTGCCGCGGTTCTTCCCCTACACATTACCGATGAAGTGCAAGATGCCAATCAGAAAAACTCAACTGTTACAAACTCTTGAAAGCAGCTGTCATTAGCCCGATTGGTTTGTCCAGCAGGTGGCGAACTGTCCTTTTGTTCGCAGACACTGAGCTTGGAAATCGCAACCTCCCCCACCACTTCAGCTCATGCGCCCTCTCTGAGGTGCATAAGGCACTCTTGAAGAAGATATGGCTTCAACTATCTCCCAGAGATATACTGAGACATTTGCATGTCCACAGGGTAAAGTGCTAAATAGCTCGCAAAGGCGGCTGAAGAATTAGTGTGACCCACGTGCCGGGGGGTCAATCAGGCGACTTCCTCACGGAGTCTATCATTGCCTCTATAATGGCCACCGCGCACCGTCCTGTCAAAAGGTCGAAGCATTTGGTGCGTCTTCAGTTGGACGCCTAATTCAGGCGTTGTCTAGGAGACATCCCCGCCCAATCATATCTTCCTGTGATATCATTGCGACGATTCCGGTTCGGCCATAGCCAACTGACGCTGTTTGTTGGCGTCATTAGAAGAATCCTCCCAAAACTCAATATTGCACCCTAACTTGTTCACTGGCCGCAGCCAATCAGGAAAACGAGAACCCCGGTGCATACCTGTGAGAGGTGCTAGTGGCCAGGGCATTCACCCATTCTACACTACCTACCACTACTTGGGTACATGTCACTTGAACACCAGAAATGAATAATGAAGTTGTCACAGTAAGAAAATACAGTTGCCCCGGCAGAACCAGCGGCCAATCGTAAGCTCATCCGGGCTTGAATCACAAAAGGGTGGTTATTTCAAAGATTAATTTTTAAACCTTCAAGCAGCAAAGGAACATTACTTAAGTATATGTGCCTAAAACATACAAATCTTTCAAGGCTGTGCTTTCCGTGGAAATCTGCCCCTGCGTAACCGTACAGAAATGGCAACGAGACGGAATACCCTAAGACAGCAATATAAAAGTTGAATAAAGTAACTTTGGTTTTACCAACGCAAGGCTTTAGAAATAGTTTCTTCAAATAAAACAGCCTGATTATCGGTGTCATGCCCTCCCCCACTGTGGGCGGTAACTACACTCCGATTGAATAGAGGTGAACACGTTTGACTGATGATTTGTATCAGTAGAAGTTACAATCAAATTCCGAAGCTTGGTCTCTTGAGTAGCTTGGACCATGTACCGTCAGCGTCAGACAAACTGTCGAAGGCCATTATGGACACCTTGTCAATAGGGTGTTTGATTCACGACTGTTTACCCCAGGTTTCGGTCGGGAAGTGGTGAAAGCGGTGGAAGTGCAACCTCGGTCATCCCCAATTGGGATGCAACAAATGTAAAGCACTTCGCCATCTCAAATGGTCGGTTGAGATTTGATACTATTTCATAAATCCTTTCGTGCACAAATCAAAACCTGTTAATTGTGAATGTAGTTACGCTTGTACGACTTAAAATCCGACAGTTGCGTGTTTGACATGGTCGTGGACTCTTCGGTACATGTAAAAACGGGCATCCCATAGGTAGTCTAAAGTCGTTCGTACACAACGTACTTCGACAATAATTCTTGCGTAACACGGAACACAATATACCATTTTCTGTGCCTTGGACAGAAAAAAGCCAGAACACTTCAGAGCGTTCATGGTGCTCATCGCCTAACCCAGTCGGCGATGTACTGTCAAAACCCTAGAATGCAGCCCCTACTTCGGGGTAGAGGTCTGAGGACTAGAAGTGTGCCATTCAGACATGAACCTCGGAAATCAGGAAATCGGGGAGACAAAGGAGTGGAGATTGTGCTACGGGATTTGTTGGGAGGGGACTGGCGGTGAGCTGGGCCAACGACACACATAAATCCGTTCCGGTTTTGAAGCTTACGGTGAGCTTGCATGATCTACGAGCCCAAACGAGAAGGAAAAATGTTCAGTTGGTGTTTTCGGAAACTCCGATACCTTCCAAATGGCCGCGTAATTCGTTCATCTGTAGCGCATTATTATGACCTGAATAAGTGCAACCAGAATTCCATTAGGTGTGAATATGTATGCAACAGTGCCCTGGTAACTATAGCAAAGGGGTTAGCGGAATACGAACCACTCTAGTCCGCTAGAGGAAAGGAACTGTGATTATCCCACTAGATGGTGGTTTTATTGCACGCTTCCGCAAACTTAATGGTTTAAAAGCATGCTAAGGCGGGGGCTGTGCCTTCTATCACCTTTTGCGCAGTAGCGCGGACTATTGCGTGATCAGAGTCGAGGCAGGTTGACCAACAAGAGCAACAATCTAACACACCGCCACGCAAACGGTAGTTGCTCGCTCCGTGATCGATTTGATACCGATCCTGTGTTGAGGAAGGAGGACGCTAGTTGGCGATACGTCGTTTGGAGTTGCGAAAGTTGGTGCTTGCTAGAAAAAGCTGGTGATCATTACATATTGTCAGCAATCTGTTCCCATTGTCCGAACGACTGGAGCTTAGGCCAAACTGCCCTCCTAGATGACGTTCACTCGCTGTCAGGCGACCGACGCGCGCGTTAAGATCTCCGGCGAGAACCACGATCTGTCCGGCGCGCTGTAAGCAGGAGCATATAAAGCTGTTGGTACAACTCTTTTTTGTCTATCTCCGGACTGCAGTCTGCCGGGACATAGGCGGAAATGACAAATAAGTCGCGTGTGCGATTTCACTGTCTAGCTACTCGGCAAGAACCTCGCAGCCGGACTGCATAAAGTCGGCTATTGACAGGAATCCAGTCTGACATGGCCGCTTCAGCTCTACGGCTCAGAGCAACACCAACACAGGCCTGGCCGGCTGCTGCAGCGTCCGGGTCACCAGACAGGCATAGATGAAACTTGGTTTTAGGATTAGCTGGGCACGTTAGGCTGATCGTGGAGCTTGCGTCTTGCAGTCTTGTCTCTGAGAGACAAACGACCAGTGGTGTTCGGCAGGGATGCCCTTTGTCTCCATTCCTTTTTAACTTCGTCATGGACAAAGTAATGGAGAGTGCTTTGCAAAATCTTCAGGATGTAGGCGTCGAACTAGGAGATAGTGAAAAGCTATGTGACCCAGATTACGCAGACGACGTTGTCTGCTTGTTCGAATGCACGGAACATGCTCAGCGTGCACTAGATAATCTCGCAAGAGCTGTAGATCCATTCGGCATGCGCTTTGTACCTTCAAGGTGTAAGGTGATGTTACAAGACTGGACGTCAACAATTCCGAGCTTGATGCTCGATGGGGAGGTGCTGGCAGTTGTCGACCACTTCACCTACCTCGGTAGCTGCGTGACGACGGACGGGAGCACAGTAGTAGAGGTTAGCACGTGGATATCCAAAGCTCGATTGGCGTACGCTGGACTGAAGCACTTGTGGCTCCGCTCTGATATTTCACTTAAGTTGAAAGGTCGTGTATACTGTGCCACTGTGCGTTCAGTTTTGTTGTATGGTTGCAAAACTTGGAGTCTGCATGCTGAATATATTCGTCGTCTTGAGGTTTTCGACCATCGATGTTCGCGTAGTATCGCTAGTATTGGGTGGAATAGCCGAGTAAGCAACGATGAGGTCAGAAAGCGAGTATTGGGTACTAATTCAATGAACGTTTTGTCACAGCGTATCCGGCTTAGTAGACTTCGTTGGTTGGGACACGTGTTACGTGTAGCAAACACACGTCTACCGTACCGTGTCCTATTCTCCCCCCCCCCTCCTAGGGAGTGGAAGACACCACGTGGAGGTCCACAGATAACGTGGCAGCGAGGAATGAGAAAATGTACAGCAGACTTAGGAAAAGTAGGTGCTTCACGTCTTCGTGGTTGGGGTCCAAAAGATCCGTCTACCAGTTGGCTGGAGACACTGAAGGATATGGCTGCGAACCGCGAACAGTGGAGATCGTGTTGTCACATTATATCGAATCAGAATGTTTGATCGGTGTACGTTTATACAGTTAGACTGTGTATTCTGTGTGTTGGCTACTAGGGCATTCTTTTCTTTTCCCACCCATATAGGTCCACTCCCTGTCCATCTTGTATATTCATACTTTCTAATTCAACGTGCAACATGGTGAGAAAAGCAGTGGTCAGTGGGGCTTGCCCTACTGTTTAACGCTTTACGATGATGATGATGATGCAGTTAGCTCATGAGACGTGATAAATCATCTCCATCTAAAAAAGGCACCTGCCCACGGGCTGCCTGTGCAGAGGAAAGACCCACGATAATTGGGTAAGAACTGGCTTCCCTAGCTTCAATCTGCTGCTCCAGCGCGTCGCCGGCCAATCGCTTCTTTTCGGGAAACGGGATGTTCTTGTGTTGCAAGCCGGTAACCAAACCATTACTTGATGAACCTTTTAGATTTTGGTCCGAAACTTGAATATGCCTGACGCAGTCCGGTTGACCTTACCTCTCCACTCAGGATGGCTGAGAAATAAGTAAGAGACAGTGACCCTACTTCGTGGGGGACTACACCGGAGCAAATCAGTTCTCTGTCTATTGGCATCTGTGGATTTTATGAAGACTTCGGTGCTCGGCGAAAGTCTGGTCACTCTCTCCAACGAAGCAGCGTTGGTTTGTCAGGCTGCTCACAGTCGGCTTGTCCAGTGTGAGCTACCTTGATGAGGCTCTTTGTGCTTCGATCCGGGATGCCCTCGAAATCATCCAATTAGGCAAAACCGACCACGGAGGCAAAATGGTAACATCGGTCAGGATCTGTTCATTGCCCCCCCCCAGCACACAGATAACGGGGATTGACCTCTCCGGTTTTGAGCAGACAATTGCATACTCCTGTCCAGTACCAATGTCCGAGACAGTTTGCGTCGTACAGAAACATGGGACGTTAAACCCAAGGGTATATTGAGTCGGATTGATCATATTGCCGCAGGCTACGGAGGGAGCGGTTCTGTCCAAAACAGTAGATCCTAATGGCTCACGTATGAAGAGTCTGATCATGCATTAGCATTATTGAGATTTTCGCTCTAGCTCCGTGGTCATCAGCACAAACAGCAGACCCGGTTGGCTACACAACGATTTTCTGACTCAGAAGTAAACACTAGTTGTGAACAGAAAATATGTAGCAGCTTTGCAGACGCCAAACTCACCAAAATGCAACTGCGAGCCTAGAGCTTAGGTGCGCCTTGGTAATGAATAGGTATTTGCGCCTAGGTTCACTTGAGAATGACTACCGATCCCTAGGAGCAGCCAATTCCGGAGCCAGGTCCCGGTGTAGTTGCAGGCAATCTTCCTTTTCGAATCTTTCTTCTCAGTCACATTAAGTGGCTTGTAGTCAGTACAATTGTACTTCAAAGCAATTTCACACATCAAGACCCGATTCAACGGGTGAGTAGTCATAATCTTCTTTGGTGGAGAGTAATGGTTTATCTCAAAAGTACTGTGGGATATTTGAGTGGTTCTCATCATCCACCCATTGAGGTACGCAACTGATCACGCAAACATTGGCCAGGATCTTCGATGGGTCAGGAACTCGGCCTAGACTCGGTGCCTCCAATCGATTGGTTTTTCGAAGTCCGTTCGTGTAAGTCCACCTGATACCGACAAAGGCAACAGAGTTGCTGTCCTGCATTACGCGACTCAGGCGGCAAGGCCCACTCCAGCCCGCCAGCTCTAGCCATAATGTTACTGGGTCTCCTATTTCCTGTCCGTTATACATGATAATCAATATAATTACTAAAACCCGTCTATTGCTATCGTTCTGTGTCTCCATTCTTCGGACGGGAATCGAGTTGGCATAAATCCTGCGAGCGTTCAAACGTATCACTTGAACTGGGATCTACAACGAGCGGTAATATAGTCAAGAACTGGCCCCACGTTCAGGGGGCGATGCACGTGGCAGCAGGTTCCTCCTGCTGTCCTGGAGCCGACGTCCATCCAAGGCAATGGATTTCCCAAATTTAGCCGAGTCTAATGAAGTGGACACGTCGGCCTTTGAGCTGTAGGCAGATGAGTGAGACAAGTTACAGAAAGATTAAGGGGGAATTGCGAGACTTGGTGGGTGAAGGTAGCTGGAGAAATGGAGGAAGCAGCAGCCTCAAGTCGCAGCCCAAGTCTGTTCAAACTTATTCACGACATCGATGGACTGTTAGTGAAATGACAGGCGCTTTAAATGGATGGCCTATTCATGGTAAACATCAAATGCCTGACTTTTGGGATAAATACTTCAAGCAGCAGTTCAGCCGACAGCGGCCCGCTGTAGTTAGCCCGAGGTGAACAACTGTTTTTTCATGGTGAGTATCCCTTGAGCACCATCAAACGTAGAAGTGGGGCTGAACTTTTAATTGATAAGGCAAGAGGAAACCACCGAGCCCGACGAATTTCCACAAGTTCGTAACAAATTTGGTGGGAATAACTTGATAAAATCGCATTCCACCTTGGCCTGTGACTTTTGAAACTAGGGGCGTATTCAGTTATAACGGGGCGAATCTTTGGCCGCGACCACCTTCGGGGGAATACACAATCTTTGTAGTAACCGTCGTTAGATAAGCTTGGTTCCCATAGTCACCGAGGTATCAGTTTCGATCGCACCGGGCAGTCTGTAGCTGGTGCGAAAAAGCAACGCCAGTAAACAGCAGGTCGTGTCCCGCCCGGGCTGAAGATGCATTGGTCGGGTTTCTACTATTAGCCAGTCAATTGAAAAGCATCACCTGCTGTAAGGTCAGGCTGATACGAAGTTCAAGAGACTCCCAGCTACCGATTTTGACAAAATCCGGAAAGAGTTCCATTCCGAGTGGCTACTGTGCTGTATACTGCGATTAGGCGAATTTACAATAACCAAACGTAAATAATGTTCCCTTTAGGCTATTACGTTCTGAATTGAACAAAAAATTAAAAACTGCAGCTGAAAAACAGCAAAAAGTCAGAAATCGAAAACGAAGTTTTAGTATTCCGGATACCTGATACTAAATGAATCCCGGGAGTGGTTTACGGGATGAGCAAAAATCCAAAATTTCCGGAGGATACAAAAAGACGGTGAAAGTCGCTGGAATAGATGAAGGGCATTTGTATTGAAACAGTGTTGTCCACGGTTACGTTTGGGAGCGACACCGGACGCGATACTAGCTGAGGGAACTAAACGCTCAACCGTCCGAAAGGAGAGCTGTCAAAATGTGTCTTTCACTTGGCGGAAACCAATTGTCCTTACTGCGAGCAGACAAACGACGCACAACCCCGTGGCATCGAACAACATACAAACAGTTTAGGGCCAATAGCTAGTTAATTATGTTTTTCTAGGGCAATTTTTGGTCATAAATTTACACATTCAAACTCAGTCTCCCTCAGGTCGCTACAAGATGGCTGGATACCATCACAACGAAGTCCAAGCGGAGTGACTCATGCAGGAGGCAAAGGTGAGCTTTTGATTTGTGACCAGCATTTACAGCCATAAAACAAACAATCGAAATTCCTGTGAAGACAGTTCACAAGAATGAAATAATATTGTTTGTAATACAGATGTTGGTAAATGGAACAGGGTGCCATGAACACCAGTACACACACCATCGAACGATAGCAACAGTTTACTCCGACCCAAAACACGCCTCCCGACCCAGTTGACCTAACTGCACAATTCAGACCACTTCAGGGAAAACGTGCCAATGGAACTGAAGAATTTGATGGAAGCGTTGTATTCGCATACTTCTGGCGGCATATGTGTTTACGACGAACTGCTCAGTCTGCTCGAAACGACCAGTGGCTTTTGACAAGGATGTCCAAATTCTCCATCCCTGCCCAACTTTGTTATGAGCAAGTAAATACAGGACGTCCCACCAGGTCTTTAGGATGTGGGCGTTAAATTGTCAAGTAGTGAAGGGCTGTGTAGCCTAGATCAGGCGGACGACCTTGTCTGCGAATTCGAATGCACGGCATATGTTCAACGCGCACTAGATGAACTCACAAGAGCTGTGGCTCTATTCGGCACGCGCCCTGAAACTTCGAAGTGAAAACGATGTTGCAAGACTAGAAGCCAAAGGTCCCAAGATTGACGCCCGACCGGGATGAACTGACGGTTGTCGTCTACTTCACCCACCTCAGCAGCAGGGTGATGATGGATAGAAGCACGGCATTTGACGCAAGCACGCGTATATCCGGGGCTCAAATGATATACTATGGACTGTAGCAGTTGCAGCGCTGACCCGATATTTCACTGAGGTCGAAGTGTCATTTGTACTTTGTCGCAGTGCTTTCGCTTGGGTTATATAGGTGCGAGACTCGAGGCCTGCTTGCGGAGGTGATTCGTCGTCTTCATGTTTTTGAACGCCAATGTTTGCTCAGTATATTTGAGATTGGATGGAATGACCGAGTGATCAAAGCTGAGGTCAGAATCCAAGTATCGAGTGCTGGCTCAGACAACGATCTACCTCTGTGTGTCCAGCTTGGTAGACGTGTTTGGTTGAAGCGAGTGTTCCGTGTGGCAAACATTAGTCTGGCATATGGTGCCCAGTTCTCTGTTCTACTTGGGGAACGGGAGAAGGTCAACGGATGACGTGGCGACAGGGAGTGAGAAAATTACCAGTGGACCCGGAAAAACTGGGATCCTTGCGTCTACATTGTTTGGGTTCGTGAAATGCCCGAACCAATCGACTGGAGACAGAGGAGGATGCCACGGTGAATCGTGAAAGGTGGCCATCCTTCTGCAACTGTCCTTTGGTTTAGGAGGTTTGATGAACGCACTTCTTACAATAAGACCGTAGTTTGCGTCTTGACTACCAAGGCATTCCTTCCCTTATACAATCCTACTGGTCCAGACTCAGTCCAACGTTTATTTTTGTTCATTACTTTGCGATGTGCAACACGGTGCTAGAAGAAACGATTGTAGGAACTCGCCGTGTTATTTACCGCTGTATGATAATGATGCTCAATTAGCCGGTTGGTAATAGATAAAAACGGGATCTGCGAAATCCTAGATGCCGCTGACAGCTGGCTACAAGCGTGTTTCGATCAAAGAACTTACATGATCACTTGCCTAGAGAAATGCTAGATATAGTTCGTCCTAGTTTTTGTGGCTGAATTACCCTTCCATGGCTCCAGATGGCGACACATTTCCGGAACTCATGTTTGATGTCACTTGTCATCGTAGTTTTATTTATCCCATTTATTTCCTCCCCCAGTGCTTCAGCTGTGCAAACCTTCTGTGATCTGAGAAACATTGTTTGCGCTTCGCTCATATTGAACCGGAAATATACTGCCGAAGTTGACACTGTGCCCCAAACAGATGTGCTTTCAGTAAACAGATCTTTCTAATTATTCTTCTCTCCGGCGAACAGTCAAAAAGCTTGAGGAGCCTGTGCAGTCATTGTTCCCGTTATTGACTGTCAGCCTATTATTTTGATGTAGATGATTTAACCGAAGATGAGGTTCTTCACCTTCCTTTTGTTACTGGTGGTAGCGAACAAAACCCTCGTATGAAAGCCGCTGGGAATCGCGTCTAATGTTCTTTTCTTATCCTTATTTCCAGAGAGAGCAACGAAATGTCCAGAACAACGGGGCCTAAAGGAAGTCCCATGGAAACGTTTCAGTTCGTCGACAGCCTTCATCGGGCAAACAGAACATCGCTTTTGATGTGCATGATAGCTTTAGAAATACCTTTTCGGTATTTGGCAGTCTGAGGTGTATATGGCACTGGTGGGCCATTTGACACTCAGTTCATCCATCGGGCTATAAAACTGTCACTTCCGCTGCAGTACACACTTTGTAAAGATGCAAAGAAACGGCTTCTGCTTTCAAATTGTTATAGGTGAAAGCCTGCTTCCTGTCAACGTCCAGCTTTCAAACTACCCGTTTCTCCGCACCTGCAGTAGTCCGCGGGATTTCACTTCGATCTAAAATTGGAGGGCAGGAAGTTAGGAAGACCATTTACAAGAGTGATGCCTAGGTTGTTTTAGTGAATCATAAGTCCCGGCTCTTCACACCGCAGAAGGGTGCCGAGATCTTTGTGGTATTGCTTGAATCTAATAGGGCCACCATATCCGCAATGCTGAGATGAGGAGCACTATGTTGGCAACCACCTTCAGTCACTGGAACAAACGCTGAATCTAAGCAGGTTTCGACTGCCAGAATATACGTAAAGCACTCCAACCGACATACTTTTCCGGCGCACGAAGTCAGCCGGGGTGGGTAATGGTTGAAAGGTAGATCTGGATGGTCAGTCCGTGGCACGGCGCAAAGGTATGGAGACCTTGACCAGTGGACTTTCCAAGTCGGAAGTGTGATACTTACAGGTTAGAGCCTATGCGACCCGCCCACCAAGTGGCTGACACCCTTGGCTGATGTAGCCGGGTTTCGAGGTTGGTGGTGTAGTTGCTTTCGGACTTTGCGATTTCAGACAGTTAATTTGTTTTTTGGATCCCTCACGCTTAATGCTTCTGTGCACCATGTCTACTAAGTAGTGAATCTGTGAGGCTGCAACCAAGACCAGATTACGGATGCGCGAGGTTGACGAATAGATGAACTGAACTGTTCTGCCTTCAAAACCTCAAATTTCCGTTTGCTTTTCTCCTCTCAATAAAACTGATGGTGATGCATTTTTCGTTCCAAATACTTGAGCCACCCGCCTTACTCCTTTTGTGCTGTTAGCCTCTTCTGGAGGATAAGTCCTTTCCAAGAATACGGCGGGAATAATTCATAGAAATTCTCGGGAATATGGTACTGGCTGGTGTCTCCAGCCCCTTTCAGGATTGTCGTTATACTAGGTCGCACAACCCCGGGTGGGTAGTAAGTTGACGATACGTCATTCAGTTTTCTTTTAGTGGATGCATCTCCAGCCTATGAAGAACAAACTGCAGCCCGTAAGGAGGCAGGTTAGTTTGAGTGAGCTGGTGGTCCTTTGTGTGGTCTATCCGAATCCTCCGGAACACCGGGTGGGATAGACTGGGCAGTTATCCAGCTGGATCTATGCATTCCTCCCCTTTTCAGGAGTGCCTTTGCTTGCCGAGCGCCATACCATCGAGGATTTTAGACCCCAACCACCCTCAACCCGGTTTGGCTGGCCTGTCGAGCGGTATACCATGGTGCTACCTCTGGTGCAGCCTTCAGCCTTGTTGAGCTTTTGGTGAGAGCTGAGTGAATGATGAACGAGGCCCAAAGGGATACATTAGTCTACCACTCCAGGGATGTTACTCCTCTCAGGCACTGTAAATATCCCACTCGTCTAATGCCAATAAATAAGATTACTCTCAGCGATTTTGCGGGGCTGAAAATTGTTCTTTTCTACGCTCATTCGTATTTCACCAGTTTTCATCCCATATTTCTTCTCCGCAAGCAACCAAAAACGTTGGCGTTTCCGGTTTTCACTTGTCTCCAGGGAATCTTCAGTAGCGATCCGAAAAGACCACTCTCAGTTGGGTTTGTTTCAAGATGATACACAATGCCTTTTATGGACATTATGGTTGAAGGTGGCACCATAGTCGGTCACAGCTGCTGAAGCGCCGAAGTGAGTTATTCTTTTCTGATACAGGTTGTCTGGAAGACATCCATCTTGCGTGGCAATTATAAGCCTTCTATCATCTTTGTTCTTGTTTCACTTGTCTACTCGCACAAAACTCTGGTCGGAGTGAGTCGTCACGACTTACGGCTTAAATCCCTTGAGCACGAAGTCAAATGCCCTATTATTTTCCCTTGGCCCAAAGTTTGGTTGTAATGGTTCTTCTGGTCATGTCGAGAGGCTGTTTGTTTGCTGCTTACTTGAGATGAAGTATTGTCAGGTGAGACTTGTGAACCTACTTTTCCTGAACCATTATCATAGATACCACGCGATTTTAAACATGAATGAATTATCAGTCTTCTTTGAATCGGTGTTTTTTGTTTCTTGAACCAACCTCGGTTGGACTCGTGATATAACGAATCTAGTTTATGCCCTCGTAGACCACCAGGATCGGGAGACCGAAGCTCCGGCTTTCTGTCACGGAAGCTCAACGCTGGAAAAATCCTTTCGTGAATATGATTAGGGTTTGATTAGTCCCACGATGATTGCTTTGGCGATAGTGACGTCTCAAAAGACGGTACTAACGGGAACTATTTCAGCACTTGAAATCCATAAGCTGAAGTTCATGGACTAGAAAAGAGACCGTGATCTTTATTCCCAGCCTTTGACGCGGAAAGTGAAGTAACTTCTCGTTTTCTCCAGTGGTTGTTAGACGAGTCAACCGTCCGACTAACTGGCTGATTAAATGGTCGATGTCATTTTAAACAGGCCCACAGTTGACCGTTCTGTTGACAGTCTGTTGTTCCGGTTTTAAAAGGCTGATAACGTGCTTCCTGGGGTAAAGCATCATGCTTTTCAGTGTCCAAAAAGCGGTTATCAGTGGTTATCAGAACATTGGAGTGCGAAGACAACATGAAATTTGGTGGCTAAATGAATGCTACCAACCAGCTTGCGACAACGCTCGATGAAGTAAAGTTTCATGTTGCATTCCTTTAAAAGCCTCCGGGTTTGTTTGTTCTTCCTCCTCGATAGTCAGTTCGGTGAAACCCTGTTCCCCTTTTACATGCTTGCGTTGCTTTCAGCTACCTGAGCCTGGATACTTGTGCGTAGGCAAGAAGTTGAAAGAAAATCATGGCGGTGGCCGGATAATTTGAGGCAAATCCGGTTAGAGCTTTTATTGTGAGCTAACCTTCATCAGTACCAATGAGCACTGACAAACTAGCCCCCAGTTTATTTTCTTTTAGCACGTTTCCTGCATGATAGATGTAGCAGCTCTTCCAATTACTTGGACAGTCAGTATAGCAGAAAAATTAGTCCCACTAGCTTTGAGCTCGATGTAGGCCGTGCAGGACTACGAGCAGAACAAATTCCAATCGTATAACCATGCTTTTCTTAAATTCGTGGTTGTAAGTAGTGCAATAAAGTAAAATACTTAGATGCAAATGACTTACAGCCAGGTGGGCAACCAAGAACGACAGTGCAGAAGGTTATCCGGTTAATCGGGGCAGTGCGACCATAAGCGGTCCAGTCAGAAAGGAGTCGAGCAAAACCGTAGCGCAGCACGGTTACGGTACAGATGGTAAATCAAGAAGCTTTTGGGCTAGCTTGTAATGATAGCTTCAGTCACAGGATAAGAAAAAGTCTATTATTAGGATATGCTAATTTGTAAATTCCAGGGTGTCATTAGCGTGAAAGTACAAACAGTAGTAGTTGAAAATGACAGAAGTGATATGTGTCGGTGCGGGCAGATGAACCCGGCGAAAGACCTGTTTCTGCCACGTATATGTTCTGTGCTCTACCGATTTAGAACGTAAACGGCGGGGTTGAGGTCGGGGGATCGAACCCCTCAGCGGGCAGTATGTATCCGTGGGTGGAACGCCGGGCAAACCTTTCTCGAAGTGGAATTGTGCAGCCGTAAAAGGACAGAGCCGGGAACAGAAATGTAGTGTGCATGCACTATGCATCATGAAAACGTAAATCCGAACTGTGTCAGTACATTAGAAACGGATAGTTGGATCATAAATGTTCGAGGTTCATGATGCATGTACATGCTACTCATGAGTAATACGAACGACAATGTCATAGGAACACAAATTATAGGAAAGCAATTAAAAGCAGATGTAGGCACATGTTTCATAACATTTACATCGTTCAGTGGCCTCGGTCAGTCAGAAAAATGAGGACACCGGCGCGCATCTGCGGCAGACTCCGCTGACCAGGGCGGTTGCCCGTCCTACCCTACGGATCATATTACGGGGGCAAGCTACTTGTTAGGCACACGTGCTGAAGTTACTGTGCTCCCGCCCTCAGGTTGAACTTTAGGCTTGCTCCCTGCTCTAACTTGCTTGCGTTCAATAGTGCTTTTAAACTGACTTTTGAGTCCAATTCGAAGATATTAGTCTTTGGTCTTCGTCGAACTTTTCGTTGGGTTTCCCTGAAAAGCCCACTTGGCATTGATTTTATGTATTCCTTTTGGACTCCTTTTAATTCTTTCAGAAAAGTCTTGCAGATTGTGTTATTGATCCATCGGCGATCTGGATTTTCGTTGACTCCAAATCAATCGGTCCTGTTCTACCTGGAAAGACCAAGTCGCACCTGCTTGGTGACATGCCAGAAGCGTACCCAAAATTGATGTACCCGTGGTAAGGCACTTTTGGGCAGCATATAGCTCTTTTGCAAGAAACAAAAAACCAAAACTAGAACAATTCATAGTTTCTAAGATACTGGACTGCGGAATGAGCGACTTCACAAGCGCAAAGGAACCTCAAATATACTATCACAGTGACCGGCAACGAGATCCAACTCCACGGATTCAGAAAGGGAGCACGTAAGCCATGGCTGGCCTAAAGGAGTCATGAATAAATTGCGCTTGGGATACGAATGAACAAAATTGATTCCCAAGTACGTGATTGATAGAGAACACAAATAAATATGTATAATCGAGTATTTTCTGGAGGCTCCATTATTATGGTGTTCTTGGAGAATCGTTCACAATCAGTTTTTACAGTCGCCGTCCTCACAGCCTGCCGTGACCAGCTCGCGGTAACATTCCAGGCCTCAATTTTTGCTGGGACAGACCGGCTTGCACCCGACAAGCTTTAAATCTCCCGAGCGAAGTTCGAGCACATGCTTGAATTAAGTAACATATGCACACCAAATATTACTTTAGATTCTCCACTCCACATGTTCCCTAAAGGTTCGGGAGAAATGTAACCACTTGGGCATTATAGAGCCCCCGATATTGCCACGGACCCAGATAGGTAGCCCATCCCAGATACTCAGGACATCACGGCCAACCTCAGCAGTGCTCTTGTGTTCTCCAGGATAGACCTGGCACAGGTTTGTCACCAGATTCCTATCGTAGTTGAGGATATTTCTGACTGCAATAACAGTATCCTTTGGTCTGTTCAAAATCCTACGAGTGCCATTTCGTTTACGCAAAGCTGCACAAACCTTTCGACTTTTCGCTGACCAGGTTACCTGGGGTCTAGGTTCTGTCTTCGCCTACACAGGCGATCTGGTAGTTAGCAAACCTCAAGAGGCACACAAGCAACACCCACATCAGTTGTTTGAGAGTTTGACCGCAAACGGTATCCCTGGCCAATATTCAGCTGAGATTTTGGGCCACGTGACTGGTGAAAGTGGTTTCCGACCCTTGGAAAACAGAGTACAGGCTTTTTGTGACTTCACGCTACTTACTTTACTAGCCACCATTTGACTTTCAACGGGATGGTAAGCTATCACCAGCCTTTCCTCCCAAGCTGTGCTCACTAGACGCAGCCGGTAGCAGATTTACTTCAAGGCGCTAAAGGTGGTCCCATAGAATTGTCCACGGACGTTTAAACTGCTATTGGTGCGGTTGAAGACGCTTTGACTTCTGCTGCTTTGCTGGTTCATTTCGACTGCAAAGCTCAGTTAGGCGTAGCCAGCGATGACTCCGACAAGGCCATAGGGGGTGTGATACAGCAGTGGTCTGCTTCACAAAGGAAACCACTAGTTTTTTTCTCTCGTTTTCCTCTACCAGACGAAGCTAAGTGTTCTACGTCTGGCCGGGAACTACTCGCTGTTTACAGTACTGTTAGACATTTCCGACGTATTCTCGGAAGCAGACACTTCGTCACCATTACCTATCACAATTCATTGGTGCATGCTTTTCACAGTCGGACCTATAAACACCCACCGCGTGAATTGTTTTCTTTGGACTTCGTGGCACAGTCTTCCAGTAATGTTCGTCACGTTCCTGGCACCGAAAAGGTTATGGCTGATGATCTTTTCTGAGTGAAAACCGTTCGTAATCAGTCACGGGTCATAGGCCTCAAAGTTTTGGCTGCAGCCCAACACTCTGAATCGGGCTTCACAGATTCAAGCCAGATCGCATCAATGAAACCTTCGGCGTTTACTTCAGCCACTTCCTCGAGCTCTATAATGTGTGACACATCTTTGTCACACCCAGGCTCCATCGTACCCACCACCTGATGCCGCACAATCTTCGACATCTTGTGTATTTCAACCTATCCCTGCATCCAAGCCACCACGGAGCTAGTTGCAGATAGTTAAATCTGGCACTGCATGTAAAAGGATATTCGTAATTGGGCCCGGTCATGCCTTCAGTACCAAGGATTGAAGGTAAGTAGACACACAAAGTCTCCAATAGGCCATTCATGCATCCTTATGGCCCTCTCATATCCACTAGATATCTTCAGTCCCCTCAGCCCCTGCAAAGTTCTTCCGGTAAGTTCTTTCTATGGGGACCGTTCTACTCTTTGGCCAGAGGCTGTTCCCGTGACCAGTGTAGAAACAGTGGCCGTAACAGCCATTTTCACGGAGCTTTGGGTTTCATTATATGGTTGCCCTGCAACGGCAGTTACTGATCGCGGAGCACGATCTGAGCTTTATTTGTATAGAGAGACACCGCTTATGTCAGGAAGAGATACTTTTCTAACCACAGCATATCTTTTTTCAACCAACGGTATGGTTGAGAGTGTCACTGACTGCTCAGACGCTCTCTAGCCGCTGCTGGCAGCTCTGGTCTGGCGTGGGAGCTTTCAAATGTTCTCTTAAATGTTCCTTCAGCCTAAACACCTGATAGTAAAGCGCCAGCTCCGGAGTTAGCTTTTGGTCAAAGCTTTCCGTTGCCCGGAGAGTAATTGGCTGTAGGCCTCGTGGGTGACGACGGCTGTGCCCTATACGCCTAACACTTGCTCGCTTTTATGGGCCTTTCACGAGTGCTTTCACCGCCACCACGGTCCTCATCCACCTACGCTCACCAGGACTGCCAAATGGCTCCTTTAACTTCGTAGGCTTGGATGGCGTTAGAACTTCTCTACAGTGACCTCGAGAAGATCCATTCGAGGTGCTAGAGCAAAGCGACTGAGTCGACCTCACTGACCAGAATGTTGGGAATGAAACTATACCATTATTAGTCTTAAGGTTGTTCACTTTACCAATAGTCCAGAAGGAGAGAAACCGCTCAATTATAGTGCTTCAGCACTTTTGCCACCCACCATAAATACAGCCCCGGAACCTCGAACAGTACAACCCGAAACTATGGAGCTGCGGAGAATAACATCATCCGGCCATCGTGTACTTCCTCCAAGGCGTCTCGTGGATGATGTCCGCTTCTTTAGCCCGCCAAACGTTGTTTGCACCGTTTGACGTTCAGTAAATCCATTTGAAAACCAAAAGACTAAGCATTTCGTATGTTTTAAAATTTTTACTGCGCCCAGCCACCGCCGTTGGTTTCTTTAATTTTTTCTCACTTACTCACCGCCTGCTCATTTGTTTTATTTTGCTCTTCCATGGCGTCTAAGGGCACGGTAATTGAAGAACCCCCGAAAACTCGAGTTGGTATAGGCTGTGCGGGAGTTGCTGTCCTTTCTTCTGCGCACCTGGGTGAACTCACGGACGATGACCACTAAGCCCGTGCACATTTGAGCGAACCTCTACCGACGGGCTCAGCGGATAGTAGCATCGTAACATGGTTCTTTAGACGACTGATAATGCATGAAACTTGTAAGGTCGATGGAGACCAGCCCTTGGTAGGTCCTCAATAAATCGAAGGATCAAATCGGCTTTTCTCTTCCAGGGGCTGGGGATTTGTTGTAACGACTTGGAGATGACTGAGCTTGAATGTGTAAACCTGTGACCTAAAATACGATAAACAAACAAAAATTTGTAATGAGCTGTATGCCGTTTGTATTTTGTTTGATGTCTTTGGGTTTCTCGCCGTTTTTCTGCATTCCGTGGAGGCAACTTTTTTCCGGACATTGGGGAATCCCCTTTCAATTGTTGTGTTCGCTGACGGTTGAAGCCTGAGCTCACTCAGCTAGTACCGTGTCCGGTGTCGCTCAGTTACTTGAACCTGATGGAAATTGTTTCAGTACGAACAATCCCTCACCTATACCACTTACTTTTACCTCCTTTTGCCAAACTTCGGCTCATTCGGTTTGCTGGCCGTTCCTCATGCTATTTCCGTGACCGAGTCAGTGCTTAGTCTCTGGAGTACTAAAAGCCCGTGGCTGGTTTGTAAGTGCCTGGCAAAAGCTCATTGAAAAAAGCGGGGTCATTTTTGCCGTCTAGCCTAATACAATAAAATTTGTTGTTCTTGAACAAGCCCCAGAAGTCGTTTTTCTTTCTGATGGCAGGGAAAAGAACCGAAGTATGCCTTCCAAAGACATAAGTCGCTGGATTATGAACGCTGGGATCTAAGGCGGCCCAGGAACAACGCGAAGGTAAATAAAATATCGTTTTGTTCGAAATAATTCTCACAAGTCTTTAGCTTTCGGAATTTTCCTTTTCATCTGAAGCAATCAGGGCATCCCGAAGAAAAGATACTGTTCATCATAAGTTGCCAACAAAAGTGTTTTTCAAATTTAGCTAAGAGTTTGTAAGATGTTTTTATCACAGTTCTATTTTCCGACAGACAACTATTCGTGCTGTTTTCCGTGACGTTTCCTTGCTTTCAAATGGTTTCTTGTCTAACTGAATACAGCTAACCTTATTCATAGGTTATCAGATGTTTCTCAGTTTTCTTGGAAACGGTCCCCAACCACAACTTCTTCGAAGTTTTCCGGCGAGCATATTTTGTTCACTCTCTTCCAGGCTGCTTCTGCTTCAACTTTCAACAGTTTATTATTTCAGATCAGGCGGCCACACGACCAACAGTGAAAGGCACAGTCAGAAAATTCCGAATGAATTGGCATTTATTTACGAATTTGAGAAAATTTTTTAACGTGCTGCATTTGTAATAGACTTACGGATTTTCAAAAGTAGCTTTCTGATTCGGTGTAAACTAGCATTTTCCATCGTATGGAAGGCTGATGGTTCAGTAGACTAAGAAACAAGCCTTCACAATAGAATAGTAGAAGTACCCCTTTCCAGCGATTTTTAACGTGTTGGATGTGGCTCAGTGCGCTTAAAGTCTGGTGCAGCCTGCATGGTCCAAAGTCTCTACAGAGGTAAGCTGAAAGGTGACCCAGCTTGGCCCCACCCGCTTCTAAATTGGAGTGAGTTAGGCGCACTTTTTGGAGTTCTGCTCTACCGATGGGTCAGACGGTCGATCACAGGATACCTGAGCAGCTTCTGTTTCGTGGCTTTCTGTTTAGCGAAGACCTTCAGTTCTACTCTGCCAAAGTTTTGCCTTGATCTTTATCGCTGGTTTTACGAGCAACTTTTTCGTTTTAATTACACTGTTCCATTCTACATTGATCCACATTTCTGTTTACCAAAAAACTAAGCAAAGCTTCTTTGTTAGACTAAACTTTGCAAAACAGGGAGAAGACTTCGGAGGACGGATAAGTCAAAGTGATCCCTGGAAATCGATCTCAAATGTGGACCTGACCAACTTCCTCACGCTTGAAGGACTGCAACATTGAAAGCACAATGCAGATCGCGCTGAATCATTCACGAATCCTATTTGAGCTACATTTCAGACGGTAGAATTTAATATGGCATTCGATTTTCTGAAAAGCGAGATACTTCCCTGAAACTTATCAATCTCACTTTTGGTTTGCAACTCCTATTAAGGATAGAGCAATCTTGTTGGACATAGCCCCTGAAGTTCTCACAGTAAAAGAAGTTAACAAATGTGAAAGGCTCTCAGGTACCCCTGGGTAAAACTTAACATGTCGGAAGCCAAAAAGGATCACTGGTGGTCCCTTCTGAACCCCAGGAACCCCTCCTACCCCTCTAAAAATAACTTTCAAAATATTGGTTCGTTTCCACGTAGTGATCAAAACCCCGGTTAAGCATCATTGCTTGAATATGGTTTGCTCCAGCATCTACTCAGGCCCTACGGAGGAAACTGTAATAACTGTAATAAACGCCGTAAGCTAGACCGAACGACAGCTTGGAAAAAAGCTGGTGCCTCAAAACCATTACTTACCTATGAGTTTCACCAAATAAAGCCTCCGAAAGGGGCTTACCGGGCAAGTTGTGCCTAGTTTGCCTTGCAGAGCCCTACTCCTAATAACCCCAGATCAGCGAGTCTGGATAATATAAAGCACGGAAGTCTTGGTTAAAATCTCATCTTTTTCTTACGGTGTCAAACCGCCTTCTGTTTCTATCTTCATTTCCACACAGAAATCCTACGAAGCACAACAGGATCGAGCTCCCAGCCCAAGACACTTTATGCGAAGGAGGCGATACTGGAGTTCGCAAAATTCCCAAGTATCACCAACCCTCCCATAGAGTTGAACCAAAATTCTGGAGCTCGCGCTTCTGGCAGCTGGTGAACTTTCAATGGGTACCCATTTGCAAAACTACCTTTGCTACCCATTGTGGGTGAAAATTGGAGTCTCTTCTATGGAGGTTCTACATGTTAATTGCAGTCAGTCACAAAATAACCGGGGTGAGTCACTCATAATTACAAGACAGTCAGGATATTTGACTGCATGCTGCTACTTCATCCACCCATTTCTAAGAAGCTTCAGGGTGTTGAGCTTCAAGCAAATGAGAGGTGGCGCAGGAAAACTCACTGTGCCCCCAATAATACTTGTAGCTGCCCGATCAATCTGGATAGTACCTTATGATACGACTAAATATTATTTACAGCATACTCCTTTATTGCTCGGCCTATTGGTTCCCACCTGGAATCAAGTGGACTCTCAAATATATTCCTGGACTAGACAGGCATGACCGTGCGAATGTTCGTTTATGTCATATAATCTGCTGGTGGGAAACTGTAAATCCGTGTTCATCCCCGCATTCGGGGGAACCACGATGATTTTAGCACCTGCAGGCTTCAAGGAGCCAGCACTCCCCAGACCCGGTAGCAGAAGCGGAAGTAGTTCCCATATTGAGAACTGATTCTGTCATGTTAGCCACCATTGAGTCACACGAAAGTCATCGAAGAACTTCATACATTCACCACGCTGGTCCATATAGGTTTTCTAGACAATAGCAATAGAAGAATGGCAAAGCATAGATCCAAGGGACTAAGAATGTAGGTAGAAGAATCCAAAAGTACCACAACCTAGGTGAAGCAAGGTATACGTACATTTTGGACCTTGCAAACGAAGGTAATAAACCTCACCAACTCAAAAATGAAACTGCTCACAAACTGGCGGTTTAGAACATGGTAGTCAAATCTGCGTCTTAAGTAATTTATCTCATAGCATAATATGACGTCATATATATCACAGATAAGCGGACTCATTCCCTCAGTAGGGTAATGGTCTCCTAATTTTGATTAAAAAATCCTTTTTAATTGACTTTGCCCGTGGCCAGGTACCGCGGTTAACACGAAATTACTCACATACAGCTAATGTGACATAATTGATGCCGATATTATATTTCTCTCAAACAGCCTAGGGGTGTGCAAAAGCCCATCACTAATGTGTACACAGCCATCATGGCTTAAGCAACTCATTACTTAAATCTACGATCAAAGAAACGGGAACAAACATCCAGGCTTTCACGGAGGTTAGTTAGAGAACTGAAACAGAAAACTGCGCGGGCTGTTCAATCTAGGGCCGCCTGATGAAAACTATTAGGTAGCCTTCTACAGTTCATCTGCGCACCTTTTAAAATGTGTGGCCGGTCTAAGAGTATGCCCGAAAAATTTACCGCATGTTCGTGGCATACACAACCAAAAAGCCAACGGTGTGGTTGATGTTTCAATGTTCAGAGACCAAAAATTGTTTCACTCCTGCATTTGTTATCTCGTGTACATCCACAAATGTGTTAATAAAGACACATCATCAATTCCAGCAGCCTTTCGAGGTGACGCGAACAGATAAATGCTTGTGGCTTTACGGTGAGTAAGGGGTATACAAAAAGTAAATACGCAGCTGGGTAGTCTGAAGCGAGCTTTTAAAGTACTTCGCTAACCATCTTCGAAAGGCGCTGTCCTCTAAGTTTTTACTGATTTTTGTCACCCGTGTTTTCATTGAAAGTAGCCTGTTGTAAAACGTTCCGGCTTTAGAGTTATAGCAACATGCTATCAGGATGTGACAACACAAAGGGTTGTATCTCTCATTCATTCTTTTGTATTAAAAACGATATTGCGGTAATAACGACCATTTTTCACGACCTCAAAGCATTCATTGTATACATTTTTGGAAAATACCTTCCATTTTACGCATTTCGAACATAACTTTCGAAAAGTACGGAGAGTCCTACCACTATGCTGTCTTCGAACCACCGACCAGCAGTAACATCATCACGGAAGCAGCCCGTGTGGCCAGTGAAAGGAATCTTGGTAGATCTTTCATTCTTTGAATATTTATAAATGGAAACAGAATTAGCCAAAAGACCGGGCATATTATTTTCATTTACAGCCTATGACGTTTCTTCACATTCAGTCACTTTCTGCGATGTGCATGCGTAATGCCAGTGTGACGAATTCCAAATCTGGATCCAAGGCAGTTTTAAACCGCAGTGAACCGGTCAAAATGATTCAGCTGAAAACTATATAGAAATAAAATTACTAAAAGCAGGTTTCCGAGATTAAAACGTGCAAAAATATGCAGGCATATGTGCGGCATTTTGTGTGTAAATAATCTCCGGCTAGTTTTCCTACAGGTAGGCGTCTTTCCCAAAACACGAATTCTCTATTGAACATTGCGCATTTTGAAACGCACACAAGAGTAGTCACAACCACTTGTTTATATTTGACAACGGAAGTCAAAAATCGATCGTACGATATACCCTGAATAGCTTTTCAATTGTTTATATCTTGATTTTTCGATCGTAGCACAGTTTGGACTTAAACTCCAAAGCTGATTTTGCTACTGCCCTTAGTCTCGATCTTTGTTGAACTTAGTTTTTCGTTTGCTAATTACTTTGGCCGGATAACTGGGGTTGACTCATGGTACTTTGTGTTTATACTTTGACATTCCGAAACAGGGCAATACTCGGATCAATCATGCTCATAGATGTGGTCCGTTTATTCGGCTATGGGTGGCTTTGAGTCGGAACGACGGTGCACATTTGCTCGCACATAAGAATGGCCAGCATTACGGACAGTAGCAAAGTAACTTCCAGGAGGATTACCTTTATCAAAATGGAAATCCGCGTCCAAGAAGAAGTCGAGTGTCAAGTATATTCGTATATTTTAGCCTGGGCGATAAACGAAGGCAGTGTCCGAGGACATTTCCTGACAAATTTTACGAGCTGTCTAGCTGACCAACTCATCAACTGTTTTAATTCTTTACTTCTTATCACTGACGGGCTTCGACGGCCGAGGCTTGATGGTTGGTTATGGACGGCACCTTGTTTTCCACCTTTGTTCTAGGGTTGTCTGACAACAGGTGTTTTGTTCGGTTCAACTAGCTCTAGCGAAACAACTCCTCTGCCCTCGAACAGTCTCGTTTATTTTACAAGAACGAGGTTTTTGTAGAAATCTAGGTAATCAAAATCAAAGTCGTGGTACGAAGCTCAATTGTACAGAGCTGTTCCCGAAACCGGGCCCAGGGATTGGCTATGTCGTGTAAGTCCCCGATTGGCT
This sequence comes from Fasciola hepatica, assembly GCA_948099385.1. NCBI lineage: Eukaryota > Metazoa > Platyhelminthes > Trematoda > Plagiorchiida > Fasciolidae > Fasciola > Fasciola hepatica. The sequence goes on from CANUEZ040000087.1 coordinate 783,946, forward strand.
AGTTCCTTTGCTGTCGGTTAAAAGAACCGCTAGTAGTCCATCGGTTAGCTTCCTTTCTGTTCGATGAAACTAAACCCCGGAACCTAATAGGTTGACTCCTTTGGAGTTGGCAAGGACAACTGTCCAAGGCTGATCCGATGGCTTTACTCTGTTTCATCACGAGCTGACTGAACCATCGACCCGCTTCGCCGGCCTAAGCCTTGCCACTGATTTCGGACAGAAGAGCAAGCACTGTCTGTAATCGAAACAAGGTCGCCTATTGATGTGTCCGCAAATACCCCCACATTAGGGATTACTAATGGAAAAGGCTTCTTATGCTGCAGGTATCAGGAGGAACAGGATCCCAAGAATGGCCCACGGGATGGGTAAAAAGCTAAAATTTCCGAAGCATACAAAAAGAGGGTGAAAGTCGCTGGAATAGATGAAGGGCATTTGTATTGAAACAGTGTTGTCCACGGTTACGTTTGGGAGCGACACCGGACGCGATACTAGCTGAGGGAACTAAACGCTCAACCGTCCGAAAGGAGAGCTGTCAAAATGTGTCTTTTACTTGGCGGAAACCAGATGTCCTTACTGCGAGCAGACAAACGACGCACAACCTTGTGGCATCGAACAACATACAAACAGTTTAGGGCCAAAAGCTAGTTGGTTATGTTTTTCTGGGGCATTTTTCGGTCATGAATTAACACACTCAAACTCAGTCTCCCCCAGATCGATGCAGACCCTGAAATAGGTATAACTCTGTTAACTTTGTACTACCTTGCCGTGAGCTATTTTGTCTCCCAGATAAGATATGGCCTCGCCTCCTGGCCGAGCACACAAATCGGACGAAACCGGAGGAAGATGTTGCTTTTTACTCTGGTGACGAGAGAATGACGACCCTGTTAGGCAAATGGACCTGTCCGTCCGTACGCCGTTTCTCGTTGGTTCAGTCTAAGACCCAAGTTATTAGATACCGCTTTCGGCCAGCATATTGGTGGTGGACCCAGTACGACCTTGCAAATCTCAGTGGAGGCTGATAGGTCATAATCTGCTTCCGAAAACTTTTTCACATGCCGGTTCATCACGGAACAAAGAAGAACTGAAGCCATTTACAAGGAAACAGTTGATAACCGTGATAACTGCGAGGGGTCCAGCGTTTCCAGCTCCTCCTATTTCTGACCTTTACCGTCCTCCTAATGTTAGATACATGCATTCCGCGGTCGTTTGGTTGCCTGAAAGTCTGTGTTTTCTGGTCAGCGGAGGCCCCTCGGTGATGGTGGCTCCTTGTAATGCCAGCAAGGCAAGCAAATAAACTGTTAACCGTAGGTCACCCTTTAGGGTTGAAGTAGGCAGCATCGATGGGAACACCGATTTGAGTCAGCACCGTTTGAAACTAGAACAAGAAGGGTTAAGGCTGCCCAAGAAAAAGTTAGAATTTGATAAGGGCACTTCTCGCACTCAAATGACTCCATCCAGTAACATTTACTTGAAAAGTGCTTATTCGGTGACTCAAGAAACTAGTTACCCACCCACAAGAGCAATGTACAGACTGGATACTTTGTTGGAGACTCTGATAAAGGGATCGCTGAATCTAAGATTGAAGTTGGCTATTTTGATGAGTCACCACAAACGTTTCAGGAATTCGTTCGGAAATCTGAGGGCAATGTGGCTGACAAGCTGACCGACGTAGGCGAAAATTGACTCATCCATGGCATTATTTTGAGGGCCGTGATAAAGAGGTAATCGAGCAATGTCTTCTGCTACTTGAGAAATAGGGCTTTCAAAGGATGAGGGCTGTCCTTAAAATGAAGTTTAATCGACTTTGCTTGAATTATAAGTTACGGTCCACCTGGAGGACTTAAAGGTGGTTCACGAGACGCAAACTTTTCCAGTCGTCTAGCCAGACAAAAGGAAGAATATTTAGCAAACACAACACAAATGAGTGACTCAGGTGGGTTAGGTCACGCAAACGACCTCTTTAGAATGATAAACGGATTACCTGTAGATTCACAAGAGAAGTAAGCAGACGCTGCAGATATTAATGGTGAACCTCGAGGTGGACCCTCGTCTAGGGATTTGCTTCTTCTTATGAAACACAATCTCAGTTGCAAGAAACCCATATGGTCCGCTTTTACACTAAAATGGCCGCAAGCGAGATGGATTCTGAGGCGAAAGCGGCTTTCTTAGTTTTAACAAGACTCGTCTCAATAAGATAGAGGTTGATCAAAGTAGTAATAACCAACGGTGCTCGATTAACCTTGACGACCACGATTTGGTCAACCGTGAAAGGTTTTCTCGTATGGGGGCTGCTGGGTGCCGACTGTTCATAAAAACCACCAAAAAAAGCCTCCTTTTCCTTAAAGCCAATTATTCAGAGACTTTTCTCGATTTTCTGCTGGCTGCAGCAAAGATGGCTGAGAATGCCGTCATAAAAACTTAGTATATGGATAAGCGATTTCGTTGAAATACGACCAGACTAAGCAAGCCATTCCAGAGACGCGATGGCAAAGAGTGTCCTGCTCGGCCATACCCTGTGAATGTACCAGGTCAGTCAGGGTCATAAAAGGTAATTTTTTGTATGACGGGTCCGACTAGCCCCCGTCAGTCGGGATTTTGCAAAAGCTATTTTTCAGATGGTCGCGAAGGTTCAGTTTCCGTTCACACTCCGCGTGGGATGAAGACGACGTTGTGAAAGGAGTTTTGTCTGACGGGAGATGTTATTATGAGAATCGATGGAGAGCTTACTCAATCGGCAATTGCCTTGTAACCTAAGCCAACGATTTGAATGCAAAGGCTTCCACCTCTTCGCTATATTAGGGAACTGATATTCAGAACCCTGTCCTAAAAAGTGTTGGAGTCTCAGTCGGTTGTGAGGTGCTGATGCTCTCCAGGACACGTGTCAGAGGGTGAGCTTAAGAAAAAACCCTGCGTTGTCAGGTCATCTTCAGTAGAGTTATAAGAGGACCCATAAGGAAAGCAGCTCTGGCTGACGCAGAAATCCGTTGTTTTGAATTGGTTAATCTCACTCAGCAGGTCAAGAAGCTGCTGGAATTAATCTACACAAAAGAAGAGCTCAGTAAAGCAAACATGGGTTCCTTCGAGGATATGCAAGCCGGGAATATTGCAGAAGCCATCTCACTTCTGGCTAATTGACCGTATAAAGTGGGTTTAAAATGGCGGAACCCGACTCCAGTCTACTCTGTGGCCAACCTGTGGCTGAGCAAGGGCCTGCGCTGTTAGCTAAATTCTTTGCTCTGAGCCAAAACTGGCCCGGAAGCAAAGGTCACAATAATAATATTTATGGCACCTTTCCTAACCGTGTTTGGGCAGCATGCATGGAGACATGATCAAAAAGAACAGCACCCTTCAATAAGAGAAGATATTTACAAAATTCAAAGAAATATTGAGTCGTGGACTAGAGGACATATCTGAAGGGAAACTTGTCAGTGGGGCGCACACGTGAAAAAATGGCTTCATCCCCACCGTTTTGCTTTGAACCCCGACAAATCCTGTAAGGTGACAGCAATATTTCACCGCCCGGCAGAACAAAAAAGAGGGTCATTGAGCAAGAAAGTAATAAGTAAACCAGACTTCACAAAAAAGGTGGCTTGAGTAGAGTCACTCCCTTCGGAAAGAATCCCGCGGCCGTGTTCGCAGATACAACGGAAAAGTTTATGCAAGCTTGAGGGCCGTGGCTGAACAGGTGGACTTTGGGCTTACTTTGGAATCCGGGTGATATGGACAAATTACTGAAGGTTTATAAAATGACAGCGCATGCATTTGAAGATACGTCATCCCCGTTTTGCGCAATCTTTGACTTAAGGCACAGAGCCGATGACCATGATAATGCTCACTGAGCTAAGACGGCTAACGCTGCTCGTGAGATCTTCTGTATGGGCGACAGTGGAAGCGCCATCTTGAGCAAGGCTTAGAAAGCTGACCATTGTGCCATCAAAAGCTAGCTGTTCCCATCAGATTACGGAGCTAATGGCCTTCCTAAAGTAGGAAAATCCCGAGCATTCCAGGGCAAATTTCTTACAACACCGCTATCCGAACCTTTTGCTACTATTCTCAGAACACAGTCAATGGGCTACATACGGATGAGATGCAGTGTACTGATAATATCGTGTTATGGACTTATTTCACCACCGTCTGCTTTGCGGCCAATAGAATATGACTTATAGTAAAACGCATATCAGATCGATGGTGGCGAAATATGCCGACCGATTGAAACCCGGTGGGTATGGCCTGCGGAGGTGCCGTCCGTGCGCGGATGCTGTAAATAGGCGTTTATCTTTACTTTCCGAGATTTTAAGCGGCGCTAAGTTGGCGGTCACATGTGTCATAATTCACATCCGTATTGTCCGAGGAAATATCGAAGGTGCAAGAAATTCGTTTGATCCTGATTTTCTACCGTACCTTCTCGCTCGCAGAAAACTTGCGTGGATTTATTTAACTTGAACTAAACTAAAGCATGGAGCAGTATGGATTAGACGATTTACAGGATTTGTATTTTTTACGACTTTTGGATGCCTGCACACTGTCCGCTTGGGACCGCTGACAGCAGAAGAGCCGCGTGACACTTCACTGACACTGATCAGACTAACTTGGAATGGGTGTTTTGAAAGGGAACTGAGGTCTGAACCTACATCTGACAAAGCTGAGTAGCGTTCTGAGGCCACTAAGGCGCACCGTGCTGGAGAATTGGTGTACCTAGGTGGCCGTGCGTCTGCAGCACCGAACTTGACGGGAGAGGGTTTACCGTTAATCTCACCTCCGAAGTAAAAATCCACTGAACTGGTTATAAAGACCAACCATGTGGTGAACGGTCATGCCGGAGCTTCTCATATTTTGGTTCCGATTACAAAAAAGCTTCCGTTCATAGGAGACACGGCTGTCGTAAGCTGAATAACCAGGAAGTTTACTCTTTGTAGCTAGTCATTCCCGCAACCCTGCTGGCAGAATATGGTCAAACTAACCCTCCTTAACACTCAGGAAGGTCGACATTTGGGTTTCACGAACCTAATTACTTTGTTCCATTTCATATTAGAGCCGGTAGAGGCAAGCACAGACGACACGGATATTTGTACACTTGTATACTAATAAAAGCCGTTGTTATAAAAGTAACCAACAGGCTAGCAACAGGTGAATTTTTGAAGTATCTTTAGGGAATCGGTTCTTATTTTGCTGGAGTCGAAGCAGAGTTCAGAATACCGGCCGGAATGTTCAACAATAATGGGATAAAAGGTGATTATTCATTGCGTCATACTGACGGGCGAGTTCAACCACCAGAGACAAGCTACCTTTGTGCCGTGCTAGAGGGAGTTATTCTTTCTATCGGGCGAAAACCTGCATTAGTGGTAGGTAAACAGGTTCCCGCAGATGAATCAATGTTGGCCTGCATCATGAGGCCGGGAAACTTGTCAGTGACTGACTAGTTATTCACTTTTACGATGACCCCTCATCACTTATAGCTCTTAGGGCTAGTAATTTGCTACAGATTATTTCCAACTCAACCAACTTTCTTGGCGAAATCGTTTCTACTGAATGATACGCGAAGGGTTAGTTACAGGGGCAGAAGTTAGTTCCTGATTTTAAAAACGATAGCGACATGAGCACCTACTAATCTTGCAATTGTGCCGCAAACGGTCTTCACCAAGAAATCACTTACTCATTGGTTATAGAGTCTTCACTCTGGGTGGAAACAAACTAAAGGAAAAATAGGCAGCTGTGGGCATCCACGAAAAACTCCCGAACGCCTATAAACGCACTTGAAATGCTGGTCGATACCAGTAGTGAGAATTTCTGTCATAATGTTCCATCTTTCAGCTTATCAGGAGGGCTTGATCAGTACAAAAAAGATCAAAAATGAATACATTCCGTGAAGAAACATGAAGTCTACTTCCAACTGCAGACAGAATGCCTAGTAAGCTGCAAATAAGATAAGAGCTTGCTATGGAAAACTGAGGTGAACTGAAGGACCGGTGATGAATAAATTTGCATTTCTTCACAAAGGTTTGGCAGCTCATTTTTCGGTCGAGCGAAATAGCTGAGAATCTAGTGGAATAACAGTGTCCGGGAATGGTAAAACGAAGCCTCACCGTCGAAGCAGAAGCAGTGAGGGCACAAAAGCTTCGGAAAGAATGACAATACTACTCGTTAAAAAGCAGCAGGAATCTGGGATGAACCGCGTGGACGATATGCAAAGTGTGGTAGTTGCCAGGGTTGGTAAAACATCGCTGCTCAAAAGGTTTAAAAACTGCTACCAAAATGTTCAATCACCTTTTAAATAAGAGAAGGAGAACAGTTTACAATACTCAAATGTTAGTGCAAGTGGTCAAATCAATGATACCATTTGGTTGCCGTTGAAAACGGCAGCATTTTTCGGCAAGCAATACACTGATTTTAACAATTTCGCGCCAATCTAATTTGAGAAAAGTTCAGAACGCTGCCTGACGAGTGGAGCAAAAAGAATATACATGCAAGACAATGGCAAGCGTGTGTGATTTTCTGCGGAGTTTTTTACTGAAAGACGGCTATCCTGAAGGGTTTAATGACAAGGCGATGCGACGACATGAAGATAGGCCAAAACAGACAGCAGTCAAAAACCGGCTCTTATACGTGCGTTTGCTATTCAAAGGATATAAGAAAACTGATTGTTTTCGGGGAAGGCTAACGGGAGCATCCTACAGGACACTGAAGGCTGCGAAAGTGCAAGTTTTGCTTGATTCCAAACCAGTCGTGTGCTTTCGACTGAGGGATAGAGTGCTAGATTCCGCAGCTTCCTCCTGCGTGTATTCATTCGCCTGTTCCTGTAGAACCAGGCACTCTAGACGCACAACCAAGCGCTTACCCTAACGAGCTCGTTACCACCACTGGGTTGTTTGAAAGCGGGAGCAATTAGGACAATTGAGAATGCAGTTTTGCACACTCTGTGGAGTCAGACCATTGAATGGGATTGATAAAAGCTTTTTGCACCGTTAGCAAAGTCCGGGTCAAGCAATCAAGATTCACCAGACGTCGCATCTCAGCAGTAGTCGAAGCTCTGAATATTCTTCTCTACGGCCTGCCCCTGTGTGCCCAGAAACAACGATTGCAAGCATTTCAGCCCAGTGGCGGACTTCTTATTCCCGAACACGTGTGCAACCAATCGGAAATTCCTCACAATGATCAATTTCACAGGCACACATGCACGTGCACAGACTGACCTGAGCCTTTATTCACCGTTGTTTTCAGCCACGTCTATTTTCGTGCATCGGAGTGAGTACAAGTAACTGAAAACCAGCCTGTTCACCAAGCTATTTAGCTCTCAAGAGACAGATATTTTGGAATTCTCTCAGCTTCGACAAAGCAAATGCTGAATGTCCCGTCGCCCATTATCTGCTCCTAAGAAGGCGTTATTAAAGATCTAAGTCCCGACCAGGTAATTCCCTCCCAAGCTGTACTCCGATGGTCGAATGCCGGGGTTTAAAAGCCAGCTTACATCTTGACCGGACTGGTGACCTCAAATGTGCCGTCCACTTCAACTTTTCGGATGTTCCTTGAGCCCATCAACTGAGCCCACAGAAGTAGGGTCTCCGCCACCGTGAGCCTAAGCTGGCGCCCCGTGCCTCCAAATGAATCGCATGGGGAAAATTAGGGAAAGGCTTGTGTCTAAACGGGCTATTGTTTCCAAACGAGTACCTCAAGCTCATGGAAAAGTGAACAGACAACCATGTCAGAGCAATTTAGTCAAACGTATTTAAAACAATATCACCCTGGTCTCACTAAAGTGGGAAGGTGATTAGATATCACCCGCCTACAAGGGAAGGCGACCAGCCCACAAGTTAGCACTGACCTGTGCCAAACTTTACCGCCCGGATTCCTCTGACAACCCAGAGCTTCTTTCGGATTACAGCCAGTACTTTTGCAGTGGCACTATGTCTTTCTCTACCGTGGAGTTGAATGATGAGTTCTGTCATGGAGATCCTGTTTATCAGAATAACCGGGTATTTAAAGGCATCTGGACGGTTAGAGCAGTTTAGTGGTCTAAAAGAACCCATAGGTTTTCGCTACGTATCCGGGAGTAGCCTCCTTAAGGACCCCGGAGCTCTCTGGCAAAGCCCCTTCAAAAACCGTCCTAGTTGCAGAAACCCCTGACTGATTCGTTTTGAACAGCTGCTACCGCCTCCGTTCTGGCGCTGTCTACTTCATCGGCAGTTACTGTACACATGTTCAACAAGCCCCTGCTCTTTGACGAGAAAATGATTTAAATATGGGACGTAAACCGAATAATCCAGGCGATGGCCTCCAAAAGCTCTCACAAACCGGAGTACTGAGAAAGCATGGGAGTCAAGCCGGTGGATGAGCTGGTTATATTTATGAAGCTGGTCTTTCCCCAGCCCTCAGTCCATTTAAAGAGACGGGCAATAAAACTCCGACAGACCATCGTACGTTGGAAATAAGGGCCTCCACAGTGGGGTCATAGTCGCTCCTTTGAATGATACTCCTGATGATGTAAGATGGGTAGTATTATCTTCCGTCTCCACTTGCCGCACTTGGGACACCTTAGAATATTTTGGATAATTTCCAAGCGGCCATCAACAAATATGAAACGGCTTGTTTCACTATTCCTTGAAAGGTACATGAAATTCATTCAGTCTGTCCAAAGGTGCCCTCAGTCATTGAAATCTGATGGGCTGTTTTAGCGTCTCAAACAACGGGAGATCTCAGACGGCTGCCGTCAACCCCAGACTTCGGATAAGGACAATTTGGATTTCGGTGCTTTGCTGCTTGGCGGAACATAGTGGGAGAATCCATCCACTGGAGCCCGCCTTGCCCACGCCAAGGAAGCGCTCCGGATTTCCAAAGCACCATTATATACGCGCGGCTCACCAAAGCTTATTCCCCTGTCGGTCGCATTACACTTGCTCCTCAGCACCTGTAATTACCCAATACGACACTTGACTCAAACCTGGTTATTCTATTGCACGGTATTCTCTGCTTGAGATCTCCCGGAAAGTTAGCATGTCAGCTTGATAAGCAACGGATTTTCGTCATTTCCATAACCAAAATGAACGAAGTTAGGCGAGTCAGATCAACCAAGAAACGGAAAGTTTATTGGGATTGGTGCGGTACCTACATTTGAAACAATAACTGATTGGAGCTTTTTCATCGCACTTGGCTGTGCTTGTTCGGAGGCCGACCCTAAGAATGAAACAGAATTAAACGTAGCTGGAGGACCAAAACCAGATGTCCGAATGATTTGTAGATAGGTAGAAAATAAGGGCCGGTAAACTAAGAGTGAAGAGGGGGAAATAGTAACCACTTCCAAAGAAACAACTGAATTCAGTGAACCTCTTTTCACGTGCAACCCACTACGAATCGTCAGTGGCCGTAACTCTCTAGACCAAGCGGCCTTTCCGAATCTAATTTCATCCGCATAATTTCTTCAGTGATTGATTTTCTGAGAGGCATAATGTGGCCACTAGGTCAAGTGGGTCGAATAAGGAGTTGACGTTCAACAATATATCCCCCCATTTCAAAGACCCATCATACAACTGGAAGCGAAGGGCAAGGTCGTTCGAGACCATTGTTACGACTACGGATGAGGAGTAAGTTGGTTATGGCTCGTATATCCAAAGTTCATACTCTAGGCGAGCGATGTCTTTGTTCTTATATTCCTATCTGTTTTTATCACTCACTTTGCTCTTCGCTCTTCGAAACTTCTGCCGTTTGCTCTCTGGTCCTTCGTTTACAGTTGTTATCGTTTGTTGCCTAAGGTCAGGCCTATAAGGGCTGCTGCAAGTATGTGCTGTACATATGCGATTTGGTAATTTTTTAATTCAGATACCGCATTGATTGATTATAACGCTCTGTTGTAATCGAATATTGAGGTTGGATATCTCGCTGAAGTTTCCTGACTGAGACATTGGCGAATTTGCTTTATCTACTGTTTGTCACTATTGGTACCAATTCGTGGGACTAACCGAAGTCTGATACTTGGCTGCCGCTGGAACCGTACCACAAAGAACGCCCATTGGTCTCTGACCGGAGTTGTTCCGCCGGAGGAAATGGACCAAACTTGCCCCTGCCTCCAGGGCCGGAGATGAAGCCAAATCTCCTGTGAGCTGGAAACCCATTTCCTCAGGTTAAAACCAGTGAGCATCAACAATCCCTTTTGCTTCTCGCGAAAGCAGTGGTATTATTGCCGGTTGGAATAGATGCATGACAAACGTCATCTGCAAAATAGCCTTCTAGGTTTTGCAAGACCGAATGTTCGTATCCCATGCCAAAATCCCCCACGGCTCTGCGCGAAGCAAACTCCGCACAAAACAGTGAGGAAGGAGATCCAGAAGGGCGGACTATCGCCTAGTATTACGCCAACATCGTTGGCAGGTTCCCCTGCGGCCACCATAGGAAACTCGGTGTCTCTTTATCACTTTTGGGCGCTTCGACTTGCATGAACATCTCTTCTAAGTCTTCTCAGATGGCCACTCTTTTTCTCGCCGGACAGCTAAATTGCTCCCAACAGGTCTGCTGTATTATCAAGCCTCAGTTAAAGAATACTCCTGAGTGCTCATCCTTCTTGCTTGCCTGCGAAAACCGGAACAACTAACAGCTTACCGGCTTCTTTGGTTTGAACACATCTAGTTGCGGTTGATATCGCTGAAGTAGATGGTCACAATTTGGCTGCTGCCACGGTGCATTTATCGTATATCCCGTGGGTATTATTTAATATTTTTTTCTTATATTTTATCCTCTTGTCGTCCTTGTGCGCTAAAGGAAGTTTGGAGTTAGACATCCTTTTCTGCCCAGACACTAAGTTGCTGGCGACCACTGTCTCATACCTCCTCCACCGAGTATGAATATTGAAATGTCCCTGATTAGATCGTGTCCTTCGCTCCGTAAACTTTATAGCTCCCGCGTCCTCTTATTAGAAAACCGTCGAAATTTTACTGGTTAAATATCTAGCGTGGGTCAGACCCCGTAAAAGTGCGATCATTTTAACTGCCTAACTGACAACTCTGGCCTTTTTACCACCCGGAGTCTTGATAGCCGTTGGATTACTTCGCGAACCCGAAGCCAGGCTTTCGCGGTCTGAGCTCAAATGAATGCATTATCGAAACTCCGGTTAATGAAGGCTCAGAGAAAGACCTCCGTTCTTCCGGCCTTAACCCCACAAGCAGTAAACCAGGGCACACAGTGAAGCCGCGCCCGAGATACTCCACGTTGATCTCTTACTCGTCAACCTTCGTGGTGTCTGATGATTTGGCATAAACACCTGAAGTAGTTGACAGTGATGGCCGCAGAAAACTTTCTTTCCACAAAACTTCCTTTGAATAGTATTCGCCAGCCATCTGAATCCCTTTCAGGAAGAGAGAACACGAACCTTTTCTGCGGAACCCTGCCCACCTTTTGGATGTTTCTGGCCCGAAGAAGCAACAGCCGCTTTTCACGTTCCCAAAAGCAAGACATCCGTAATAATTCCTAATTAGAAAATTGGCACAAAGTCCACTTGGGACTATTTCGCTGTAGGCAAGCTATAACCAGTGATCTTCGGGAAAGACAAAAAGATAAGTTTTGGCGAACCGTAAGCAAGCGAAGAATAGTGAGCCAACTGACCTATTGCCCACCGAATTAAAACCAAAAGTTATGGTGATTGACCTCGACCACCATTTTCGGGAGATAATCAATGAATCTAGAATGAAGGTAGCAGAAGGGAATCGGTAGATATCATTTACAACGGACCCTTTTAGGACAAATCTTTTCTCGGGTGGACGACCTACCAAGATCTTCAGCTGCCGTAATAAGTCAGTTGGCTTGCTTGGCCTACAAACCTAAGCCTGAGCTGTAATTGCCCGTGGGGGAAAGTTGCACTGCATGGCTAGGGGTGGGAAGTGATGGGACTGGCTCGCTGTTTGGGACCGTTCTGGTGGGCCTTGAGAAGTGATTGGCGGGTGGGATGAATCATTGTCAACCTTCTTCATCTGTGCACTTTCCGACGGTAGTGCCGCAGATGTGCTTGTGGTGGGTCGTTCCTGAAGGCTGAAGGGTCCCAGCTGGAACGGAACAAAAGGATGATGCCGACCGTCGTTTATCGACCTGAATAACTGCCTCCGCAGGGCTTAGTGTCGATGACAATCTAGATGTTTATAAATAAGTTGAATTTGGCGAGGATTTCTATTTATGGCGCATTCTAGGACCATTCTTTTCACACAAATGTGAAATAGAGGTAGAAAAATGTTACTCGGTGACCTCCAAGTCTCAGACAGCATTGCCCGTAGCGTGAGGCTGCTGAATTGAGGCATCATTCGTTTGACCGAAGAGAGAGTCAGGCAATTTGAAACTTTAAACCATGGCTCTTTTGGAACTTCTGATAATTCCGCAGCTTTCTGAAGCGAATGAATCAAAAAGGCCAACGGCCGATGCAACACTGCGTATAGGTGCGTCTTGCGAAGTAGGTGACAAAGGCTAACGGCGATATTTTTTCCAGCATATTGTCCACTTTCGCAACCAGCATTTCAGTAAACATAGAGTTTGTTTCGACGCCTTACCCAGCCCTTGGCATCATCGATACTAACAATTGCAATCAAGGAGCCTAGTACTTTGGCACTGGTCGGCTGAACATACTTTACTCTTAAACCTTAGGACAGATATTCCCCGGGTGGTAGGAAATCATTTTATCAAGTTGAGGCAAACAATAAATGTGCAGATTCATCCAACAGTCATTGCCAGGAGTCAATCAAGGAGAACAAAACTTCTAAGACATGTTTCGCCAAATTTGAATGTTCCCTAAACCATACCACAGGGGCGAACTTGATGATGTTGACGGAGCAGCTAGGCTGCATGAGAAGTATACCAGAGACGGTCATACATGGTAAAAGCATGATGGTCTACAAAATCAAGATGGTGCAATGGGACGGAACTGTGGAGACGATCGGACAGAGTGATGGAGCGCCGAAAATCATTAATAATCGCACTGGATACTGAAGGACTACTGAAAAAAGCTTCAGCACTAGACGTATTTTGGTGATAATGGTGGGGGAATGAATGATGATAATAAATGTTCCAGTGATTGGATAGTATTAGCTAATTTTAACACAGGGAATGGACGTGATCACAAATGGGGCAGAAGAGCAGACAGATGTGCAACCCAAGTGAGGTTGGCACTTAACTAACTGCCAAGATCGGTGAGTATATATGCAAGGAACCACGCTGTGCAAAGGAAAGGATGGCTGAGGGCTAGGGGTGAGAAATATCCATTGTTCACCGTATAAACGGTGGCAACTCGCGCTGAGCAGGAAAGAGATAAGATATAGCGTGGATTTGGGGAGCGCACTAGAATGGAAGCCGGCGATAGCTGGAGGGGAGTAGAGTAAATAACATGTTCGCCGTAGCAGCTTGGGCATGTAGATTGAATCTTGAAACCCACGGGCGGCGCAAGTGGATGGAACTGACCGTGCGCTGGACACACAAACCGAAAACCCTTTCTGGGGAAGGGGGTGCAATCCAGCAATCATTTTGCGCCTGCATATCGTTGCAGACGTCCTTCACACCTGATATGCACTAGCCAAAGCGGCAGCTGTTACAGCGTCTCACTCTGTTGGAACTAGAATGAAGTGAATAAGTGCGGTGGCCTCATGCAGTCCAGGTTCGGGTGACCGGGTTTTGTAAGTCATGGGGAGCGCACCCAGTAGGGAAGCGATCATTTGACGGAAAAAATTAAACCTCGTACGGAAAATTTAGTTCTCCTATCAAGCGAGGAACATTCTAAGATTTTAGTGGTGAAAAGCAATAGGCGATAATTGTCCTAAAGGGGTAAGTTGTGAAGCCAAAATTGGAAACGTTGAAGCCTGGCCGCTCCACCAGCTGTGGGTTTCGGGGAGACGTAGAATGGCAGCGTTATGTCAAGGAATTGGCAATAACAGAAACGGGTTGGTTTTTGGGATTGAAAGACAGACGGAAGAAAAAAGAACTGTTCCAGCGACAGAATTACATGAGGCTTGGTGTGAATTACCAAAATCAATAGGAGGCTATAATAAGCGAGATCTAGGACGGATACTAATATGTAATTCGATGGATGGTGGAGTAAAACCACATGAATTTTAGCATTTTTTTTAATCGAAGCGAGATCTATAATTTAGTTTGGTGAAATGAGGTATCAAGAAGTGAGTTATTTAGGCGTGACTGGGTTGGTTCTCCGATGACATAACACTATGCATGTTACCACGCATTTTCCAGTGTTGCCAGTATGCTTATACTGGACAGCGGCCGAAGAAAAGCTATCTAGCTGACCACGGTAGAAATTCACAATTTGGATCGGCTGCTCAGCAGAGGAATAGCGGTCAGTATGGGGTCGTAATGCGGGACTTTGAAAATCGGGAGTGGATAAAATGACACACGGGAGTTGTTGGGTACTATTATAGAGTACTTGCTTGACAGCTTCTATCCGCTTACTACAATAAAGAATGAATCCACAAGATCTTGTGGATCTATCACTGATTACTGTCTGCCGGACACGGAGCTTTTATGCTGTTCGTTAGTATCCCACAACAAGTTCCTAGGTCCGAGTAATGAACATGTAGAGGTCATGCATTAGAATGAGTGTTTGCACAGTCAGATGCTTGTTTGTTTCTCCTTTGAATGTTGAAGTGGCTGAAGATAGCGACCTAATTTGTCACGGAACCTTGGTCCAAAGAGAAGGATATTTGCTGACGAAGAAATTAGACTGCATCCTAGTCTCAGATGCTGGAACCAAGATCATAGAAACCATATGTCGTAAGGAACAGTTGGAGGAAATTATGAGCTGTAGAGCTGAGCTGTGAGGGGTACGCTTCGTAATATTACAAGACAGGTTCATTTATGGATGACGCAGACAAAGGGCTTCTAGCTGCAATATTTCATACCATTTCACATAACTTGACGGTGAGGAATATCCAAGAAACTGCTTGGTAAATCCACGTTGTACATTCCCAAACGCTAATCTTTCAATCTGTGGCATGTTAGAAGAGACGACAAAGTAAGTTTCCAAACGTGGTCTGACATCAGCTCTAAAAAGCCCAGCTACTCTTCGGAAGGCCAAAGGTTCTGTCATTCAGACCAATTACCGGCCTAGACTTAGCAAACTGCACGGCCGAATTTTTGGAGAAAATAAATGTGCACGGGTATTGTAATCTCCAATCTCTTAGTTCCGGACCGCTGGGGACAAACTGATTAATACTTTTAAGCCTCCCTGCTGGAACTTTACACTTATACAAACGGACACGACTTTGAACAGCGGGATGGTTCATCAGCCATTGGTTACTCCAAAAATCTGACAACTTTGAATAGCTGGTCACGCTAACAATGGTAGAACCTGAAGCACTAGTTTCAAAGTGGTGCTCAATCTCAATATCCATTGAAAATTCAATGCAGCACTGTGGTTGATAATGGTAAAATGCCATCTACATATATATAATGAAGGGCAAGGGACCTAGTATACTACCCTGAAAAATTCCAGTAGTTACCGACCAAGGTTTTGATGAACTGCCACCAACGTCCACCACCTTCTTTCGGGATGTTGAATATCACGAAAACTAACTCAGGGTTGGGTCAACACTTCCGTGGGTTCTCACCTTGACCATTAACTTATTATGGCATGCTCCACCAATAGCCTTGGTCATGTCAAGGAGACTTACGATCAGTGGTTCACCGCTGTTGGTGGTCATAGTTATCAGGTTGAGGAAGTCGCTGATACAAATGGCGCTCCATCGTCTTTGAAAAACCCGTGCTGACCAGAGTCATCGAGGCTATTGTTCAGCAGACAAGTTTTTACTTATTTTTATTCAGTCTTTCTAAAGTTCGAGAAAATGTGGGGGGGGTGTTTTGCTGGTCGATAGATGGTTAGGTCCTGTAGTGAACCTTTCTTGGGAAGCGGGCTAATAGCTAATGTTTTCTAGTGAGAGGTAGAGCCACCACTGGCCATAGATAAATTGGAAATCTTTGGTACAGAAGTGGGATATTAGTTCATTCTAAGCTACAAGTAGCCGGTGGTATGACGTCTGACCCTGGGGGGTATGACCTTTCAGTTCGATTCAGCAGTGCTCATAAGTCTTTTGGATGAAATGAAATTGCTGAGAACTGCTTGGAATCAATCTGCCCGGAAAAGGAGGAATGGAGAGCCATCGGTTGACAGAGACGAATGAGACTAGGTACCGAACGTACCTGGGGTCTCTTGGGAGTTCGTTTTATAATTGCTATCACATAAAATAGATGAGATTGGAGAATTGCACTGACAGTTTCCTAGTTGCGCGAACTCGGTTAAGGCTTCGGTCCTCTCTGGATGACTCAGCTGCTTCAGTTCCTGTTGCTTATTGCGGAACGTTTTAATCACCCGTAATGAGGGAAATAAACTATTCGCTTGTGGAACCAAAGAAAAATCTCTCAACATAAGGAAGTTTCGTTGCCTTATAAAAGGCATTTTTTGCTCGACCAACACAGTTTGGTTCATCTCATCCAGGTAGCCCTTCGGCTGGTGTGATTTAGTCAAGAAATGCCCTTAGCTGGAGTGGAGCTAATTCACCCCATGTGCGAACAGCCGGATAAAACGGAGGTACCCCAGTTATGGGCTCAAATCGGCAAGGTTAAGTGGCTCCAGCTTGTTCGGTGGAGCGGCCTCCTGACGGTCGGTGTGCGGACAGTTAGTGCTGGTACACTTATTCCGGAATGCTGTTATCGACCGGAATGCACGCGACAAATGCCCACCAGAAAGTAAGGTGGAGAATGTCTCTACCTCTAGCTGGTCAGTTTGCACGCAGAGTACATCCTCTTAAGTAGATGCTGGCCAACGAGTGGAGTGGGTGTGGTGGGGCTTCCAAAGTGGGCCAACGGGTGTCTGATGCTTTGAAGTCACCGATCACCACTCGAAGTCCGTTTAAGCCCACAACAACACACACCACCTTTATGTTAGGAAAAAGTAGTCTCGGTTAAAACAAGAAGACAGGTGCATATAATAGTTAAGTCAGAACATCCTGTGGTGACCCTAGACAGACGAAATCCGGCAAGTTTTCTAATGTGAGGAGCTGATGTTTTCTGCTTGCATGGTTCGCCTTACATTTGCCAGACAGCCCCTTCTCGCTGAGTTAGTGAATTTTCCCTAAAAGTCTGATGCCCGGTGGTATCCATATCCTAGTCTTGGGTGTCGTCTCTCAACTAGGCTTCGGTAACTAACGTAAGATCCTAACCAACGTGAGCAGCAATATGCACGGAGTAAGTCACAACCATCGCAAATCCATCGAGGAGTAGCCAGTTCATAAGAATACCAAAACCAGAACAAAATTGATCCCTAGTTTCTACCGTAATAAATTCAGACGGATACTTTGTTACTTTCCAGTTCTGTCAGGCGACCTTTGCTGGTATGCTTCTGTCATTTATTTTTTGGGATATTGGCTAGCCGGTGAGCAAGACTGACTCTGAAAGGTGTGGTATATTTGTGATTATTATCGTGACTGAATCACGGTAACGTGGAAGTCTGGGTCAACTTGGCCTATGGTAGCTCGACCCTTATTCAGCTAGTGTGTTTACTCGGGGATTTTGTCTATATTCGGAACTGACAAAGTTCCTTGTTCAATCGGAAGGAAGTTGATTCGGTCCATTGACTTCCCTCGGGCTGAGGCCACAGCGTTTCCGTTTTTGCAGTAATTACCCGATGGTTTGTGGTTAGCGATGCACCTCTCCTGCAGGCCTTAGTAAGGCCCACCTCATATATGTATTTAACTTTGGAAGTCGGTGGTTTTGCACGATGGTTTCTGACAAAAAATGAAAAGTGCACCTAGATTTTCAATGGAGAGTGCCCCACTCCGTTGATTTCTGCATTAGTGTTTCCCGACGACTACTGCAGCCCCATTTTTAACTGTACCAGATTGAGCGATAGCACAGTTCGCTTCCTGGCTATTGCGTTTTCATCTTCCATTGTTGGGTGGATCTTCTCCGCCGCAATTTTTACCAATTCGCATGAGATTGAAATGGATTGCCTCACATCACCTTGTTATAATCCGGTGCAGTTCCGGCTGATCGCTTCTGGAGTGATCGCCTGGGTTTTCGCCTGCTCACAAGTGGTCGTTGGCTGCCACAATCAGAAACTTATCTGTACGACCTGATAAGGCATGCAAGTAATTTCCTCTTGAACGGACTTGTACTGCCCCGTTTTTTCACGATTATTCGCTACTCTATCAAGTGATAATTTTTTGTCAAGTTTTTTGTAGCCTTTGTTTTCAAATCTCGCCCGAATAATGGCTGAAACTGCTTGTTAGGGGTATGATTAGATTATAACAATAGAAAACCAGTCGCGTCGGATTTTGTGGACCAGCTTGCCCTTGATTTTGGCAACTTCAGGACTACGCTCTGCTCAGTATCCGTCGTCACTATTCAGGGTTGGTTACAAGTTTTCGCCGTGATATCGCATATGATATTAGAATTTCCTTCCTTCCCGCTTTCCGTTCGCTATTTTCTGTCCACCGGGCCCCTCGTGCCTAGTTTTGCCCCAAGTACTCTCTCTGCCGGTGTCCTTGTTCTCATATCTAATATTCACTCAGATCTTTCTTCCACTTTACGAAATATTTAAGAGGTTGTCCCGCTGAGACTTAGTTTTAAGAGCATGTGGTGGGTACAGATTCAAGGAATGTAGCCGGAGGTGATCTTTTGGAATATTTCGTCGGGCAGATCGACCTTAAGTTAAGTTCAGTGATACTCTGTTTGAGACGATTTTAACTGTTTTGGGCTTCATTGCCGATTTCGTCGAGGGAGATGGAGCAAGTGTAAGATGTTAGGAGTGGAGGTTGTGTGTGCTTGGGTTCGTTAACTTTAGCGATTCGAGTTTACCTGGCGCTCGTTAAGGATCGGGATGGCTCGATAAAGAGAAGTGTAGGAGGAAGGTATCGAAGGTGATAGGAGGTCAGTCGACCGGTCATAGACAGACCAAAAGGCTTATGCGACCAGCGATTGTACGTCAGAGCCATACACACAAAAGCCGTGGTGGGATCTAAGCGACAATAGGAGGTAGGGAGTAGACTACATCATTTTAATTAGAAGACTTGAGTGCTTTGGGGGGTATTTAGCCGGTAAAATTCCGGTGTGAGTTGTGAGGAGGGAGCATCGATGCAGAATGTGGTGAAAACTGCACTACTGTACGGATCAAAGCGACACATGGTATAGATACATATATATGTATTTCAAATATGAGATTGACGAACATGGTAAGGTCAGAGAGGAGGGAATAGAGGATAGCGAAGTAGAGATCTATGGGCAACCGAAAATGAGTTGAGTGGAACTACGAGGTGGGACAAAACTTAAGAAGATGCACCAGTAGGTGAGCGGCGGGGAAGGTGGATAACCAGGGCTGCAGGATGGAGAATGTGGATGCGTCAGCTATTGGTAGCTGGGGAAGAGGCTACGGGGCTTGGTGGATTAGAGGTGTAGAATATTACTGAATGCAATTGAGGCTGGAAACGTCAAAGAAAATATATAACTTCGGATAGCTATAACAACTAACGACCGCATCATGGTGTGCCGCCGTCGTTTGTACCGTAGGTCACTAATTCGAGTTGGCAGGTGATATTTACTAGGATGGACTCAGCCATACATGTAAACGATACAAAAAGCAATGTAAGAGACAACCTGGAGTTCACTTCGAGGCCACCGTGACCTTGACCTAACGGCCCGTATTACTCCAGCGATTCGTCTCTAGCTTTACCCTGAGGCAATGGATTGAACACGTAAAACAGCTGAGCAGGAAGAATAACGTTCTCCACTTGATATTCACATTAGACCAAAAGACATTTCTGCGTCCGTATTGAATGACTACGTAGAAAATACCCATAAATTGTCAGTTGCAAGTCCTTAGTCGAGCCACACCCTGTTGGCCTGATAAGCAATGGGCGGTTCCTTCGCAACTTAAAATGGGCCCAATCCCCTTGCGAATTCGCCCTAGAAACCGGGACGGATTCTTCCTGACAGCGATCCTCGGTACTCAGCTGATCTCCAGTAATCAGAGATCAAAACATGCCTTGCCCTTATTATCCGCCTAGACTAGCCAATCACCGAACAGCCGGATTAGAGCGCAAGCATGCTAACCTCAAACAACAGTACCAGGGAAACAGGGGCTTTTCTGTGGTCCCGCCATTCTAACGCCCGCTCCGCGCAGTATGTCTCGCAGCCAAGGACCTGCAATTGAAGCAAGAAGCTAAAGCAACCTGCCACTCAAATAAGCCTAATAACCAACTCGGCTACACAGGATTCGAGCCCGGCAATCAACCTCCCGCGAACAACAAGCAATCAATTTGGATGACCTCATTACCCAACTTCGAAGGGGAAGCTCACGCATTTACCACATCCTTCACAAATTTCATTTCCCCCAGTAAGCATAAGACAAAAAAGCCCCACGTCTATACTTCCAAACAGCACAAAACTTCGGCTTGTAACGATCTTGCGCACTCATCTTCTTTGAATATACCTCCCATAATAAAGCAAGGGTGAAGGCCACAGGCTTGCTGCGGGGTAACTTCCTCCTGATGAACTATAAACAAAAGGTACATAGATTTCATATCTTACTTACGATAGATTACTGCAGGATTTTTCTCTCTTGCATGCCAAGATGTAATAACCCTAGTACTGGAGATATTTATCGTCGATTTGACAAGAATCTACTTTGGTCACCCTTAAACCTAATTCACATTGCAAAAGCCGCGTGCGACTTGCAAGGTTCAAGGCTGTCACTGTTTGACATAGGAAGAACTTTCCAAGACGGATTAACTCGCGCTAATGAAACTAAGCGGAGAGCCTCGTTCCATTTTCCGTTGGTCTACCTTCCGGTTCACCGGAAATGTCAGAAGCAGGATACCTTCGAGATTTGTATTTTGAACCCCCTCTCTTTTCCTATTGCCCCATGATCCAGTGAACCGTCATCAGGCTCACCTGTGATATTCGACTAAGATAGTCACAAAATTCAGGAACACTGGGGCCTAAGCCTCGTGCCCGAGGACTAGTTCAAGAAGCGGAGACTAAGGATAACGCTGCTAGTTCTTCCAGATTGACCTTCTGGCGCTTGCAACAATAAAAATCACCGGGGCACTTTTATTCAGTGTAAGCCCTAAGTTAGTTTACCCATATAGTCGGGCAAACTTCAGTGAGATCGCATTATTCAAGCTTTCCAATAGGAAGCATCGTATACTAACCCCTAATTCGGGGTTATCCTTAAGAATGCGCTTCTTCGTTAAATATGCAGCCCTGTGGGATTAGCAGCCGGCGGACTTTCTTTTTCTTGATTTCCTAGATGAATTTCATTCCAGGCGGCACAGAGCACCAAAAGCTTGAACATTTACCTCTTTTTTGAAATAATGCATTACTGTTGGTAAGGCCTCCGAAAAGTCTTCCGGATACTAATCTCAGCCGTCACTAATCCTCAGGTTTTACCGCACCATTTGTGGCAAAACTGTCGTGGCATCTTCAGCCGAGCTTAAAGCTACCAGCCTACAGTGCTCTCATTTTGACTGTCACTATAATGATTGAGGCCAGTATTTTTGAGGTTGTTCTGTAGCATATATAATATAGCAAAGGATCACTATCTTGCGAGCAAACTCAGACAGATCCGATCTTTTCAGGTTTATGCGCGTAACCAGGCAGACAGGTTCCACTCCACTTGCACTCCGCCTTGGAGGTGGCACTCCAGCCACAACATTTTCCCTATTAGCAGAAAAGTTTAGGTCGCACTTCAAACAGTCTTCATCTCAATACCTATTTCTGTCCATCCCCAACTCCCAGGCCTGCCTGTGGAGCAGCACTTATGCACGACAATCTTTACAAGAAAGGGAACACAGAGCCACCCCAGTCAACGCAGTCCTTTTAGCTCCATGGGCTTCGATGAGGCCCACTCCCTAATTCTCGAAGAAACGTCTACAATATTGGGAGAAATCTACGAGGAGTTCTTCCAGCGAAGCTTGGACTTCGGTAAGTTCCCAACTTTTTGGATTAGATTGGCAGTCAGTGTTATCTTCAAAATGGAAGATCGACATCAGCCAGGGAGCTACAAACCTGCAAACCCAACTAGCTTTCCCAGCAAGACCTTCGAAGTCTCTCTAAGGCGCGTCACACTGGCACTCCTGCGCAAGTATGATTTATTCTCCCCCGATAAACATAGCTGCCTGTCGGGAAGGTCATGGATTATCAATATGCTCACCTTCATGGACAGTCTTACTAGGGCTTACTGCGAAGGCATGATTCCTCAAGCAATCTTGATTGACTTCGCTTGGTTCTCCTATGAACTAGCTGGAGTCCTACTCAGTTGTCGGCAACATGCGCTCCCTTCCTGATGACTTTCTCACCAATCGGTCATTCAGAGTCAGAGCAGGTCTTTGCTTCTCAGAACCATCCCCAGTACGATCTGGAGCCCTTCCAAATAAAATAGACGTGAACATCTCAAAGTGCGCTGACGATGTTACGATAGTGTGCAACAACGCCACAGAAATGCAGTTAGAAATGAACCACGCCAAGCAGTGGTCTACCGACTGGAGCCTACCAACCGATGACGAAAAACCTGCAAGCATATCATCCGGTAATTACCCGGCCCAACTCTTCCGGACGAATAAAGCCACGCCAATTAGAGACGTGGAACTGCACGACGTCTTGGGCTTTTGGCTAAACAAGTCGCTTTCTTTCTCCTACGACCATCAACTAGCCAACAGGTCTGCCTTAAGCGCTCCCAACTTGCCCTCGAATATAAAAGAAGACTAACAGATCACTTACGGGACTAACTCCCAACTCCTCATAGATTACGACAGTCAGATTGTACTCTCTGTCCTGGTCAAGGACCGGGACATCTTAGAACTTCTTCAAAGGAGAATCACGAAGCTAGTTCGCTGGCTTTCGAACGACCTTTATCATCAAAGGCCTACCACCTAAGACTATAACTTTAAGAAAAGCACAGAGTTAGAGAGGATTTCTTCCTAATGTGCAACCTTTTTACTACAAGGCTTGAAGGTCACTTTTAGCGCGCCTGAGCCTGGACACCCTCAGAGGGCAGGCCAAGAAAGTATTCAAGCCTTGCCTTCATACAAACGTCGGTAAGAACTTTTACACACGGAATGGTCTCACTTTGGAATAACTTATCATAGGAGGATAAAGAAGCTCCGAGCAAAAAGGCTAAAAATATTGGTTGGAAAAGTTCTCCGGGCTAAAGCTTCCTTCTCGAAACTTTTAAACGTCTCAACCAGTGTCTGCAAGCCTTCGAGTTTCTCTCAACTGGCCTTTCTTTCTATGCTCTGCCGCTTCCCTTGCTTTGATCTATGGATGCTGAGCCTTTGTTGTGCTTTTTATCGTGCGCGTTCATGCTTGCTTCCGAGCGCATTATCCGTAACACCCTAGTGGTCAGCCTAGACCGCTCTTAGTGCCACCGCCTGCCGCATATGCCTCTGGTAGTGGTCCTCTGTGCTCCGGCTGTCTTCATTTCAGCGAAGCAACTGCAGAAGATAAGAAGATACCTAAAGAACCGGGAACATTTGGGCTCCAGCCTTGAACTCGAGTATTACTTCATGATTTCATTACTACTGGCTGCACCAACGGTAATCATAGAAAGTTTCCAGAACTACTCTGACTCACTCTTAGCCTCCCTGTCTCCCACCCTCACTGTCCGTCATTGATTCTTTAAATTCTGGTCAGTGGTTTTACTTGACGGAATAGCTAAGGGTACACCAACCAAATATTCTTTTGTCATGAGACTCAGTAGTGACCCCATAAGGAAGACAGATTATCCGTCCATTTTCCACCGCCGCTTCCTCCGCGGCCTTTGGTATTTTGGTCACACAAACCATGAACCTTCTGAGTGTTGTCACCAGGTATCATCATAAGCTGTGCTGGAAAAGGCCGGCTCACATGTGAACTGGGAATCGTCGAACTCTGTCCTCTTTAGAAGCGAGCGGTCAAGTACTTAGCCCCCGAGTGTTGGGAATCTTCCGTGTTCGCTTCCTACCTTTTGTCTCTTCTATAGCTCAAGGCCAAGAAACCGCCAAAGAGAGTACGGCGCCTAGTCTGTAGTGGTCTTAAAACAGCCTGACAAACAGGCAAACCTAGCACTGGTGGACCCCGTGGGTCACTGGCAAAGAATAGCAGGCTGAGAATAGATGAGAAGAGCTTCACACAGGTAAAGCGTTTCATGCTACTATGAAACGAAAAACACCGAAATAGTGAAAACAGTACTAGCTGCGAAGGCGGCAGACTAAGATGTATTGCACTTTCATAAACAGAATAATTTTCATTACAGCCACGACCCCACCCTGCAGATGGGAATCCCAAACGAATAAATGTACAAGCTTGGCCCCTAGTACCTCTGTGTGACTAAGTGTGGGATAAAACGTGTCAGTTAGGCTCTCCGTAAATAAAACGGCCTCACATCTAACGTTGAAACCTACTTGGTTCCTTACACCATTCCCGGCCAGTTCGCTTGTGCCAAGTTGTGTTGTCCGTAAAAGCTTTCGAAGGTTTGACTCAGTTAGCCCCTTTATCTGCACAAGTTTTTTTTGATACATCAGGTTCCTGTAGCCGGCAATCAGTTACGCAAAAAAATAAGGTAAAGCAACCAATTTTGCCCCAAGACTAACAACAGAATCCTTCTTAGGTCAGCCTTGAATACTTCCTCATATATATTTTGCTGCCCAAAAGCGGATGTGGACCACCTTCCTTCCTACGCGCCTGCTTATTCACTCTGAGCTCAAATGAATCGTAAACTGCGGCGCCCTGCGGGGTAGCTTTAGAATCCATCTTCCGTTCAACATATACAAGCAATAAAAACATTACACATTTAAAGTCGTGATGGTACCCCACTCCACATTTGACTCAAGCAAAAGACAACCAGAGTAAATCCAAAAGTTCATGGGGCTCCTACTCACAAACTAAATCAAGTGCTCAGGCACTGTGGTATCCGAAAAGTCCCCAAAAAGACCACACGATATCTTACCACAATCTCTCAAAAGTCCCAACAGAATTGTCTCAATTCCACTCTCTTGCAAGCACGGTCATATGGCATATCACTGTTCAGTTAAAACTGTTGTTCAGTCGGTGGTGACGTTACCGTGACATTTATTGCAGCCATGTTCTAGTTCTGTTTATGCACACCTGTCGAGTTTAAAAAATATTGCAGCCTTCTATCATTGTATCTCACAGCTGGAACCAATTTAGGACCACGATTATCTCTCTCTGTTATGAGTCAGTGATACTCTAAAGTCGCCCACTGGACGACCTGGCCTAACAATTCATTAGATGCTCAGGATGAAGACTTCAAGTGGGTACCTGCAGCTGTTCCAACTTGTTGGACTTGGCCGTGCAAAACAGATGCCGCGAAACGTATTAAGGCTTTACTCCTCACGGCACATGATAATCCGGTTCTACACCGAACACCGGGTGTGAGGAGACCCTTTTCATGATTCACATAAAACTGCTGCATTAGTCGGCACACACCGAATCAAATCCTGCCAGCTTCAACAACCCATGGTTCAAAATCATTAGTGTCTTCTATATCACCGTCCTATGAGGGTGTCATATCGTACATGAATCACCAACTGCTCCCTAATCACAATCACCAATGACGTGTGTGGGTCCCACGAGACGGTGTGACGTACCCATATAACACGGAAATGATGACAACAAAATACTCAGAGAAACCAGGAGAATTTGTTTCTCGTTCGCCTTCCAACTTTCCGTATAAAGGCTGGCAAATTTTGCCCCACATCCAGTCGTCATTCGGCTCTCCTCTGTGTACCAACAATGGACTGTAGATTCTATTCTTTGGTATAACTCATTTTTTCCCTAGAATGCAAATTTTGTCTGCATCAGGTCTCCTAGTTACAGTTATTTTCGCCTCTTTTTGGATCACTGATATAGAACATTTGCGCTCGACGTTCCGTTTTGTGAACACAAGTGAGAGTGCAGTAACTCTGATACGCGTCATCTTTTTGTGCATGAGGTCCCCGGAATCTATCAATAACTCTCTTTGCATCCTGTTTTTTTATTGGCCCAATATCCCTTATTGACCGGACACGTCGGAAAAGGAATCGTATTTACCACAGTAAATGAAATCTTTTTATGTCACTTAAACTTAGTCGAACTGTTCCTCGCTTTTATGTAAAGTTGGGGTCGCTTTTAAACCAACGTACATTTCTTATCTTCTTCAACGCCGAGTAATTCCATCTAGCTGCAGCACACTTCTATGGGTCCACCTCAATCATAAAGGTGAAATAATTCGCTATTTCTATCTAACCAGTGTGACTAAACGCGGACAGTCGTACTGCAACCTTCCATGCCCTTATTTTGTAAAGCATATAAAATTTATCACGCCATGAAAGAGCCTGTACACACTGACTACAGAAAATCGTGTGAGCCTCAGTAAGATTTGATAAACAAACCATAATCTCACAAATCATCCGTCAACCGGCCGCATAATTTGGTCTGTAGTGGTTGAATTATCAACCATAAAAATCCTGATGGTGTTATATTTATAGAAACCCGAGGATTTGCTGGTTAAGTGATAAAAGGGTACATATGAGGTGCTCATTTACTTTTTATTGAAATTATTGGGGTATATGCAATAATACTCTTAAACAGTCTGCGCACGAGCTAAGAGCACATCAGTATATCCTACTTCAATCCCGCCCCTTCAAATGATTCCACTGGGAAGTCAATTTGTCTTCACTAACTAATTTTCAACCATGTCTCAAGAAACAGAAGAGGATTTCAACGGCCAAAGTCGTGATAACTGTACGGTGTTCTAAGAAACGTCGGCTTTGAATGTACCAGCAAAAACTATGAAAATGAACTTGAACTGCAATAATACCAAAACAAAGTTACGTAGAAAAGAATAAAACAATACCCAACTGCAGACAAAAGTCGAGTTCACTGTCAACGGTGTCTAACGAAGCAAGGTGCTAACAGAAGTGAAAGAGTGGAGATACAGCTTCATGAAGAAAAGCTTTCGAATTCAGAAGGAACCACAAAATACAAGTCTTCAAGGCACTGCGCGGTATCTTCAACCAAGGAAGTATAACCAAAAAAATAAAAATTACGAAGCCTTTTGCTACTACGATCATGCAATAGAGAAGGGTACATGGATACCCTTTTGTAGGAATACCACTGCGAATATATATTACCAACGCTGAATAGTGACGACGGATACTGAGCAGAGCGTAGTCCTGAAGTTGCCAAAATCAAGGGCAAGCTGGTCCACAAAATCCGACGCGACTGGTTTTCTATTGTTATAATCTAATCATACCCCTAACAAGCATTTTCAGCCATTATTCGGGCGAGATTTGAAAACAAAGGCTACAAAAAACTTGACAAAAAATTATCACTTGATAGAGTAGCGAATAATCGTGAAAAAACGGGGCAGTACAAGTCCGTTCAAGAGGAAATTACTTGCATGCCTTATCAGGTCGTACAGATAAGTTTCTGATTGTGGCAGCCAACGACCACTTGTGAGCAGGCGAAAACCCAGGCGATCACTCCAGAAGCGATCAGCCGGAACTGCACCGGATTATAACAAGGTGATGTGAGGCAATCCATTTCAATCTCATGCGAATTGGTAAAAATTGCGGCGGAGAAGATCCACCCAACAATGGAAGATGAAAACGCAATAGCCAGGAAGCGAACTGTGCTATCGCTCAATCTGGTACAGTTAAAAATGGGGCTGCAGTAGTCGTCGGGAAACACTAATGCAGAAATCAACGGAGTGGGGCACTCTCCATTGAAAATCTAGGTGCACTTTTCATTTTTTGTCAGAAACCATCGTGCAAAACCACCGACTTCCAAAGTTAAATACATATATGAGGTGGGCCTTACTAAGGCCTGCAGGAGAGGTGCATCGCTAACCACAAACCATCGGGTAATTACTGCAAAAACGGAAACGCTGTGGCCTCAGCCCGAGGGAAGTCAATGGACCGAATCAACTTCCTTCCGATTGAACAAGGAACTTTGTCAGTTCCGAATATAGACAAAATCCCCGAGTAAACACACTAGCTGAATAAGGGTCGAGCTACCATAGGCCAAGTTGACCCAGACTTCCACGTTACCGTGATTCAGTCACGATAATAATCACAAATATACCACACCTTTCAGAGTCAGTCTTGCTCACCGGCTAGCCAATATCCCAAAAAATAAATGACAGAAGCATACCAGCAAAGGTCGCCTGACAGAACTGGAAAGTAACAAAGTATCCGTCTGAATTTATTACGGTAGAAACTAGGGATCAATTTTGTTCTGGTTTTGGTATTCTTATGAACTGGCTACTCCTCGATGGATTTGCGATGGTTGTGACTTACTCCGTGCATATTGCTGCTCACGTTGGTTAGGATCTTACGTTAGTTACCGAAGCCTAGTTGAGAGACGACACCCAAGACTAGGATATGGATACCACCGGGCATCAGACTTTTAGGGAAAATTCACTAACTCAGCGAGAAGGGGCTGTCTGGCAAATGTAAGGCGAACCATGCAAGCAGAAAACATCAGCTCCTCACATTAGAAAACTTGCCGGATTTCGTCTGTCTAGGGTCACCACAGGATGTTCTGACTTAACTATTATATGCACCTGTCTTCTTGTTTTAACCGAGACTACTTTTTCCTAACATAAAGGTGGTGTGTGTTGTTGTGGGCTTAAACGGACTTCGAGTGGTGATCGGTGACTTCAAAGCATCAGACACCCGTTGGCCCACTTTGGAAGCCCCACCACACCCACTCCACTCGTTGGCCAGCATCTACTTAAGAGGATGTACTCTGCGTGCAAACTGACCAGCTAGAGGTAGAGACATTCTCCACCTTACTTTCTGGTGGGCATTTGTCGCGTGCATTCCGGTCGATAACAGCATTCCGGAATAAGTGTACCAGCACTAACTGTCCGCACACCGACCGTCAGGAGGCCGCTCCACCGAACAAGCTGGAGCCACTTAACCTTGCCGATTTGAGCCCATAACTGGGGTACCTCCGTTTTATCCGGCTGTTCGCACATGGGGTGAATTAGCTCCACTCCAGCTAAGGGCATTTCTTGACTAAATCACACCAGCCGAAGGGCTACCTGGATGAGATGAACCAAACTGTGTTGGTCGAGCAAAAAATGCCTTTTATAAGGCAACGAAACTTCCTTATGTTGAGAGATTTTTCTTTGGTTCCACAAGCGAATAGTTTATTTCCCTCATTACGGGTGATTAAAACGTTCCGCAATAAGCAACAGGAACTGAAGCAGCTGAGTCATCCAGAGAGGACCGAAGCCTTAACCGAGTTCGCGCAACTAGGAAACTGTCAGTGCAATTCTCCAATCTCATCTATTTTATGTGATAGCAATTATAAAACGAACTCCCAAGAGACCCCAGGTACGTTCGGTACCTAGTCTCATTCGTCTCTGTCGACCGATGGCTCTCCATTCCTCCTTTTCCGGGCAGATTGATTCCAAGCAGTTCTCAGCAATTTCATTTCATCCAAAAGACTTATGAGCACTGCTGAATCGAACTGAAAGGTCATACCCCCCAGGGTCAGACGTCATACCACCGGCTACTTGTAGCTTAGAATGAACTAATATCCCACTTCTGTACCAAAGATTTCCAATTTATCTATGGCCAGTGGTGGCTCTACCTCTCACTAGAAAACATTAGCTATTAGCCCGCTTCCCAAGAAAGGTTCACTACAGGACCTAACCATCTATCGACCAGCAAAACACCCCCCCCACATTTTCTCGAACTTTAGAAAGACTGAATAAAAATAAGTAAAAACTTGTCTGCTGAACAATAGCCTCGATGACTCTGGTCAGCACGGGTTTTTCAAAGACGATGGAGCGCCATTTGTATCAGCGACTTCCTCAACCTGATAACTATCACCACCAACAGCGGTGAACCACTGATCGTAAGTCTCCTTGACATGACCAAGGCTATTGGTGGAGCATGCCATAATAAGTTAATGGTCAAGGTGAGAACCCACGGAAGTGTTGACCCAACCCTGAGTTAGTTTTCGTGATATTCAACATCCCGAAAGAAGGTGGTGGACGTTGGTGGCAGTTCATCAAAACCTTGGTCGGTAACTACTGGAATTTTTCAGGGTAGTATACTAGGTCCCTTGCCCTTCATTATATATATGTAGATGGCATTTTACCATTATCAACCACAGTGCTGCATTGAATTTTCAATGGATATTGAGATTGAGCACCACTTTGAAACTAGTGCTTCAGGTTCTACCATTGTTAGCGTGACCAGCTATTCAAAGTTGTCAGATTTTTGGAGTAACCAATGGCTGATGAACCATCCCGCTGTTCAAAGTCGTGTCCGTTTGTATAAGTGTAAAGTTCCAGCAGGGAGGCTTAAAAGTATTAATCAGTTTGTCCCCAGCGGTCCGGAACTAAGAGATTGGAGATTACAATACCCGTGCACATTTATTTTCTCCAAAAATTCGGCCGTGCAGTTTGCTAAGTCTAGGCCGGTAATTGGTCTGAATGACAGAACCTTTGGCCTTCCGAAGAGTAGCTGGGCTTTTTAGAGCTGATGTCAGACCACGTTTGGAAACTTACTTTGTCGTCTCTTCTAACATGCCACAGATTGAAAGATTAGCGTTTGGGAATGTACAACGTGGATTTACCAAGCAGTTTCTTGGATATTCCTCACCGTCAAGTTATGTGAAATGGTATGAAATATTGCAGCTAGAAGCCCTTTGTCTGCGTCATCCATAAATGAACCTGTCTTGTAATATTACGAAGCGTACCCCTCACAGCTCAGCTCTACAGCTCATAATTTCCTCCAACTGTTCCTTACGACATATGGTTTCTATGATCTTGGTTCCAGCATCTGAGACTAGGATGCAGTCTAATTTCTTCGTCAGCAAATATCCTTCTCTTTGGACCAAGGTTCCGTGACAAATTAGGTCGCTATCTTCAGCCACTTCAACATTCAAAGGAGAAACAAACAAGCATCTGACTGTGCAAACACTCATTCTAATGCATGACCTCTACATGTTCATTACTCGGACCTAGGAACTTGTTGTGGGATACTAACGAACAGCATAAAAGCTCCGTGTCCGGCAGACAGTAATCAGTGATAGATCCACAAGATCTTGTGGATTCATTCTTTATTGTAGTAAGCGGATAGAAGCTGTCAAGCAAGTACTCTATAATAGTACCCAACAACTCCCGTGTGTCATTTTATCCACTCCCGATTTTCAAAGTCCCGCATTACGACCCCATACTGACCGCTATTCCTCTGCTGAGCAGCCGATCCAAATTGTGAATTTCTACCGTGGTCAGCTAGATAGCTTTTCTTCGGCCGCTGTCCAGTATAAGCATACTGGCAACACTGGAAAATGCGTGGTAACATGCATAGTGTTATGTCATCGAAGAACCAACCCAGTCACGCCTAAATAACTCACTTCTTGATACCTCATTTCACCAAACTAAATTATAGATCTCGCTTCGATTAAAAAAATGCTAAAATTCATGTGGTTTTACTCCACCATCCATCGAATTACATATTAGTATCCGTCCTAGATCTCGCTTATTATAGCCTCCTATTGATTTTGGTAATTCACACCAAGCCTCATGTAATTCTGTCGCTGGAACAGTTCTTTTTTCTTCCGTCTGTCTTTCAATCCCAAAAACCAACCCGTTTCTGTTATTGCCAATTCCTTGACATAACGCTGCCATTCTACGTCTCCCCGAAACCCACAGCTGGTGGAGCGGCCAGGCTTCAACGTTTCCAATTTTGGCTTCACAACTTACCCCTTTAGGACAATTATCGCCTATTGCTTTTCACCACTAAAATCTTAGAATGTTCCTCGCTTGATAGGAGAACTAAATTTTCCGTACGAGGTTTAATTTTTTCCGTCAAATGATCGCTTCCCTACTGGGTGCGCTCCCCATGACTTACAAAACCCGGTCACCCGAACCTGGACTGCATGAGGCCACCGCACTTATTCACTTCATTCTAGTTCCAACAGAGTGAGACGCTGTAACAGCTGCCGCTTTGGCTAGTGCATATCAGGTGTGAAGGACGTCTGCAACGATATGCAGGCGCAAAATGATTGCTGGATTGCACCCCCTTCCCCAGAAAGGGTTTTCGGTTTGTGTGTCCAGCGCACGGTCAGTTCCATCCACTTGCGCCGCCCGTGGGTTTCAAGATTCAATCTACATGCCCAAGCTGCTACGGCGAACATGTTATTTACTCTACTCCCCTCCAGCTATCGCCGGCTTCCATTCTAGTGCGCTCCCCAAATCCACGCTATATCTTATCTCTTTCCTGCTCAGCGCGAGTTGCCACCGTTTATACGGTGAACAATGGATATTTCTCACCCCTAGCCCTCAGCCATCCTTTCCTTTGCACAGCGTGGTTCCTTGCATATATACTCACCGATCTTGGCAGTTAGTTAAGTGCCAACCTCACTTGGGTTGCACATCTGTCTGCTCTTCTGCCCCATTTGTGATCACGTCCATTCCCTGTGTTAAAATTAGCTAATACTATCCAATCACTGGAACATTTATTATCATCATTCATTCCCCCACCATTATCACCAAAATACGTCTAGTGCTGAAGCTTTTTTCAGTAGTCCTTCAGTATCCAGTGCGATTATTAATGATTTTCGGCGCTCCATCACTCTGTCCGATCGTCTCCACAGTTCCGTCCCATTGCACCATCTTGATTTTGTAGACCATCATGCTTTTACCATGTATGACCGTCTCTGGTATACTTCTCATGCAGCCTAGCTGCTCCGTCAACATCATGCACCACCGCCGTCAAAAATGTCGTCAGAAGTAGCACATTTCCCGTACATTCACTCAGTCGTCTCCTCTCCTGCACCATCACTTCGGCAATCCCTTCCCTTCCTCCAGATGCGCCACTTTTGTGCTGTATCACCGAAACTGTTTCGGTTTCTGGCCTCCAAATTCTACCACTATCATCGCCGGCTGATATATTTTGTTCTGTGGCCGTTGAATCGCTGCCGCTTCCCACAGTGCACTTTATGCAGCCTCCTTGATCGGTCACTTTCACATTGCACATACTATACGGCGTCAATCTATCGGTGCCTGCTTACCTGTTACTACTCTATCATCTCTCTCCCAAAAACTAACCACCCCTCTAATCGCCGTATCCGGGGAGAACACCTTCACTTACTTTTCCTTTCCGCCCTGGCATTTCCTGACCAACACTATTTGTACCTAATAATTCACCGTAAGCTGACCTGTTTTACCCTGGCCGCTTCCTCTTCCCATCACTATGATAGTCTCTCTTCCTTGCGATGTGTCATCTATTTTGCTTCATATCTGATTCCGCCACCATCCAACCACCACATTATACCGCCATCTGTGCTCAAGAAAATACCCCAATTATGTACATTTTTGACAAGCCTGTTACCTGTGAAAAGTAAACAGCTCTCCGAATCCTTTCTCTAGCACATCGACGGGTTTTCCATCCGTATGCCTTTTATATTCCTCGGTGTGTGAATGACTCCTTATGCTTCACTTGGCACATTCCCTTTTTTATAAAGATCAACAACATATCATTTGGATTTGCTCGAACTTCTTAGAGTTGTAATTATTTCCGGTACTATTTACTCGTACACGGTGGACTTCTAGTCGACCCTACTAAGGGACAGCGGAACCGACCATTTCCCTTTGAGTTCTCAGTTCGCCGGGCGTCGTTATCATTTTGGTCTATTCCAACGTTCTTCTTTAATCCTTCTTGTTCACTTATTTTGTCCTGTTGTAATCTCTGATTCTACTGTTACTGGTGGGACTTGAACCTGCATTGCGGCGCGAGTCGGGCCCATCGAAAAATCACCAACATTACTTTTAATTTTTTATATTCACTGCGACTAGACCCAGGAGTCATGCTAGCGGGTGCATTGTATAGAGTGGGAACATTCTCGGGGCACCCTTACTCGAGCTTCCTGTCCTTGATAAGTCCGAATCTGTGGACCTCCGTGCAGCAGCCATAGGGACAGCTTTTCATTGATTGTGTCTACTTTCCACCGGACCCCAAAGTCTGTGGTACAAAACAGTCATCAACGCTTTCTGTCAAGTACCCGCTAAAACCACTGTCAAAAACATCAAACTTTCCGGCTTCCTTTGGGCAACCTTTAACTTCTCTCCTAAATAATGTAGACTCGTCCCGTGCATTCACGCGGGTAAGTG
Organism: Fasciola hepatica; assembly: GCA_948099385.1. Classification (NCBI taxonomy): domain Eukaryota; kingdom Metazoa; phylum Platyhelminthes; class Trematoda; order Plagiorchiida; family Fasciolidae; genus Fasciola; species Fasciola hepatica. The sequence continues at coordinate 818,081 of CANUEZ040000087.1, forward strand.
GGTGCGTCACACAACTTTGCCCAACTAAGGTAACAACAGCTAGTATTCTCCTTACATAAGGCTTCCAGAAAGTAAGGGCAAATGTCCCGAGACGCTCTACGGATTGTGATCACAAGCCAATAGTATGTGAACTACCCGTACAACTACATCACTACAAAAGCCATCAACGTCGAAAAGCGTCATTATATGCAAACTTGGACATTCCAGTTACTATCCTGCGCAATGAAACCTGCAATTACTTCTTCTTATCATCTAATCCTCATTTGGAGTTGGATGTGATGTACTCCACCCTATTCTCCTCTCTAAACATTCCTTTAACCTGAGCATTCGAGGTCAGTTTCAAAAACTTCCAACAGTCAAAAAAATGCAGAGCAAATTTAAGGGGCTACAGCATGCCTACGAAAAGATCAACAGCCATCCGTAATCATCCTTCACTTCAGTTGCCAAGCAACAAATGAGGACAAGCTAAAAAGCAAGAACTATACGCTCCTAACCAGCCGGATAGGATAACCTGTCTCTCCGGCCCAGCCGTAAATTGCAAAGCCAGCTGTTCAATCAGATTTCCCTAAACCTTACTAACACAAAATAATTCCAGTTGTTTGCCGCAGGCAATCATTGAGGAATTCCGCAATCTCTTTCATTCTACCCTAGCAAAGAAACATGACAGTCCACTTCACGATCCAACCTGGCTACCCACCGATAATTTTTAAGCCAAAGCCTTCTCAACTGAACAAGTCAAATAGTTGTTAACACCATCAGGCCTCTGGCTCCCCGTAGGCTCGATGGTATTCCCCCTCTTTGTTACGCCTTGGCAGTTCGGATATTTATGTCCTCTCGCTTAGCTAATCTAACATCTCAGCGACACAGAGCGTTCCCACATCTAAGTGGATAAAGTCCATTATGGCTCCCTTTCACAAAAGATTTCCCCGTTTGATTCTACCAACTACAGCCCCAAAAACACACTCCCATTGTGTTCAGGAAAATTAAACTTGTAGTGAAAGATAAAACAGCCCTTTTTCTCCCTAGTCTTGGATTACCAAACAACAACCAACTTGGATTTTCTAATCTCAGGTGGTGTCTAGCCTGCCAATTTGTCTCCGGTAATCTCTTCTCAACACTGGCCTATCCTAGCACGGCAGCTTTCGTTGTCATCCTGTCTGGGAAAGAAGTTGCAAGGAGTAGATATTGGAGGATTTCTCGTAGCACCCCAGTCAGCCGTAAGCGAAGTTATGCAAGATGGCATGTTGGGCTCCTATTTATTCCTTCTCTAGATCAACGAGTTACTCTAAACAATACATCTTGGCACCGCGTTTCTGTCCGCCAATAATATCAAAATTGTTTGGTTCAGTGGACCACACGCCTTGACCTATATCTTCGTGAAATTTGCAGACGGCTTGAACACTACTGACAAAGGGCAATGGACATGGAAAGTGCGTTTTGCTCTGCTAAGAGTGCCGTACTAACAAAGTAGAACCATTCTGTAGCAGGATCCTTGCTCTGAGTGCTCCGCACATCCCCGTGAATCCGTCAATAAGAGGCACGGGCTTTCGGTATTTTCGCGCATTCACCTTCTACAAACTAGCCGCTTACTGAGTAGCTAGGCCATAGAGAACAATAAACCTCATCTTCGGAACTTCTAGAACGTGCGGAGGCCAGCTTCTGATACTTAGGTCACCCGTCAGATCTCCGCTTGGACGCTACACAATGGCGTACACTCAAATCACATCAAATCTGATCATAGGAAGTAAACGGCGGAGTGCCGAGTTTTTCGAGCTTCCTGCGCCGGGAGCCCCATGTATCACCCAGTGCTGCAGCGAATGGAAGAACAGGATCTGCTTCGGGGATTGAGAGACGATAAACTGGAGACGGGAACTTCCGCCGCCGTGCCTTGATTTGAGGACCCCCACGGGATCACTCTCCCCTGGTGAGCTCTGATTAGGGTGCCAGCTACATCGAGAGTAGAAGTTACGAACGTGGAAAATCAGGTGGTGAAAGATGTGAGATAGTATCGGCAGAAAAGTAGTAGAAAAACTGCTGACGGAAAGCGAAAGTGTGGGAAAGAAAGAGAAAAGGTCGATGACAAAGGTCAGATGTGGATTCACAACAGTAACAATGGTGATAGGGACAAAATAATTGTGAAAGAGTAAAAGGTAGGGCGACCACCTATCCGATGGTTTTGGCAAACACACTGTCTCAGCAGCAGTAATAATAATAATAATAATAATAATAATAATGGACCTGTCAATGCCTTAGCTCCAAAACCGTACCCGCTATTATCTCCTCCATCGAGGAAGGGTCCCACTCATTTGAAATTCTAACGGCGAAAATTTTTTATCCCAAGCAATATCACACTCTTCCTCATCGGATGCAGCGGAAGCACTCTGGTGGCCTCACGGCGGCTGGTGTTCAGCGGCGGCGCAGCCCAACCCTAGGGATCACCCTGCCTCTAGAGGACCTTGGAAGCCTCGATTAGGTCACCAGTAAGCCTGCTTGCGGTCGAGATCATGTTCAGTGTCTTGAGTTTCTGCTGGTAGGCAAGGCCTCTTAGACCACAGACCCACCTGGTGAAAAGTCGCTGAACCTTTTAAAGAGGCTTGATGTTCTTCACTAAGAAGGGCCACCATGCCTGTACACATTACTCCGGGTAATGCCAAAAGAGGGCTTTGAAATACGACAAGAGACCCCAGGATTTTTTGAAAACAACGGTTCTCTTGAGTCGATAAATTTCCCTAAAGGCTTCTCGAGTTGCCTCGTAGCATTGCCTTTTGGATCGGAGTTGTTCTATGTAGTTACCCAAATGTCCTCTTTAGTTGTCACTTTCACGGTTTCTGTGCGCAAGTTTGCCCTTCCGGTGAACTCAGTAGGTTGATGTTCCTAACCATCTAACTGGTCAATGCACCTACTGGCATTTAGTGGCAAGTCCCAGATCATCGAATAGTTCTTTACTTCATTCAGGTCTCACCGCGTGGAACCCGTTGCTACGGGTCCGACTGACTCCGCGTCACCTGAAAACTCGAAGTACGGACTTTCGGGCCAATGATTATATCTTCTGTGAACGGGATGAACAGTTGAACCCAAAGAGGGAGCCCTGAGGCACACCACCCAGCAAACACCTTTCCTAGGATATGATATCCCCCACCTTGACTTGAAAACTTCCGCCCGTGATCAGCACATAGATCCTCCCAAAAGTTTTCGGAGACAGACAGAAAACAACTAACTTCATCGGCAAAAAATGATGGTTGACTAAGCTAAATGCTTTCGAGAGGTAGCAGGCTTCTACTCAATTCCACTGGTTCAAAGCTGGGGTGAACTCGCCAGTGAAACAAATGGGGTTGGACAAGCTGAACACCCGACAAAAGAAACCGCTTTGTAGCGATCTACCTGTGGGAAGTCACTTGATTGGCAACCGTGCCTCTGGAAGTCCGCTGCAACCGATGTTGCCAAAATCCTTCTTTGGCACCGCATCTTTACTCTTAAATAACATGACTGTATTCGAGATGAAGCCCTCATGCTTTCAACACACATCTGAGTGTCTATATGATACATCCCCTCATGTCTGCACTTGGTTCTGGCTGATGTGGCACCGCCTGAAACCGTTTTTGTATTGGACTTTGGTTTCGATTTCAATGGTATGGAGTCATATATTAGGTTTGCGTGTGATGTGCTTTTGTAAGTCCTATAATTTGAACCGTGGAAGTTGAGAATCAGTCTTGTTCTGAACTTGGAATTCATCTGATCAGGCTACGCAATTTTCAAATTGCGATTCTTATGACTTACACCCAACCCAACAATACCGCAGTTACTTTCACGGGCATGAAGTTGAGGCAGGTTTCTCTACCTCCGGGTTCGTAGTTTGAGATGACGGTCTCTCCAAGTCACTCCTGGGGCACGCAACCTTCGTCGAAGGATGTGTTGGACAGCTTAGTCTGCGGCAGGGCGAAAGCCCCGTCAGGAGCCAGATGGTTGCCCGATTTGCAGCATCTGGCCCCTCAGCTTTATTCCTCACCAGGCCAATTGGAAACCTGAGCACCCCACTTACTAGTATGGCTTCTCTGATGCTTGAGGAGTGACCGCAGCGGCAACCAGCAGAAAACCCAAATACCTGTTGTCTCGTCTATGCACCTGCTGGGAGCGGGGCAGGAGGGATTCTGACCACCCAAGATTGTTGAAGGCTGATCGACATTGTAGATCTCTAGCGTCTCCAACGGCCTTTTTTGAAGACGCCCCGGACTGTAGGTAGTAGTAAAACTTCTTCCAGTTATTCGCAATTTTGGCTGAAAGCTCCCGGTACATTATTCCGCACTCGTTCCTTATCTCACTGCACTTAGAAAACTCCGCTAAATATTCCCGGTGGCTTTCATAACCACCACTGCTTTGACATCCGGCCCGGGCTGATTCCTTCTTCTGGATAGCTTTTTTGACCCAAGTAGCCCAGGGTGACCGGATATATGCTAATCTGGGCGGCTGGCGATCGAAAGAGTTCGGCATTTACTAACTAAGCAATTGTCTGGCTTGCCGTCTCCCATTATTTTAAAGATGTAGCTGCTAAAATAGAATCTTTGTAGCTATGATGCATGGCCCTCAAACTTTAACTTCCATTCAACTTCTCTGGTCCTGATGCGCATGCTTTCCACATACAGCTTCGTTCTGCCTAAGACTGGCCCTACCATCACGGGGCTAGTCACACCACTAAAACTGCATGATGTAGGACCAAAGCAAGGTTCTTCACCACCGTCCACACCTGAGTATGGAACAGATTTCAGGAGGACACTCGGGCCTGCCACAGGCTAGGCCTTTTCAAGGTCATCCTTATTAGGCTGATAACGTCGCCAAAGTGCTACAACTAACCCGTACTTGCACTATGGTGGGAGAAGCCCATGAGGGAGACTTCATTTTCAATTAGGCTAGGGAAGCGTGACCGAAATGGTTTCGGCAGCACTGCGGACACCACAAATTTCCAGTGTTTTCTCCCTCACCGGCCCATTAGTATTCCAAGTAATATTATCGTACTTGGTATTACCCCTGATAAATTCTCCTTTATCCACGTGTTGTAACATCCCTTATCCATCTTCGCCATGTAAAGTTTGTCATACTAGGTCCAGATTGGCTTCATACCTCTCCTTCCTGTTTGCCCTTGCGGTCAGACCCAGAATCCCTTACCGGCGGCGACCGTTCACTTCTAATTCATCATTATCCATGTTAGTAGTGGTCATGAACGTTGTTGTATTTTCGTCCACTTCCAGTGGCTTGAAGTTCTCATTTTGAAGGCACTAGCTCCAGTGTCTAAATAACTAGACTTTCCGCTTTCTCACTGACCTTTAGCTTCCAGCTGGCAGCAACTCGGACTGTCCTTCTTTAGTGCCATTCTCGGTACACTTAACAACGTGTATCTTTCCTCCGACGACATCTGTTGCATTGCAAGCAGTGCCGGCAAACATTCTAGTCCATTTTCTCGGATAAAACTTCGGTGCATGCCCGCCGTTCCTTTGTTTTCTCATTGGCCTAGCTTTCGAGGAGCCTTCACAATCTGGTCGCTTGCTCGTGGACCACTCCCTCGCTAAGGGACTGCGGTCCCGTCAATGTGCCTCGTGAAAATTCCGTGGTCAAATCCACCACCTTTACCGTGACACCTCAAGCGTACAGTTTGTCTGTAGGCGCGACTAGAATGATGGATCGCATCTCCTGCGAAAAAAAGCCTCCAGGTTGAATTCGCAGTTCGCTATAAGCTCCGAACACTAGCACCGGCGGCGGGTCACAAATTGCAATCTACCTGCTTCTACGGCCGCAAATATGCCACTACATCTTCCGGCTATCACCGGACTTGATTCGCGCCTGCCCTCAATACTGCCACAAAAACTCACTTTTTACGCCGGCATAATAATAATAATAATATTAATAAAAATTTATTTCGGGAACACCCAAAGCATGCTTGATTGCACGATCATGTGGCACAAATGAGATCACAAAAAGATTCCTTGGATATTAATTTGGGTATATGCAGCACAAAAGGCTATATTTTCTAGTGGTCGAATGAGTGAATGCCCGGCGAATTTGAGTTTGAAGGTCAGGTGGACCCACGCCCAGTAGTGTGTGAAATGAGCTCTGAGGTCGAAATACGTAATGAAGTAAGGCGGGGACGAAGTAAAACTGAGCAGTATTTCGGATAGCTTCGATATAAAATCGCAGGGATGAGTAAGCTGGCAAAAACAACCTTTGAAAAAGCATCGACGAAAAATTGAAAAATTCCTGTGATGACTGACAAGCCCTTGAACCAACAGCTCTAATGACCCGGAAAATAGCAGATATAGAATACTAAAGGAGTTGTGGTGTCCTGTGGGCGAAGATTTGCGTAAATGAAGCGGAGTCCGATTTACCACCGAATTAGTACTTACCATTCATCGAGATGTTGTAGAGGACGCCCTCATAAAGGGGTGTATGGAGATGCCCAAGCCTGGAAACTTGGGGGAGCAGAGTGACTGAATCCGGCGGGTGAGTGAAATACGATTGAGGGGTTCGTCTCAGGTCATTTGGTGAACAAACGTTGAGAGCAGGGTGGACAGCGCAGTTGATATGAGATGATCTCATGAGGTCATATGAGGGTGGTGCGTAAATGGTGCAGTAAAAACATGTAAACGATTGCTTAACGGGATATGCTGATAAGAGTCTGACATGGGGCATTTGGTAAACAACCGGAGATCAGCAACTTGGACTACGTGCAGTTCATTTCCAGCAAAGGTTTGGAGAAACTGCTTGTTCAGAAACACAATAACCTTCTTGGCTTATTGTTTATTATTTAATTTTCCTAGGGTTCACGCCAAAAAGCTCGCCAATTCTATCCACAAAGATTCATTCCCCCCGGTGTAACTTACCACTTTCATTGATTTTATGAGGATATTCAATCATTGAGACATTTGTGGATGACATCCGCTTCCGAACAGCAATCTCACCAGGGTATATCTCGCTGGAAAGTATATTTCTTCCGAGTACCCTTGCAGTCAACTATTCGATGATTGTTTGCTCAGCATATCTATTCGACTGTTCACCCACATAGGGCTGTTGCATTGCAATATCCTCACCTCCCACAGCCTCAAGCCCCGCAAATTTAAAGCACATCAGATGCACCTGTCCCTCGAAGTGCTTGACTTCATATCACGATTTAATTTCAAGAGGAACGTTAGTGGAAAGTCAATCACCTGTCATTTGCTTTATCATCTCTTTCTCGGGCTAGTTTTCTCTGATATTGTCTTAGCTGTGTCTTTCACGTCGACCGATCGTCGAGCCCGCGTTTTTATGTCGGTGCATGATAGTTCACTTAACGTGAAGTGTACAATTTACTGGACTCCAACCAGTTTCTGTCCGGCCACTGCTTGCATCATCGTATATGCAGTGTAATCCGCAATCAACCTACTTCACTCATCCAGCATCCATGCCTTCTTCTCCCCTCTCCAAAAGGCGTGAATCATTCTCTTGAAGCATGTGAATATTTCATTCTGTTGAAAGACGGTGCTTTCTGATCACGAGTTCCTGCGTGCTTCTCGACCACGGCAGGGAAATATATCATCATCGTTCTTATTTTTACTCTCTCAATTATTCCACAGATGTGTCGCTCATGACAGATTCAGCCAGTGCCCGGCAGCCCGACTTTACAAATATATTTGTCTGCCGGTGTATCTTGTTCTACATCCGAAATAACCCTCCCGCTCATCTTTCGATTTTTAATCCGAACCTTCTCGGGCGCTGCAAATCACCACAGCTTATCTACTTCTCTCGTGTCAAAATATTTTGAAGTTCGAAGAATATCCGTCAATCCTGTTCCGTTTGCTTGTTTTGAGTTCACCAGAAATACTTCGCTACTATCGAATAAAATAGAAGAATTAAAAAGATAACGTTCTCGGGTCCTCTGATAATATCTCACTTCCCATGAAGCGGAACAAGTTCTCTGCCGCAACGTTTGGGCATCAGCGGCTTGACTCGGTAAGCAAGTCTAACTCTCCGATTTCCTCAACACAGTAGTCCTCCTTAGGGCTCAAGAACATGCTTTCGAGCTTCACTTTGAGAGATCAGTATATTTTCCCCAGTCTGAGGGCAATTTTATCTGGTACACCTTTGCCCATTGCTCCGCTTTCTTGATGAATAATTGTTGAAGCAATGCACATACAACTGCAGGCCGTGGCACGAACCTTTACCGCAGGTTCATCCCATCCTGCTGAATGACTACGCCTTGGATGGAAGGGTTCGTCGTTCCTGAGTTGTCATACTTGTCCACTTATTGAGAAGCTGCAAGTTTAGCTCGACGAAGGTGGTTTCACTGCATTGTTTGCCAGCTTTGTATATTCCGGAGCAAGAAGCGAGCAAAGTCTGTGCGGTTTGAAAATTTATGGGGCGCCGTAGACGAATCTTCTGAGCATTTTTTCTCTGAGGAAAGGAAATGCCCTAAGCCATGTCTCACTCTTGTTGGGAGAAGATAGCTAGGGAGTTATTCACCACCCACCGTGTACCTGTGAGAATTTATGATAATATGACTTCACGAAAACCATAACCGTGAGAATATTTTTGCTTCCTTTTTTGCAAACTTGTAGTCCATCGAAATGAAGTGTTACAGTGCACTAATCGTAAGGATTGGTCGCATCTGAAATTCACCAATGTAAACTCGGGATTATGTGCTGTCTCAGTGATGTGTCCTACAACACTCGGCTAAATGTCGCGTGCGACGAAAGCTTCATCCCAAAATGAAGAGTATAAAGCCCCAGGCTACACTCCACGTTCACTCCTGGCGTAAATTATTCCTTGAACCCGTGAATATAGTTCGTTCTAAGCACAAGGGCATAATTCATGCTGCCTTTCAAAATACCTTACCTCTCAATGAGGCCCCCGCGGTTCCTGGCCGAAGCCCCACTAGGTGAGTGAAAGGAGCTTTTGCCCCTTAAGTGCAGGACAATAACAGATCAATGAAAACAAGTCTCGAAAAAGCCTTCTTCACGATCGCGGTTCCACCAAGGAGGACACACGCGACTGGAATTCACCCCTGCGTGACAAGCCATGTAGCTGAGCCCGCCAGAGACAGCTTGCTTCCAGTTCAGATCGACACCGGAAATTTTGCCCGCAGATGATAACGTGCGCCCAGCGGAGGATATCCTAGAGGCCATCTTAAACACCTTTAAGGAACGACTATACCAAGACCCGACGCACTTATATGAAGCGTTTGGAAGGCTGTTCACGCAGTAGGAGAAGGAATGACCAGAAACTTGTGGGTGAAGCGGCGTTTAGGCTGAAAAAATAAATAAGTTTGGAACATCCAGGTCACCTGAGTTTGTCGAGGGCCCTAATGAAGCCGCTCAACCGTTATTCGGACAGTTGTTGATAAAACCAATACTGCAGCCTCCATGAGACTTGAATCTTGAGATGAGAACAAATTTAAAACTAGCAGCCAGTGTGCGTCATGATTCCCTTATTAAGCTGGAAGCAAACATGTCCAAAAGACATTTTTGGGTTCGACGGTGCGGCAGTCTGCCAACTATCTCCTCCAGCTAACTCCCATTACAGGCATACGCGTGGATCGTGGGAAAAAGCAGAAAAGCTGCTTTGCTTCTTCCGATATGCGGAGTCTTCTCGAAACAGCGAACAATATGTAGTGTCGTGCAACACAGAATACAAAATCAACAATTTTAATGGCATATTTCTCGACCGTGGTCGAGGGGCTTACATGAAAGCACGAACAGAGTTTACCATATCACTCAATAAGATGAAAGGACCACAAGTTTTTAACGGAGTCTCATACTATGGCTACAGAGGAACAATGGTGGGAAGGGTTTAAATGGAGCAAAACGACAACAGACCAAACGGTAAATATGAAGCAATTTCGAGTCAGCTTTGGAAATAGTAAGGATTCAACCGCAGGTAAGAACGTTGAAATAGATATTTTCTTAGAACGCACAAAATACAATAGTCGCAAGGATTATACAAGAAAATGATCAGTGATGCACACTCAAGTTCACTTTCAATGGTAAGTGATGGTGGATCAAGAAGACTGGTAAGAAATTCATGAAGGTATTCAGAGGAACCCCAATTTTCATAGATTTGTGAATATGAAAAGGAATGGTACCCCCTGAAGGGGTGAGATAATTTGAATGAGAATTAGCGTTACCATCTAGTGTCGGGAATTCGCGGCTGGTGGAAGAAATGTGGACTTCCTAGAGGGAATAGTGATCAAGGGAGCCGTGTCCGAAAGGAGCAAAATATTGCATGAAAGAAGCGTGAAAACAGTTGTGCTGGTAAAACGACGAATACATTATTTTGTTGAGTGTTCTGTGGCCTTTCTGTGTCCTTTTGGGGTTTTTGGGCGACGGTTTGCTGCCGCTTGTGTTTGCGTATTCATCATTGGAGGGCGGGGGGCACCATGGAGTCCGGAGCTTTCATTATTCGATAAGAAGCCCTTGTAGGGTGGTTCAAGTGGCTACGACTCAGGGAGAATCTTGCGGTGAGAAGTTCCCAGCAGGTCTCAGCGGGGAATATGCAGCAATATCAGGACGTTGTGTGGGTGAAACCTGGTAACCGGAAAGTAATCGCGGCAGCCAGCCCTGGGTGTGGTTGTAGAAGTCAGAGAGGAAGAAAGCTTTCTACGCGATACACTGCAGCCATGAGACACGATGACCGGGTGGTTTGAAATTGAGGAAGGGAGGTTTGCAGTTTAGAAGGTGTTCCAGCTGGGGGTCAGAGTAAAAAAATAATGGTCACGGATCCGGCGATTAAAAACTGGACACGTCAAAATATTCCCCTTTGGCCCAGATATTCGTTTCTTCCGATCGAGAATGCCTGCCTCCTTTCAACTTACACCACCCCCCTGATATGCACATACCACCTTCCACAAAAGGCATATCTTTGGCCCTATTCAACTAGCATTCTACACTTGGAAAACCCCCGCACCCGAAAAACTTGTCCTCACAAATAATTACGACATTATCCTTATAACTAAATCCCGGCCGTCTGAGAGCACTCCCAATAATCAAATATCTTTGGTAGGGTACAGTCTTCTAGGGACCAACAGAACGAACCGGCGTGGCGGTGAGTACCTAGCCTATGCCAAGGAAATCTACACCACGACCCCTCTTTTACATACGGCGCTCGATTCTATTCCCGATTCTCTGTGGTTCACCATCAACCTCCAAATCCTTGTTCTTTACATTGGCTACGTGTATCGCTCGCCAATTCCCCCCAATGCCCTGTGTAAACTTCTTACTAGGTCTTTCAACTACCTCTCTTCCCTTCCTTCTGGATCCAAGCTTATTGCAGGTGACTCTGTTCTCCCTCAAATTTGTTGGCCTACTCTCTCGGCTCCTTCCAATCTTATGGACCTGATCACTAGCATTCATCTTTGTGGCCGGACACAACATGTTGTCGAACCCACCAGAAACGTGAACGTACTAGATCTGGTATTTACTCACAACATGCCTCTGATCGACGTGTCAGCAACACAAACTCTCCCCGGCAGTGACCATAAAATGGTTACCTGCCACCTGCCCCTTAGTGGCCCACCTAATCCTGCACACCCCTCCAACAATATATTCCTATGCAGAAATTAGGCCTTGCCAGTCACGCTTAATCGCCAAAACGACTGGGGCGAGTATTTCCTCACCCATGACCCTCAAATCGCTGCAGATATTTTCTACTCCTTTTCCGACTGTCTGAAAATATTGTCCAATACTTCCCAGGCTGTACCTATAAAGATGTCCCCTGTCTCGCCATTCTGTAAGAAGTATCATAAACTTCTCAAACAACTACATAATTCCAACGACCTTTCAATTTTTATTCGTCTAAACCGCCTCCCCGCACTTATCCAACGACAAGATAATATGCAACTTCGTGACCAAGAAGCTTAGGCATGGAGTCATCCCAACAGGTCGTAACTTCTTTCTGTAGTGCATAAGTCTAGAAGCGCTGATATTAGGGCTTACTTCCAAGTTCTAATTCTCAATAATAACCTATCTATCACCTCTCCACCTTGTATGGCCAGAGCGTTCAATGCATTTTTTACTTCAGCCATGGATCCAGCTACTGTTATGAACCCCCCCCCCCCATCTTCACCACTCACTGACTCTGTCCTTTCTACGATACTTTTCGATGCCAGGAGTACTTCTAAGCTACTATCCAATAACAAACCCTCCCCTCGATTAGGCCCGGATGACTTACCACCAGTTGCTCTTGTCAATGGCGGACCGGGTCTCCCCTGTTGCTGCTTAATCTTTTCACTCTTTCACCTAATGGTAGCACCGAACATGGTAAGCGGAAGCGCTCGGCAATCGTTCCCATTCATAACAAAAGACCTAAACATAAGGTATCCAATTATCGCCCGATAAACCATACCCCCATCTCATCCAGAATGATGGAAAAATAGTTAAAGGTCACATTATCAACTATTTATCAGGCCTCAACCCTATTAGTCACAACCAACATGGATTCTTCCGTCCACGTTCCTGCATGACTTGTCAGTGTGATTTTTTGAATCTCCTCACCGACTCCGCTGACAGTGGGAAATCTTTTGTCGTTCTTTATCTTGACTTATCTAAGGCATTTGATCGTGTACCTCACCTCCACCTTTTAACAAAGCTACGATCATTTGGCATTATCGATCTGCTACCTTCATGGTTTTCATCTTACTTACCTCATCGTTCACAGGTTGTCTTGATTAATAGGCACACTTGTCATGTCATACCTGTTACTAGCGGTGTTATTCGGGGCAGTGTTTTGGGCCCTCTTCTTTTCCTCCTGTATACAAATGATACGTTTCCAACAATACTTAATGGCGCGCCGTTTTCGTTCGCGGATAGTCTACACTTTTCGCCCGGCAACCTCAGTACTACCGTCCCTGAAATCTCCGCTGATTAAGCCGCTCTTGATGAATGGTGCTGAACATGAGTGATGGAATTATCCACCGATAAGTGCATTTTTCTTAATTACAAATGCCAGGTTCCTCTTGGTTTCTTGTGCATTGGCCGTTCACCCGTGTGATTCGTTCTGATTTTTTCTTCTTAACCTTCGGAAGAAGCAAACTGGAAACTTTGTGATTCACTATTGCCTAGACTTTTTGGAGGCTTATAATCGCACCATCAGAAAACAATCGTGTTGCATAACTATTGTGAAAATTCTATCAGACAGATCACCAAAAAGTCAAGTGTGCAGATCCAGAGGTTTTTCGAACGTGTGTAAGAACGGCGGGTTTCGAGAGGGGCATAAGAAGTGGTCAGTGTCGGATCACTTCAAAAGCTCCAAAGGAGGATGCTAGGAAGGCTCACGGGTTTCTAAGACATGGGGACCCGGTAATTAGTGGATGAATGTGTGCGTGAGAAGTTCACAAAAACACACAAGTCGCAAGAACTAAAGCAAACCTTATACTGGAAGGACAGATTGGAATTGTTTTGTAGGAACGAAGTGTTGTAAAAATGTACCGACTGCCTCAGTGAGTCTGGCAATCAGTAACCATCAGATACATTAAAGAGCACAGAAGGTAATCGAGTCAGACAGTGACAAACATCAATATCATTGTATGAAAAGCATACAAAACAAGCAAACGCATGAAGAGACCGAACATTCATTAACAACTGAAGTGCACTTTGCTCGGCATGGGCGTGCGCGTGTAAGTACGCAAGATGGAAAGCAAGCGAGTGGGAAGGTCCGGATGATGTTACTAAAACGCGAGAAAAAGAATGCAATTGGCAAAAACAAAAATAAAAAGTTTTAGTCAAAAGAATGCGCAGAAACCGAACATTGGTTCTCAACCGAATGGGTGATAAAGTACGGACAGGATCTGATGTGTCTACGTGGTTGCGATAGCAAACGAGAGGGAACACGTAATGAAGGGCTGTGTTGGCCAAATAAAAACGAAACGGCGAGTGTGGCGGACGGGATGAGGAACAGTACTGAAACAAAGGCGGTGGCTGCAGTAGCATAACTGCCAGGTCTTGGAGAACGGACCCCAAAGGGTTTGCGAGGCAGAGGTCAAGCAGAAAAATGGAGTAAATTAAACAACCAGCTATAACTACCTTCACAGTAACCCCAAGTGCGTTCATCATGAGGAGGTGAGAAAATAACCGTTGTGGTGGTAATTATATTGGTAGTATTGGCAATGCACTATGGAGGAGGGAATCAAGAGGGGCTCATGAGACAAACGGCTGTACTAACATTGCCACCACACGGTGCAAAGATTGCTTAGGCCACAAAAGTGAGGATGAAAGTTAGGTCTGGGGACGAGCATGACTAGAAATTCCCTTTAGTAATCGGGATTTGCTGCGGCAGGTCAGTTAGCGCGGCGTGATGACAAGAAGGATCTTTCCCATGTATGAATGTATATATAATATGTATATGCGCGCCTGCCAACGAAAGCATTATTGGCGGCCCCAGAAACGGAGAAAATAGGAGAGTTTCCACACAGTAAACGCCGGCTGGTTCTTTGTGAGACTGACGTGGGGATGGACCATCTCGTTCACACTGCCACAAGCGACTTGTGGTTTTACCCTGACAAACTTCCGTCCACCGGGTGATCAATTGCGCCTCGGTTTCAAAGCAAGCGGAGGACGAGATACGGAACGACTGAAATATATGTCATTTTGTTTTTTTCTTTTCATATTTGGCTACACGGGCTGCGATCGAAATATTTGACTGTTTCCCACTTCTTTTACTATCACGCTAACCGTCCTCATGCTTTGTGCCGGTGGTTGTGGTTGTTGAAGCTTGAGACTCGGTAGAACGAACCTTCAATTTAATCCCTATCGCGGCGCGTAAATGCCGGGGCATGGATGATCAACGTAAGTGTTTCCGGCCGTTTGCTCATTATGTCCATACCCTGTTCGGCAAAATTGACTGGTGAACTCTCTCTACCATCAACCGGCACGAATGTCTCGGTGCTGATGACACCTGACGCAAGTGAGGACGGAAACCAACCCTTCAGGCGGTGTGTAGGTTTGCACTGGTAGATCCATGACTAGGTCGGTGGTGTGCTTAGCACATGAAAGTTGCAGCTTGCGGCTCCACTCCCGGGTTCCTTGGAGGGTGCGAAAATTGCTGTTTTTTATGTCAGCCTGTTCCAGCGAGCTCAATCCAAGCATGACCTCAGCTAACGCGCTGTCTATATCTCAGGCGGATGTGAGCCGTTCCAGTTCCGTTCCAGGAGCGGACTGTCGATGCCCCGGGGATGAATAAGAGTAATTCGACCCGGAATCGGTTTCATCTTCGGGTAAAGCAACCAGCGCGCCGGACAGACAATAGCTAGTTTTATGTCGCAGACTGGCAGACCGATGCGATTCGGTTAGGTTTGCAGACAATGGTGACTTGCAACGTCGTGGAGTGACTGGCTATGGTGATGTGACCACATCTGACGGAGGATTCGACTCGGTTGCAAAAGCTGGTGCCCTATTTGAGCGGGTCGACTGCTAGTCCCAGTCTTGGCGAGCTGGGTGCTAAATTCAGGAGAGCCTGTCATGTTCGAAATATTAGGATTGGCCACAAGCTTGCTGGAATGTGTGATTGTTGTGGACCGTGGTGCGGAGGGCGATAAAGAATCATGCGATTCGCTTGTCTGGTTAGAAGCACTGTCGTTGGCAGTGGTTTTATTCGGTGACGGGTACTCAGAACGAACCGGAGGAGGACTTTCCATAACATCAAGTTGCTTTGTTTTTAAGGGGTACGGCTTAACTGAGATCAGTTTTTGTCGGTTTCAGTGAGCCTGATTCGAAAGAGGTTTTTCCATTCGGTACATCGGATTTTTCCGTGAACGGCACCGTGCCACTCGATTTGCTCCCTTGTCCTCGTTCTTCCTTTTCTTCATCATCTTCATGTTTTTCATCCTCGTCCTCATCACCAATACTGTCATACGGGCTGCTTTCCATTGCTCTCGAGTCACCACCCAGTTCAGCCAAACGAGCCAACGCGGCTTTGGGAATGACATACAAGTGTGGTACAAGACTCGGTGTGCCTTTCATGTCAAAAGCTAACTGACCTTCCCGTCAATGGTCATTTAGACGACGATACAGGACAAGATCATCACCTTGCTGAAATAATAGCTCACGTGCAGTGGATCCCGAGAAATCGGCTTAAACCACAGTCAATGTATACGGAATCTCTGGGCCTTCACTGTCAGAAGTCGATTTGAGCTTACCACGTGAATTGTCTCCGTCTTGTGTGACAGCCGTGTCTTTATCCATCCACCAACATCACAACATCCACCAACGCCGGAAGACTTTGCATGAACACAGGTATTGGAATCGAGTTGATGGCTCTTTTGCCGTGGATTCATTCCCGCACGACGACTTCGTGTCGCATTTTCGGCCACCTAGGAAGCCATGCGATTGACACAGGTCAGTTTCAAAGCTCCTGCTTTGTGACCCAAGACCTACGACTGGAATGACAATTGAGCAGTGGAAGCCCTAGCCGGTTCCGCAGGCTGTTCATGATCTGAATTCCCGCAGGGGATTGCGTGTTTCCCATAAATGGGTCCAGGAATCATCGGATCAAAAATTACGGCGTGGGGTGTGATAAATGTTTTGACCAGATCAGTCACATTAATCTGATACTGAACTTGGTCCAAGTCGCCTGGGACCGGTAACAATCTGGGGCCGAAACAGATTGCCAAATTGTAAGCATCCATTATATTCTCATCCGCATGTTGAACGACGTGACTTAGGAAAGCAAACAGGGATCGCATCATGAAGAACACCGGTCATCTAAGGCCCTGGATTACCACGTGACGGAGACGGCGAGCCATGTCATCCACTTCCGATCTATCACAAGCACATTCGATCGGGCTGAGAAACAGTGAGTTGAGAAACGGTGTTTCACCCAGTCCATGAAAACACAATTTTGAAAGTCCGGTAGTCGAGTTGATATCACGAGCTTCGTGCACATCGACCATCGGATCTCCGCCTCGTTCAAATGCAGCTGTGAACTCAATTATCTCAGCCTGAATGCCAGAGACACGAAGAATACCTTGCTAATGCATACCAAAGTGCACTATCTATCAGGTGCAGGAAAGGAGAATACGGGGGATTTCTTGTTTGGTTGCCTCTAAGTACTCATCAATGGTCCCTATAAAAGCTTTGGTTTCCCCACTTTTGCACCCGAAGCAGGCCACGCGACTGCGTGTTTTGAACCGACGTGCTCTGAGTTGAACTGAGCGACATCGCGCCGTTTGTGTACAAACCCGAACTCACTAACCAAACTAAACCACCAGATCCAGTCAACAGAGGTGCTTGAGGTGCTGGGGGTGAACGAGGCGAGGAGGGCATCAAACCATCTACTAGAGGAAGACGAGTTGGTGTGGAAGCAGTGGAACGGGTTTGGGGTGGTTTCTGATCGTGATTTGCTGCCGACCCCGGCAACTCGAGGAAGTACGAGGACATCACATCGTAGTGCATTGTTTAATCCGGAAGCAGGAGCTATAGATGCAGCTGGGGGAGGAGTACCGAACAGGGAGGACGGGCCTACAGACAATGCATGTCGGACTTCAGATAGTTTGACCTGCATCACGTGGCACGGATGCATCTCTTGTGTGTAGGATGCGAATCCCCCAGATAGGCTTTTTCTCGAGCAATCCGCGCATACCGATAGGCAGCGAGCAGACTAAAATACAGTCCGGTTGCTTGAACTTCCTGGCCGACGCTATCTACCTGACTACCGCCAGCTGCAGTCTGTGTACGTGAGCCGAATGTGTTTACATTCCCGGAGCTTGTATTTAGATGACTTGACTGATTGGAACAAGTCAGACTGTGACCAGGAGCACCCGATCCGAATACATTGTTCGAAGGAACAGAGGGGCCCAAATTCTTGGTGGTCGAGCTTCCGGTTTGGTTACAAATTGAAGTGTTTCCAACAGTTGGTCCGCTTGCCGTACTCGACTTGTTCAACGATCGACGACGTAGGTGACTTTCTCTGATAAACATTCTCGATACACCATAGTTTTTTGATTGACTAGGTCCAAAAGTTTCTTTTCCACTTCTTCCAATTGTTTCCTAGTTTTTTCAGTAGAAGATCATAGCTTGTCAATGTCGGAAACTAGCTGGGCTGCAACTTTCTGTAGGCTTCCTTTTAATACGCCATCAGCTTGGACTTGGGATTCATTATCCGCTTTCGTCGGGACAAATTCAAGTGCACCGGGAAGATTGAAACAATGCTCGTTTTGTCTGAGGGATAAGGATTTGCCTCGTCGTCAGTCCAGAGCGGCAACATTTTGGTTGAGCTTATCTACAATCGAGCTATGACAGGTTTTCAGCCCTTCTTCGCAACTCAAACGCATCATTGCTGACCGAGCCAGACTATTGTGAAATCCACATGCCAAACAATCAATCGTGTCCGGAACCTCTTCGATGAATTAGCGAGCGACACTGTGATTGGTTGCGGCCAACTGGATAAGATATTCGTTCCGTGCACTTGCTGTGGCCACAGTGTTACTCATGTAAATCATTTGTTTTGAAGCATACTCGTTCTGGGCACGTTGATGGCACTGAATCGTAGTTGGATTTTTTCCCTTGCTTCGGGCCTTTTGTTCGGCAGCCAACAGTTTATCTTCTGCTCGCAGCCTTGCAGGTTCCGCTTCCGGCGTAGATGCTTGTCGTTGACTAGGTTCTCGTTGGTCGGCTTGTAATTTTGCGGTGTCAATCAGTTCACGGTTCTGACAGGCGGGCATCATTTCACAGCACTGTTTGTGCAATCGGATGGCGTCTTCATCCATGTCAACCAGCTGTTGGACCATTTGTTTGGAGAACAAATCGGACAAGGCAGCATGGGCCTTGGAAACTCGCAAAGTGGAACCGAGCCAGGTGCTTCAAATTGTCGTGGTCATGTACTGAGTCCACGTGGGTCGCTTTGATGTATCAGTGATCTGGCTTTATTTGACCCCATTGGCCAGTTTGGCCAAAGCATCCGCATAGCCTTGTTCAACCACAGAACTACGGTGATAAAATTCTTGTAACTCGGCTAGCAAGGTACAATCAGTGTCCAGTTTGAGTTCCAGGCACTTCGACTATTCCAAGAACTGTGTACGCAGATCCCAGTCAATACCCCCAAAGTATTTGGAGGAGGAGATGGATCGACAAACATTCGAGCCTCTTCAAAGAGATCCACCCAAATGCGGACATGGTCCGCAGGAATAATCCATGACGCGATGATGTAGTTCAAATTACAAAGGGTCGTAGTAGTAGCTTGAAGTAATTTAGAGGCGAGGAGGTGTACAGGCAGGTAGATAGGAAGACAGTAGCCACCGTGCCTGTCGTTCCTGTATCAGACAGACGGGGCCAACGACGGGCACAAACAAAAACCGAGTCGGTTGGTTTACTATTATTATCAATATTATTAGTTTATTTCGGAAACGCCCGAAGCATGCCTTGAGCATGATCAAAATTTTACAAGCGACGAAACTGACAGACAAAATTCGTGAAAAATTTAGAAATGTTTAACACAAAGGGGGGTGGGAAGAAATAGGAGAGATATGAGAGGGAGACAAATGTACGAACACCAAGGAGTAAGATAGGGAGTCTAAGCGAACACGGGGATGGATTCAGATATAGGCCCGGTGAATTTGAGAGTCAATGCCAGATGGAGCAGCTGGCTGAGCCCAGTGGGGGAGAACGGAGCCTGGGAGTTTTACAAGAGGAGGACTAAAAATTGACATAAAGAAACTATCGTTACAAGAAACGATGAAGAAAAAGGAAGAAAGAGGAGACGAAAAGAACAAAAAGTTGAGTTGTATGGCTGGGGACTAGGTAGCCATGAAATATGCTCCATTGCAATAAACGGACGGTGTCAATTTGAAAGCAGGGAGCTGGCAATGCAAGACGTTAAGAGCGAGTCAGATGGCATCAATGCCGCGCGGGATGATCGAGATACGGCACATGTGAGGCCCAGTCATGGACAAAATGGACGCATATCATGAGGGGCGGTGGGATGGTATCAAAAGAAAAGGAGGACGCAGAGAAAATATGTGGATACAAAAATATATATAGGTATATATGTATACGATAGCAGGAGCAAATAGCAGTGAAGAGACGAGACAAGGAGGTAGCAGTGGCTGGACGAGGTAGGTAGGGTTGGGTCGAATGGTACAGGATTGTATTGGTTAAGCCCCGATGAATTTGTTTTGACGGATGAACATGGGGGTTTAACAGCAAAAGAGAACCAACTTTGGAAGCCCAGAAGTGACGGCTGTGAGCAGAAGTTGATAAACGAGGGAATATGAAGGAAGGGATCAACGAGCACAGGTGAGAGTTAATCTAACAGTCTGATTATTGCAGGTATGGCATGCGGTGACGGCCGAACATGCGTGAAGCGGTAATGAATGGACGTGCATTATGCAAGAAGAAGATGGCCGCGAAAATGGCTGGAGAATGAAGGTATTGGGTGGTTAGAGAGGTGTAAAAATCACTGGGAATAGGTAACTTGGAGGTCAGAAGAACCGTGGTGCGGAGACGCATCGGTTGTAACAGCGAATATCATGGAAGAGAAATAAGGAGGTGGCGGATCAGAAAGATCAGGTAATGAAAGATCGCGTGGTTCAAACCTGTAGGTGAGAATGATGACTTTACGACGACATTACACTTAAGGTAACGCGGAAAAGCAACGCAGCCTGAAAGGCACAATGAAGATGCCTGTGGCGAACAATGTCCGAAGCAGACGAGAGCGTTGACCAGAGAAAACCAGGTGAGAGATGATGAATCAGATCGTTCCACTGCAGATGACACAGGATGAAGACCGAGAAGAGGAAAGGGCTCCGGACGGGAAGGCGTGTGATGGAACAAAAATGCACGAAAAATGGTTGTGCGTCGGAGTTGGGAGACCGGACCTGAAGAGTTGCGTGCTTACAGGCCATTGCATCAGTGGATTGGGCCAGAAGTTGCTGATCGGTTCACTGCCTAAGAGGAAGATCCCCGGAGGAAATAATAATAATGGTATATTTCTGGACCGTGGTCAAGAAGCACGCATGTAAGCATGATCAGAGTTTACAATATCACTGAATGAAATGGAAAATTTCACAAAATTGAAGGAGAGATTAGCAAATCACGGTAACAATGGAATAAGGCTGCCGAGAGTTTTAATGAATCAAAACGAGCAAGGAACACACGGCGAACACTAATTGATTTCAAGTCAACGGCGGCAATAGTAGTGAATCAGCCGGATATAGGAAGGTTCAGACGGACATTGGCTTAGGACGCAGGAAATACGATGTTTACAAGAATAATGCGAGGAAAAGGTCGGCACTGCATATTCATGTTCACTTAAAAAGGTAATTGACGTTGAGACAAAGGAGGCAGGGAAGAATTTCACGAAGGTTCGCAGAGGAATACTAATTTTCATAGACTTGCGGATGTGAAAAGGAATAGTACCCCTTGAAAAGGTGAGACAATTTTCGTGAGAGGTGATGTGTGTCATCTGGTGTCAGCAGTTCGCCGCTGGTGGAGGATGGATGGAGTTCCAGGAAGGAATAAGCAACAATCGGAATGTCGTGTCCATGCGGAACAAAATAAGGCAAGACAAGAGTAAAGACCTTTGCAATAGGCAGGTTATGCTGGTAAATTGGCAAATACATCATTTTGTTGAGTTTCTTGTGGGTTTTCTGTGTCCATGTTGGGCTTTTTGGGCAAGGGTTGACTGCGGTTTTGTTCGCTTTCTCATGGAAAAGAGGCGGGCATCGCCGAATCTGGACCGATCACAGTATAATTAGAAGTCCTCGCACGGCAGCTTTGACATCGGGAGGGTCTTGTAGTGAGAATTCTTCAGTAAGCCTCAGAGTAACGTATGCAGTGATACCAGGACTTGTTTTGGGTGAACCCGTTGCTAGATCGTATTCGCGGTAGCCAGCCTTTGGTGTGGTTGTAGACGGGCAGAGAAAAAGACAAGCTGTCTGCACGATATATCACAGCCAGGCAACGTGATGGCCGGGTGGTTCTGAAATTGAAAAAGGGAGGATCGCAGTCTGGGAGATGTTCCAGCTGAGGGTTAGCGTGAGCAAAATAACGAGAGTACGGATGTTGGAAATGAGGCACAATGGTCTTAGTTAAATGTGGGGTCGTTGGTATTGTGGTTCGGTGTTCGTGAGGGCTAACTGGTATTATACTACTAGGCAAAGTTATTGGTTACCGAATCAGCCGTTCACCGGGAAGTCTTATCTTTATGAGTTAATAAAGTCGTGGAAGTGCATTTGGACTAGGGTCTGAGGGCTACGTGAGAAAGCTGCTGGGCAACACGAAGAACCTCGAATGGCAAGTTTGCATAATAGGTCTAGGGGATATATGACGAATCCCACAGTGGTGTTTTACAGGTCACAAAGAAGCAGCTAGGACACACCAGAACCCGAATGGCTAGCTTATATGATAGATCCGGAAGATGTATGACAAGTCCTATCGTGGGGTATCTACAGGTCTAATGCTGCAGGTTGCTGTTCGTTAAGGCTGTAAACTGGAGAGTAGGCCAGATTCTAGGACAAGAGGAATGCCGCTTTCTTACGAAAAGGGGGGAAAACATACTTGGGCGAAGAATACGGGCGCTTTTTTTCTACGTTCTTACATATATGTTTATATATAAAATAATATCTACATGCGAATTACGGCCAGGCAAGGAAGCTGAGAGGAGCGGAAGCCAGAATAAATAAGAGAAGAGTCGAAGGATCAAGGAGCGAAGTATTGGGTGGTGGGGCTTAATATCTTAGGACCCAGCACCACTGAACAATTTGGTGCTAGGGGAAAACATCAATGACTAAAAACCTTCGGTTAGAGGAAAGTTGTTTTACATGGCAGCCCTAGTGCTATATAGCGAAAGAGGCAGTAATCGTTTAGACAAAGTTGTGAAGACCGGCTACTGAATTAGATGAGGCAGGGTTGTAAAGGGGTCAGGTGATAGAAGGTGAACGTGGGTGAGTAGCGAGAACCGGCAGGCATCTAGCTACCTATAGTTGTAAACGACAAAACTGTATCCTTCTGCAATGTAGGTTGTACGTAAAAAATGATAATGAATGTTACGTCTGGCGTCTGTCGTTAGACAGAAAATGGTAGGCTTGAGGTATGGTGCCATGATCCTAGTAGTGGAACCCGTTTTTGAAGGCCAGCTCGACGGATAGCAGAAAGCGGGAGGAGAGGCTGAAGCTAGGGTTCTAAAGTTCGATGCCTTCTTCATAGGCTCGATCCTCAGATATGCTGGCGTTAGTCAAAGATATCATATGACTAACGGTAAGTTGTGATTTAAGGGCATGGCTAAACTGGGTTATTGACGTACATTTGCGAATGGTCAGGGGTAGCTTATTCCAAAGCTTTGAATATTTAATGAGAAAGAAGTTGGATCTTATTGCCAGCCTGGACTGTGGGATGGTCAGACTGAAGTCTCTGTGGCGCAGAGGATAAGATGAGGGTAGTGAAAATTGTACAGAGTTGGTAGAAGTGAACGCAGAGCGATGAATAAGTCTATATAGAAAACACAAATTAAGCCTGACATGTCTAAGCCATACGGGGTCAAGTTTTAATAGAGTGCATCGCTCTTTATAGCTCAGTGGAGAAGAGTATCCTATGAGCTTATTGGTGAAGGTGCGCTGAACTTTCTCCAGGCGTATTCTATCAGATTTAGATATTCCGGAGAAGATTATAGGGCAATATTCGAGGTGGGGTCTAGCATGGGATTGGTATGTAAGAAGAATACTATGTTTCATTTTGAATGATCTGAGGACTAGTCCTATTATCTGTCTGGCCCTGGCCGTCTGAAATGAGACATGTTCCGAGAATTGTAGATTGTTAGTGTATCGAAGCCCAAGATCCTTTACTGATGAGCTTGGGGCGATGGGTACTTGGTTCAGTGACAGAGTTCCGAGGGGGACTTGACATCTGTAGGTTGTGTAGAAACTTTTGGATGTCGAGAAGCACATCTGCCATGAAGTGCACCATCGATCAAGTTTCTCAAGATCATTACCTATTTCAGACAGCGCTGTACTCAAATCTTGATGGCGGAACTCATAAACGATTTTGATGTCGTCGGCGAACAGGAAAGGTGTGCCGTGTTGCACAATCGAGAAAATGTCGTTAATATAGAGTAGGAAAAATAGCGGACCAAGTACACTTCCTTGTATGACTCCACTAGTGACAGGCGTCGGTTGCGATAGATGACCATTAGCATATACAACCTGGGTTCGATCCGACAGGTAGGAAGTGATCCATGATAAAAGCGGGTCATGGATACCGTAGGCCCGGAGTTTTGTTAACAACCGGGAGTGAGGAACTCGGTCAAATGCCTTGGTCATATCGAGGTAGATGATAATCATAGATTTTCCGTCGTCGGCTGCCGTGGTCAGTAGATTGAAGAAATCAAACTGGCATGTGGTACAAGAACGTGACTTTAGGAAGCCATGTTGACCGCTGTGAATAAGGTTATGCGAAATGAGATAATCGGACATCCGCTGCTTAATCAAACGCTCCATTATCCTGGCAGCTAAAGGGGTATGGTTAATAGGACGATAATTTGAAGGGTCATGCACTGGACCCTTTTTGTGGATAGGAATAATGGTTGAAGTTTTCCACTGGGATGGAAAAGTGCCATTTTTAAGGGATAAGTTATAGAGATTCATAAAGATAGCCGCGGCGTCAGTTCCACCAAGATGAAAGAGTGCTGGGGGGATGCCGTCATAGCCAGGGCGGGAGGAGGGTCTAACACGCATCAGTAGGAGGGCCACGTCGCTCAAACTGAATTCAATGTCAGAGAGAATTTGCTCGGTTATGAGGGGTACGGGTGGTGGATTTGAAGTGGCGTCAGTGGTCATGGATTCTGAAAAGAAGGTATTGAGGGCCTCAGCGATTTCAGCTGCAGATTTAATTTGCGTGTTATTCCCCAAAATTAAATAGGGTATCCCTGTAGGCTCTCTTTGATTTCTGCTCTTTAGCAGTCTGGACAATCGGTGCGATCTGTCGAAGGACTTCAAGGCCGAAAGCTCCTGCTTTTTCTGCAGTTCATTAGTCCGAAGACTGATGGTTACAGAGAGAGAGTGGAGTTGCAATAGTATGGAGAAGTCCTTGGTTTTATTGTAGATCTTCTGCAGTTTTGCATGTTTATTTTGCAGCCTTGTTTGATAGGAACTGTGGGTTTGAGAGCGGTTGGTCCCGATGGTGGTGATTGCTGACAAGCAGCTATGCAGCTTATGGTAGAGTACGTCACTAGCAAGCTGAGTGTTGTGCTGTAGGAAGTAGTCATCCCAGTTGAGGGATCGAAGCATAGGCTTGAGGTTCATCCAGTTGATCTTATGCAGGGGCTGTTGGGATGAACTACATATAGGGTCTATGGGTCTGGCTGTGAATCTGCAAGATACCATTCTATGGTCACTGCCTGGGAAAAGGTTGAGGGTGGTAGTCACCACATGCGATAAGCCAATGGTAAATATCAGGTCAAGTATGCTGTTACCTCTGGTTGGAGTCATTACGTGCTGGACCCAGCGCCCTGCGCGTATGGTCGAAACGAAGCTCGTGAAGTATTGGGGTGATGACATGGTGTCCCAGCGGATATTAGGTGCATTGAAGTCGCCAGCAATGAGTTTTGACGAAGAGGGTAATAGTGCAAAGTGGTCAAAGGCTTTGACTACATGGGCGAGGTCCGTGATGTTTGAATTGGGTGGTCGATAAACGCAACCAATATGGAGTGGAGAGTTGGCCAGAAGAACCGTTACCCATATTGAGTCCTGAATTGAGTTCAGTACTGGATCAGAGAGAGGAATGGTAGGCAAGCTGTTTTTAACGTGGATTAGACAGCCTCCTCCACGACGACGACGATTTTTCATGAAGGTCTGATAACCAGCAATAGCAATTTGGTCCAATGGGACAGAATCATTTAGCCAGGTTTCGGTTATGACAATGATGTCGAAGTCGGAAGACAGTACTATATTACGGAGAGTATGGGTTTTATTCAGTAATGAGCGAGCGTTAATGAGAAGCAAGTTAAGTGCAACTGTACCGTCATGGTGTGGAGTGGGAACAACCATCTGCGGATGTTGATGGCTAACACTACCGAGGTGGTAAACGTCATTAAGTGGACTCATAACGACAGGGTTGTCGTGTATAGAAGTGAAGGAGTCTAAACAGGGGTTAGAAGTGGGGAGCCGGCATTGTGAAGAAGGGGTGAAGCTGGGTTGGGGGGGTGCCGTCAAGAAAAAATTGGTCGTTTGAGGAGGTGGGATTTCCGGGGTGGTTGAAGTAGCCAGGTGGGGGGTTGGATGCTGAGGTAATGGGTAACGGCAAGTGAGATGGCAGAAAGTAGTGGTGACTGGGTTCAACGGGGTACGCAGGGGGCGGGTAGTTGCCGCTTGACCAAGACCGACGAAATAACTGTAGTTGGTTGGGCTGGCCCATCCTGTGTTCAGGAAAGGGCGCGGAGCTAGACAATTGAGGCCATTGGTTATAATTCGACTGGGGGTTACTTATTTGTATCATTGGAGAGGAGAGAAATTGGTTACAGAGGTTCGACGGTAGGTGCTGGCGCTCAGCTAAATGACTGGGAAACTGTTTCGGGATACTTAGAGAGTATGGTATGTTTGGTCCTGATGCATGACGATGCGTTACTCGGTGGCCGTTTTCGCCTGTATTGTAGAGTGGAGTTGGGAGGACATTGTCGATAAGCCGAGGTACCGCGGTAATACAGCGAGGTGGGGTTGGCTGCTTTAGGGTGATGAAGGGTTGCGTCATGCTCGCCAACATGTATGAATTATTTAGGGTGTACTTAGAGCGCTTGGTGGGGGTTCTAAATGGGGTTCTGAGAAGACTTCCGGGGGGGATTACGGGAGTAGCCGGAGTAGCTAAAAGCTGTGGGGGGACACAGAATTCTGTCTGCCGATTGGACAATTGGCTATATGGTAGATCATGGCTTTTATGGACGATTTGTGTCCGCCAGACAGTGGGACATGAGTTAGGGCGGGACGGACTGTTGGTAACTGACTTCCCCGGAGTCTTTTTCTGTGGTGAGACGGTGGGCAGTAGGTTGACGTTAGCAGCAGCAGGCCTGGATGCACGGGACTTTGGTGGCCCTTTGCTACTAGTGGGTTCGGCATGGATATCGTTGCCTTTTGTGGGAGCCGAGGTTGATGGTAGAATGCAGGGCCGTTTACTAGGGGGATGTGCTGGAGATGGGGTGGTGGTCAGGTCTAAGTCAACTAGAGTAGTGCAGGCAACTGAGGGCTTTTGTGTTACGGCGTCACTCGACAAGCAGCGAGAAGACGCGGCGACTGATATTTCAGCCACAGGTTGCGCTAAGGCACTTTTTAGTGATCGAAAAACCTCTCTTTGGAGGGGCGTTTTATCCGGTTGTATTCTTATTCTTTTGAATGGGGTGGAATTGGCAATGATTTGCCAACTAGTTATGAATTCTCTAGCAGTTACTTCGTCAGCGAATTGGAACTTTAAAGGACAGTCAGTGCGTTGTGATTTTTTGCGCAGTCGAGTGCAATAGCACCTGTGGTGTGCCATGTTGCAAGCATTCAGGATGGCGAGTTTGGTTGACGGCAGGGGTAGTCGATCAGGGATGTTGAAAACTATCGCGTTTTTGGAGTTGGCTATACGCTTATGAACTTCCGTCGCAACTGAGTCTAAGAAGCGGCCCGCCATGACTAGGCTCTGGCGATTAGCAATAGGCGTGGGCTCCATTATGCTAGATAAAGGGGATATCTTTATTAGAATATCATCGATGGACTGGATCTGGTTATGCAGGTCCGCCACTCTTTGATCTACTTCGTTAATCTTCTTGTTGACTACGTCATAAACATCAACGAGAGGTACTGAGCATGGACTGAGTGCAGACTGGGGTTGAGTGTTCCTGGTTTTTTTGAGCCTAACGGTACGAATTGCCTGATTTGCACCCGGGACCTTGGCACGTTTACGCAGGCCCTTTAGAGCTTCCATTAGTAGTTCGGGAGATAATGTGAAGAAGAGGGAAAGATTATGGGTCAGCAAGTTAAACTTTTCGAGAGTGTGAAGCTACGTAGAAAATTTTGGGTATTTTTCTTACGCCTTTCTAGCTAAATGACAGACGGTTATAAGTTTCATAAACATAAAAACCAAACATAACCTAGGGACGTGAAAAAGTATGGAGGTGGTAAAAAGGTAGTCAATTTGGTTGTAAAAAATGCAAAGGTTGGAACGGCGAGTTCTTATATGGTGGTTGGTCATGGTTGCGGATGTGTCTGGTGCGTAATGGTGGGAGGTATAATATGGACAAAAAGGATATCGCAAACTGGTGGCTGGTGAGTTATGCGATCAACGAGCGTTGAAAGCATATAAAGGTACCAAGTAAAATACCAAGCAGGAGCCGACAGGGGCGAAATGGGTGGAAAGGAACATAATTCGGGCTTGGGCAGAGTGAAATGGATAGGGTGACGGTGACATCATGCAGTGAGGGTTGTCTTTGTGGAACACGATATGAACAATGGGTGTGTATACAGAAGTAGAACGACCTGGAAGGGAAGTGATAAGAGTGTTGACGAGAACGACAGGTGAGCGAAACGTGGCGGAAGAATGGTGGAAGCATGCGGTCCGCAACGGGGAGTGATTAATGCGGCAGGGCGAGGATAGTTGGAGCGTGCAATCCGCACTCGGGGCCAGTGGGTGGGGCTGACCGTGCGCTGGACATCGAACCTGAAAAACGCCTCGTGAAGCGAGCACAGGAGGTGTGATCCACCAACCTAATTGCGCTCGCACATCGTTACAGGCGGCCTGCACGCCCGATGTGCGCCGGCCAAGGCGGAGGATCTGACGGCGCCCCGCACCTTTGGGATTGGCTTGGGCGTTCATTGATGGTTGTACAGAGGGCTGAGCAACCGCGATAAGGGTATCTGGTCCAGGACCAACTGGACAGATTGTGAGAACTTGGACAACAGAGCCAACGGGATTAGAGATCGACAGGCGGCCATACAGCATTATCACCCAGGTGCACCAGCCAGAAAGGTGTCCAGTGTAGTGCCCGAGGTGGTTGACCGGCACTGAGGATCACTGGAAAGGGGAGTGAGATAGAGAAACGCAGTCTGGGTATAGTCCAGCTGAGGGTCAACGGTTAACGGGAAGAAGAACAAAAGTGAAGCACAGGCTCATAAATACGGCGCACCCCTAAGACAAATTGAGCCCATGGAACGTGAGACTAAAAAGGAAACGAATGAGTAGGGGCCAGAAAATTCAATGAGAAGGTTATTATTTCACCTGGAATAGTCATTCAGCAGAAGAGAAGACTACGTTTTGCTTGAAATTACAGAAGAAGATTAGCTGGGGGATAGGGTGGGGCAGAATTGACGACGTCATAACTGGATGTTGAAATCAGTTAGTGAGCCACACTAAATGAGAGAAACGAGACTAGATTTTTCTGTTCAAAATCGCAGAGGTGGTGATGGAAGTATATGTGGTGGGGCCTGATGTGGAAAAGAAGCATTGTAAGCTTAGAGATATCGAAAAGCTTTGGGTTACTCACCATGCTTGTCGTATTAATTACAGGACAGTAAATAACATACATATATATCAACTTATATGTATATGTAAATATAGATATATATGTATATATGTATACATATCAATACATATATATATAGCGGACCAGGTAGTAGTTACTGATGCAGTTTCTGTAGCATTGTTGAGGGTGGTTTCAGGGCCGCAGACGTGATTTAAATAAATAAGGGTCATAAATCGTGGAGCGGACGAGGCATATTGACAATCTGTGAGGAGTATTACGGTGGTCTCTCTATAAATGCGAACGCATGTGGGAGGATTTATTTCAAAGTGAAACTGGCAGGATCCTATAAGTTGGTATGGAAGAGAAATTAGTGGACGCAGACACGCTTTCAATAGGTCGATGGTGAAGTCTAATGAGAAGCGGTCAAACAGAGCGTTTAGAATCCAAAACCGGTGAATTTATTTAGGACGGTAAGGTAAAGCAAGTAAGCAGAGCAATTGCTTAAACGTCCAGGCCTTTCTTGCAGGCTTTACTTTCGGTTATGTGCACGGTAAATAAGCCCGAAACAGTTGGGACAGAAAGGAATTTATCAATAGCATGCACGAATGCATACTTTGACTGAGAAGATCTGATGTGCAAAAGAAGTTTATTCCAGATTCTGGAGTATGTGAAGAGAAAGAACTTAGAGCGTAGAACAGTCCTCGCGGAGGGTGTGGTAATAGTGTACTGTCTACAACGGAGTGAGTGTCCAGTACTCAAGGAGAAGCACAACTGGCTGGAGGAATACAAATGCTTAGTCAATGGCTTATACAGAAATACCAGGTTTAGCTTGATGCGACGAAGCCACAATGCTTTGAATTTGAGAGATAAGCAGCGTTCCCTATAATTCACTTTTGACGACTAATCAATAAGCTGCTTTGCGAATCTTCTCTGAATACATTCGATAATTATCCCGTCGGATTTTCTCATATTAGTGAAGGTTGGGAGAAAATATTCGAGAAGGGGCCTGACATGCTTTGTACATGTAAAGAATGCTCTCCCTAAGCTGGAAGGACCTGAGCAGAAGACCAAGACACACTTTAGCCTTCGCCGTTTGGAAGGCAGCATGTTCGGAAAAGGTGAAAGAGCAAGCATAATTTAAGCCAAGGTCTCTTACTAAAGGCTGGCTGTCAACGGGTGAACCACCGATGCATAAGGAACCGGGAGGAACCTGGCATTTGTAATTAAGAAAAATGCACTTATCGGAGGATAATTCCATCACTCATGTTCAGCACCATTCATCAAGAGCGGCTAAATCAGCGGAGATTTCAGGGACGGTAGTACTGAGGTTGCCGGGCGAAAAGTGTAGACTATCCGCGAACGAAAACGGCGCGCCATTAAGTATTGTTGGAAACGTATCATTTGTATATAGGAGGAAAAGAAGAGGGCCCAAAACACTGCCCCGAATAACACCGCTAGTAACAGGTATGACATAACAAGTGTGCCTATTAATCAAGACAACCTGTGAACGATGAGGTAAGTAAGATGAAAACCATGAAGGTAGCAGATCGATAATGCCAAATGATCGTAGCTTTGTTAAAAGGCGGAGGTGAGGTACACGATCAAATGCCTTAGATAAGTCAAGATAAAGAACGACAAAAGATTTCCCACTGTCAGCGGAGTCGGTGAGGAGATTCAAAAAATCACACTGACAAGTCATGCAGGAACGTGGACGGAAGAATCCATGTTGGTTGTGACTAATAGGGTTGAGGCCTGATAAATAGTTGATAATGTGACCTTTAACTATTTTTCCATCATTCTGGATGAGATGGGGGTATGGTTTATCGGGCGATAATTGGATACCTTATGTTTAGGTCTTTTGTTATGAATGGGAACGATTGCCGAGCGCTTCCGCTTACCATGTTCGGTGCTACCATTAGGTGAAAGAGTGAAAAGATTAAGCAGCAACAGGGGAGACCCGGTCCGCCATTGACAAGAGCAACTGGTGGTAAGTCATCCGGGCCTAATCGAGGGGAGGGTTTGTTATTGGATAGTAGCTTAGAAGTACTCCTGGCATCGAAAAGTATCGTAGAAAGGACAGAGTCAGTGAGTGGTGAAGATGGGGGGGGGGTTCATAACAGTAGCTGGATCCATGGCTGAAGTAAAAAATGCATTGAACGCTCTGGCCATACAAGGTGGAGAGGTGATAGATAGGTTATTATTGAGAATTAGAACTTGGAAGTAAGCCCTAATATCAGCGCTTCTAGACTTATGCACTACAGAAAGAAGTTACGACCTGTTGGGATGACTCCATGCCTAAGCTTCTTGGTCACGAAGTTGCATATTATCTTGTCGTTGGATAAGTGCGGGGAGGCGGTTTAGACGAATAAAAATTGAAAGGTCGTTGGAATTATGTAGTTGTTTGAGAAGTTTATGATACTTCTTACAGAATGGCGAGACAGGGGACATCTTTATAGGTACAGCCTGGGAAGTATTGGACAATATTTTCAGACAGTCGGAAAAGGAGTAGAAAATATCTGCAGCGATTTGAGGGTCATGGGTGAGGAAATACTCGCCCCAGTCGTTTTGGCGATTAAGCGTGACTGGCAAGGCCTAATTTCTGCATAGGAATATATTGTTGGAGGGGTGTGCAGGATTAGGTGGGCCACTAAGGGGCAGGTGGCAGGTAACCATTTTATGGTCACTGCCGGGGAGAGTTTGTGTTGCTGACACGTCGATCAGAGGCATGTTGTGAGTAAATACCAGATCTAGTACGTTCACGTTTCTGGTGGGTTCGACAACATGTTGTGTCCGGCCACAAAGATGAATGCTAGTGATCAGGTCCATAAGATTGGAAGGAGCCGAGAGAGTAGGCCAACAAATTTGAGGGAGAACAGAGTCACCTGCAATAAGCTTGGATCCAGAAGGAAGGGAAGAGAGGTAGTTGAAAGACCTAGTAAGAAGTTTACACAGGGCATTGGGGGGAATTGGCGAGCGATACACGTAGCCAATGTAAAGAACAAGGATTTGGAGGTTGATGGTGAACCACAGAGAATCGGGAATAGAATCGAGCGCCGTATGTAAAAGAGGGGTCGTGGTGTAGATTTCCTTGGCATAGGCTAGGTACTCACCGCCACGCCGGTTCGTTCTGTTGGTCCCTAGAAGACTGTACCCTACCAAAGATATTTGATTATTGGGAGTGCTCTCAGACGGCCGGGATTTAGTTATAAGGATAATGTCGTAATTATTTGTGAGGACAAGTTTTTCGGGTGCGGGGGTTTTCCAAGTGTAGAATGCGAGTTGAATAGGGCCAAAGATATGCCTTTTGTGGAAGGTGGTATGTGCATATCAGGGGGGTGGTGTAAGTTGAAAGGAGGCAGGCTTTCTTGATTGGAAGGAGTGGAGGTCAGGTCCGAAGGAGGATATGTTGATGTTGAGGTTAGTGGAGGTTCAGAAATGTCGGCTTCCAGCCAAGGTGGATCAAGTGTTGCAGTAAGAAGGACTGCTGAAGTGTAGAAAAATTGGGCTTCATGGGAGGGGGAATTGTCGGAGCAAAAAGAAACCTGTCGGGTTTGTCAGGTCGATATCAGTGAGGGACAATTAGGAGCAGTTGAGAAATACCGGCCAGTCGGAATTGAGTATTGGCTGAGGGGCGGGTGCAGAGGGCATGGTGGAAAATGTGTGAAGATTATGACTGTATGATGGTAGATTAAGCTGCACGGCATGCGACAGCCATATTTTGGTATTGGCGGGCAGTGAGTGCGAAGAAGAATAACAAATGCAAGAAGTGAGGATAGAAAGCTTGGCCTTTCATTTCCATCGCCTAGGTGATTCATCGAGTAGTGTAAAACTCCGCTGGCATGAAGCAGAGAGGAAACTCTTAGTAAGATACCTTGGTTTGAATTATGCTTGCTCTTTCAACTTCTCCGAACATGCTGCCTTCCAAACGGCGAAGGCTAAAGTGTGTCTTGGTCTTCTGTTCAGGTCCTTCCAGCTTAGGGAGAGCATTCTTTACATGTACAAAGTATGTCAGGCCCCTTCTCGAATATTTTCTCCCAACCTTCACTAATATGAGAAAATCCGACGGGATAATTATCGAATGTATTCAGAGAAGATTCGCAAAGCAGCTTATTGATTAGTCGTCAAAAGTGAATTATAGGGAACGCAGCTTGTCTCTCGAATTCGTAGCAAGTCATGGGTATTGAAGTCGCTGTTCGCAAGGGATGGCTGCGCTTCCTATATCAGCTTGGTTTTTGATTACTAATTCATCCGTGTGCCGCATATGGTATAGGTAGTAGTTAGCACAGCCGGTGGGATGCATTAGGAATATTGGGTTTGGGGCTGTGTGAAGAAGCGGCTAGGAAAATTTGGAAACCTAAACAGCAGGTTTGTTTATTAGGTTCAGAGGATATATGACAAATCCTATTGTGGCGCATTTACAGGTGTAAAGCAGCCGGTTGGTGTTTGGTCTTAGTATACAGAAGGTTGCTGTTCGGTTGTGCTGTGAGCTGGAGAGAGAGTTGTATACTAGGTTGTAGCGGCGGCTATCTTCACTCATACTTTTACCACGTTTATTGTTTAACTGAACGTTGGCTGCCAAGCGCGGTTGCCATTTGACCGTTGCTCTTGCGCACGCTCTCAAGCACGCCCCCAAACACACGCTAACCACTTTCTCTCCCAATCGCCTTCTCGTTCTCACGGGTTGTAGAGAATGCTGTTCTGGTTGGCATATTCGTACAGTTCCGAGCATTAGAGTGACGTGCAGTTGTCCGCGCAGTACAAAGGAGCGAAGCACGCGTTTACTAAGGGAACCGCGAAGTAAGATCCAATCAACCCTACAAGGTTGTGGGAGACACCGCTTTCCTGCGAGAAATAGGAAAAGTGGGTGGGCCCGAGGGAAGAATACGGACAGTTTTCTCTACGTTCGTACATATATATATATATATATATGTTTATATGCAGCCTCACACTTACAAACGTATGTTTAGCGCTATGATGAGACTTGTATCGTTTGATGTACCGACTCGCATTTCAGATCGGCAGGATGAGAGTCAGAGCCCCGGCAGTTTTGTAGCTACCGTCTTTATGCACGCCAAGCTTGCTTGGAAGGGTGTAGGGTGGGTTAAACTGTGAGCGAGAGGCGGTTTAGCATATATAGAGAGTTCAGTTGTCCATCACCCCAGTCAGTCTAGTGCGCTCTGATAAAACAATGTAGGCACAGGGAAACCCAGGTGGACAGCGACAGTTTTCGAGTTGCGGGACACCTACGAGTGAGTTTCCAGGGTTGACTTTAGAAAAGTTAGTTCACGTATATTCTTGAGCCACATAAGGTGCTAGTTATAGCCGTTCCTTGTATCTACTGGAGGGACTATGAACGTACCTGACTTCAAATGGTTAGGCTTTGGAATGTTTGAAGGGACGGCAAAATAAAGCATCAGCGAGGTGGTCGGAAATGAAGTAAGGAACCCGGTAGGGTTTAAACTGAGAGAAGTGGAGTCGGTTTTTCTGTGAAGATCCCATTTGGCACGCTGTCTCCGCGCCCAGGGTCAGGCAGAAAAACTTAGCCCTTAGCTCGCAAACTCATTTGTTTTTGAGGGCACCTCATGGGCAGAGTCGTGTCATGGCTGTAAAGGAGAAATCATGCATTACTGAGGGGGCGTAGAGCAGGAATCCGATGATTCCGCTGCCAGGATTATCTTTGCCACTTTGATGCTTTGTTCAGAGGTGCGGGAGACTGTGCTTTCCCAGTTGGGAGTGCTATTCACTTCTCCTCCGACGGCCATTCTTTGCGGTTGGTTCTTGGGGCCCGCCACCTCTGGGGTTGGCTGATTTTCCCCGTATAATAAGATAATCACAAACTTGTTGCCCTTTTTTCCATCGATGGTGCCGCGGCCTTTAGCTGAGGATGAGAGAGTATGTAGATAACATACGGAAGGAACGATTCTGACACCTTAAGAATGCTTTGTGGATCGCTCGCTTCAGACAGGGCCGGAGTCCGGCGGCTTCCAGTTTACACTTGAGCCAGCTGAAGATACTGCGCTACACCACGGCGAGGTTTTTGTAGATTTCGCTAATTTTTCATATTAATTATTCTAGAAATATTTCACCAGCAACCTGTATTAAACGTTTCACCATTGCCATATTTAAGAAATCTACACCTTGTCCAAACTACTAGTCCCTCATAATTCGGGTGAGCGACCCAGAGTTAACTACAAAAATAAAACAGCAGTAGCTATTCTTACCCGCCCTTGGGTGGTCTATCCGTTAGTCCTCATCTTAGATCAAATCGCCTACCAACAATATTCTGTAAAAATAAATGGCCAGGTCAACCAGCAAACGGTCTCAGCCAGTGGCTCTACAGCCAATCAGAAACCCAAACGACCCGAACACAAAGATACCCCCAATATGATAGAAATATTTGGAGAAGCCAGTAGAAGGGCCAGTGCCATTGAAAGTAACTTGGCAAGTATGTCTACCCATATTGCAGCGGTTGATGATATCCCAGTCAGCACAATGGTCCCCAAATAGTCACGAAATAGTCCCTAGGTCAACCCCGTTTGATCCCCAAAATGACCCCACTGAAGCAAAAAAGGGTCGGTTTGGGGGCGTTTTTCGGCCGACCACGCAAAAAACCGTCCAATATTTGTGTACCTTCTGCATTACAATATAAACTCCATTTCCCGTACCTATTTTTATAGCACTACACAAACGACCCCAGAACGAACGATACTAGTCCGGTGCGTCAAATAACTAATATATATATTATCTAAATTAACACCACTAACCTACCTTCTGGAGCCCTCGGCACTCCCCGGTCCCCAGAACCTAATAGCAGCTAGTCAGTTTCTTGACTCAGTGGCATCGGAAATCCTGCGACGGCTGCAGATTGCAAAAAATGCAGTTGTTTTCAACATCCCAAATCGGCTGGACATCACAATGGTTAAATCCACTATCCTTCAAGCCGCAGGCATGGCCCACTTTCCATGTCACTGCAGAAGACTAAGAAAAAGGTCACAAAAGCACTCTTGTCCCCTTCTATTCCAATTTACGGATGAAAAAATCGCTAGAGAATTCATTACTAAACAGCGTATAGTCTCAACTGCTTCACAGTTTAAATCAATCAAGATACAAGCTGATAGAACGCCACTACAAAGGGAAATGATACGATGTGCAGCTATAAATTCTAATCACATTGGCATTAAGATCCCGAAGTCACCCTCTTCCTCAAGCACCTTACCAAGGATCAACGAAACCCCTCACTCTTCTACCCCTAGAAGATCCACAGGGTTAGTTGATCTGGACGAATCTTTCCCCACCTCCCAACAGCTCCCCCAGCCAAAACGACAACACATATCGACAACACCTACAAGCTCATCCCAGGAGGGTCCTCACAATACGCCTCCGCCTCCGGTCGACCGTTCCACGGGACTTCAATTTCCCAATGAAATAAAACCTGCAGCTCTAATATCTGTCCCCATAGGCCCCCGTTTAAAAACTGATGAAAAGCCCATGCGTGCCACTCGTATGCCACGTATGTCGCTGACAATAAAGAACCGTCCAGAAGGGAGGGTCAACGAGAGGTTAGTTCCCAAGGCCAAGTCTCCGTGCAGGCAAACCGTGCGGGGATGCATGAACGATGACAATGATCGTTCGTTCTCTAGACCAAATTCGGCACCGACCGACTTCCCTCATTTGGGATACCCTCGCATCTCTCAACATATAAAACAAAATAGTGCTTCCAAGATGATGATGCAACAACAATGGGACCATACCCATAATAAAAATAGATGGTTTGATGAACGAACTGCGTTCATGATTAACTCCGCACTAATGGAACCTTCCCATCAGCCTAATCTCCCATTATTTCCATCTTTCCTACCTCCCCCTCCGTTAAACTATCCAAGCGCATCGCATATCCTACCATCTACCAGCGGGTACCCCATATCTAGCCAAAGTGCCTATTTTTTCCATACGTACCGTGGGCACAACATGGCCCCATAGCCTAGATATGCCTATTATGAATTGTTCTAATCATCCCTATAGTAGTGTAATACCTAATACCCTGTCATTTATTATTCCACACGCAGACCCAAGTCCTCCCTTTGCTAATGACAACTTGGGCGGGCTTGCATCTTGCGCTGATGATTCTTTCCAGGTTAAACGCAGCAGTCAACAAGCGGTAAGTACTAATATCAATGATGACGTCAGAAGCACTGAAATTTTCACATTGCTATTGGTCAATGCACGATCTATTAGGAACAAAATCCAATACATAAGATCAGCTGCACTAACAAATGACTATAACTTCATTTTAGTGACGGAATCTTGGTTATCGGACTCCTATCTAGTAGAGGATATTGAGGTACTCGGCTACAAATCCTTCAGTAAAGGCAGAACACATCAACGTGGTGGAGGCTGTCTAGTGTATGTAAAGGAAACTCTCAGGGCGACAAGCTTTCAGCACCCTATCCTAGACGGCATTGTCGGCTCTGTATGGCTGAACGTTGAAGTTGAACGTCAAGAACTGATACTAGGTTGCGTATACCGTCCGCCTAGATCTAGTCCTAATAGTTTCAAGCAAATTATAGAGGCACTCAACCTGATTAGTGATCTTAAAATAGGCCCAAAATTGATAGCTGGTGACTTTAATGCACCAGAAATATGCTGGACATCACTCACAGCACCACGCCATTTACTACAGTTTTTGAATGCAATTCACCTAGGAGGATGGAGGTAGCACGTCACGTCCCCAACCAGAGGCGACCACATTCTTGACTTAATCTTGTCAATAGGATTAACCCAGGTTGTAACAAAAGTTCAGAATAACCTACCCGGAAGTGATCACGCAACTGTCCACTGCTGCTTCACAGTGCCCATAAAAGATAAACAGCCGACACCCCCGCATAGACCATATCATAAGGCTAACTGGAATATACTACCTTCTCTGATTCGGAGCCAAAATTGGGACACCTTCTTTTTAAGTGCAGATCCCCAGCTGGCGGCAGATCAACTTTACTCCATCTTTGAACGATGCCTCAACCGAATAACTCCGTCACAAGGGTCGTCAATCCGCCCTAAAGACAATAAATTGTCTCGTCTCAACTTGAAGTTAAGTAGACTCCAACGCGTTTATCTTAAAACAAGGGACTTTTCGCTGTTTATACAGTTGAATCGTCTGGCTGAAACGATAAAACTGTACTCCGAGAGTGAAATGGTACAACAGGAACTCAGGGCCTTACGTGATTCCAAGAAAGTCGAGATTCTTGCAAAACTGATGAATTCGAGGAACCCCAAAACAACTTCATCTATCTCTTCTATCTCGTTCAATAACACGTGCCTCGACAAACCGCTGGACATTGCAGAAGCGCTTAACACGTTTTTTGCTTCTTCCTTAATTAGTGACACAGCACCATTTTTCTGCAATCCACCAGTACCATCATATGAGCCACTTTCTGCTGCAACATTCCTGCCCTCCGAAATCGAGCCTTTAATTTCAAATATCAAAATGTCTTTCCACCCCGGATCGGACTCGTTACCATCGGCCATCTTTAAATTGGGTGGCCCAGATATCCCAATTCTTTTATCGAATTTATTCAATTTGTCTATGCGCTTTAGTTGGTATCCTACACAGTGGAAAACGTCGGTTATTATTCCAATTCATAAGAAGGGAACACGGGAGGACCCGGCCAACTACCGGCCTGTGAATCATACCCCAGTAGTATCGAGGATTATGGAAAGATTAATAAAACTTAAACTAACAGATCACCTCCTTAAAAACCACCTTATAAGTGAAGGTCAGCACGGTTTCCTAAAACATCGATCCTGTGCAACTTGTATGACTGACTTTCTGAACCTTATTACGATAGCTGCCAATGATGGTAAGGCAGTGATCTCAGTCTTTTTAGACATGTCTAAGGCCTTCGACCGGGTGTCTCACATTCGCTTGTTGTCAAAGGCTAAGACATTCGGCATTGTTGACCCACTATATGCCTGGCTAGAATCGTACTTGTCCTCGCGCAGTCAAGTGGTAAACGTTGATGGCACAACTTCCACACCCAGCCCTGTAACCAGCGGTGTGATCCAAGGTAGTGTACTGGGCCCGTTGCTGTTTCTCATGTACATCAATGACATATTTACCGTGGTTCGTCATGGAACTCCTTTTTTATTCGCTGATGATGTAAAGTTGTTGTACACCTTCGACCATAATTCATTGGGTAATACTATAGCAAAAATATCTGAGGACCTGCGGATGCTCAATTCGTGGTATACCGATTGTCTAATGAAGTTCTCGGCGGACAAAAGCTGCATTCTTACATACAAGTGTCATGTCCCTCCCGAAACGTTTAGTATAGGTGGTCACCTGATCCCCAACAAATCATCAGTACGCGACCTGGGCATATACTACTCCTGTTCGTTCAACTTCTCGGAGCAAACAGACACTCAAATTGCTAGGTCCCGCAGGTTAATAGGACTTGTCCACAAAACATTCCGTTTGCGTGAAAGTAAACTCAGTGTCTATACAACACACGTTAGACCATTGCTAGAGTATAGTTCAATAGGTGGCTCCAACATGCGCCAGACTGATAGGATCGCCATCGAAAATGTCCAGCGCACCTTTACTAAACAAATAGTTGGATATTCGTCTAGTCTCAACTTTAAACAACGCTGTGACCTGCTACACCTCCAACCCCTTTGGCTCCGACGGATAAAGAACAACTTGTCTTTTTTCCACTCACTATTAAAATATAGATCCTGCAAAGCCTCCCCTGTGGTACGAGACCCATTAAGCCTAAGGTATTTGTTACGACACAGCAGTCATTCGGTCACTGTGCCGTCCTCGAGAACCAGCCTACGGTCCAATTTCTTCATTGTTAAATATTCACAAATGTGGAATAAACTTCCACCAAATGTCCGTGCAATAAGCCACTTGCCGAGATTCAAAGAGGAATTAAACAAACGGCTTGATGTCCTGACACTCGTATCAAACAATGACCCATACACTTCGGAGGAGCGAGCGTACGAAGTTGGTTTGGGTTACTGACACACGGGTCTGAGTCGGGGGCCACGAGACCTACGTACCACACAAGTCGCCGTAAATACCACTCAAGTTTCATTAATCTTTCGCGTAAAACCTTGTGTTTAGCAAAGTCGAACCATCCCCCAAGTAGTTCCAATTTCTAGATACTAGAGGTTTTTCTTTACTACTGACCGCTGATCCTCAGCTGGGAGCACCCCAGACTGCGTTTTTCTATTTTTACTTTTCCAGACAACCGCTGATGATGGCTTCCCTTCGATGGCTTGGCATAATACCTGGCCCAAATTTCCCGCTGAAAACTCGATACCTGCTCGTCATTTCGTCACTACCACACAGGCCATGCTCTCCAGGACCCCTCGCAACCTCCTGGATTATTCGATCTCTATGTGACAACGCCAATATCACTCAAGCGAAGCCCGCCGGTGCGGGCCGCGGTCAGATCCACCACTTTGGCCGACGCACATCGGGCGTGCAGGACGTCTGCAACGATGTGCGGACGCAGATAGGATTGCGGATGACACCTGTCAACAAAAACGGTTTTCAGGTTGGGTGTCCCGCGCACGGTCAGCCCCACCCACCAGCACCGGTCGCAGCAAAAAATCATTCACCCGAAATGCTACAAATATGGAACTATCTCCCCCAGTTACCGCTTATTTTTCATCGAACTTGTCTCCATCTTCGCAAACTTAACTTACCGCTTCTTACGCCCAGAAAAATCTACTTTCCCTAGCGCATAATTATCGCGGGGTTAAAAGACCGTTTCCGTACTCGGCTTACCGTTCATTATCCTTTTTCCCCGATGATTCTTGCCAAACTGCCCGCTTGTCCTATTAACAAACTTAACCAATCCCCGAGATAAA
The DNA here is from genome assembly GCA_948099385.1 of Fasciola hepatica. NCBI lineage: Eukaryota > Metazoa > Platyhelminthes > Trematoda > Plagiorchiida > Fasciolidae > Fasciola > Fasciola hepatica. Next base: position 859,382 of record CANUEZ040000087.1, read on the forward strand.
ACTCGCTTCTATTTTATAAGTTATCAATATATTTGCAAAATTCACATTTATTGTTGCCATACACTTCCGTACCACAATGTTCGGTATTCTATCTTGGTAAATCCTCCCAGACAATTTTCATTCTTGCATCTCTCCGGTCATCATGTTCGGCCCTTAGATAACGATTATCAAACGTAAATACTTACCTGCCATTTAAATACTCACCCAGTACCCATTTCTATTTTGGTGCATCACATTTCACCTTTATGAAAGTAAGCAATGTGCGCAACGATTACATGCTTGCGTCCGGTCACTTCTTTTACCATCACCTAGGCAATCACTCTCCACAAATGAGTCCTTCATTGGGTATTTAACGGACTCAGCCGATATTTGGTCGCTGAACGTTTCAAGGAAAATCTTCGAAAGATTTTGATTGTTCTCTGTCTGCAAATTCATTCCTCTCATCGTCTGATTTCCAATCCAAAGCCGTGCCATACTCCGCGGAGCGCTGTAGCTGGTTCATGTCTCCCTCGGAAACTTCTTTTCCCTCGAAGTGAACAAAATTTCCGTCAATTCTGTTTGATTCTCTTGTTGCATAGCACTTCGTTTTGTACTGTTTCAGGAAGAGTCAGCCACCTTCGACCACCTCGACCCTGACTTGACCGGGTTGGCCACCCGACCTTGAGTTCAAATTTGCCGGGCGCCGCCACAGAGTGTGACTTAAATACTTTCTCCTGTACAATATTGAGTGCACATACCTTAACCAACCTCTTGGAATCCGGACTCTACGTCCAATAGTACCGTTTGATCTTGCGCTACAGCATGCCTCGGGTTATCCGAAATAAACCATTACCATTACCATCAGCGCTTCCTGTAGTGAATTATCAGGGCAACCTACAGATCGTTGTTTGTACGGAATTTCGAGGAGATGCTGCTACAATCCTAGTTTAGAAACCCGCTTTCGTAGGTCAACACTTTGGTGGCACTCTGGTCGGTAGTAAGGATCGCATTGGGAACATTCAAAAAGGGGCTCAGCATGCCTCTTAGCCAGGAGATAAGATGACTGTCGCGGGTGTTTATCGGGAGTTCATTCCACGAATTTGAGTGTTCTATGAGAAAAAATAAGATCTCAACGCTAATTTCGATCTGGTAATGGAGAGTTACAGTGAGCGATGGCGTGAGGCATAATTCGTGGAAAGAGTGGGGCGAATGGTTTCGGTACATTAGGAGGATATGTAATGGCATAGCCTAAACAGAAAGCATAAATTGAGCTTCAAGCAACACAGGAGCAGCGGGTCAATACTAAGTAGGATGCATTGATTCTTGCAACACGGACTGAGGAAAAATCCCACAAATTGGTGAGTTAATTGACGCTGCACGGACTGCAGAGAAATACAATCAGGTTTCGCCATGTTGGTGAAGATGATGGGAAGGCATTAGCGGGGAGGCCTCGCGTGAAAGTTGAAGGTGAGCAGTTGGCAGTTGTTGAGCCGAGAATTTCTTGTGATGAGACTAATGGTTCTCCTCGCCTTGGTAACTAACAGCGGAACATATTCAGAAAACCTGAAGCCACAAGAGTGATGAAGACCAAGGTCTCGAACTACCGCGCTGTTCGAAATGGGTATATCATGAATAAGCGGGATTACGGGGCCAATTGACTTCTGAAATTCATACTCCAAGAAATGCTCCAGTCTGTAAGGTTAGTTAGACTTTACTTCGCGGTTTCCTTAGTAAACCCGTGCTTCGCTCCTTTGTACTGCGCGGACCACTGCACGTCACTCTAATGCTCGGCACTGTACGAATATGCTAACCAGAACAGTATTCTCCACGACCCGTGAGAACGAAAGGGCGATTAGGAGAGATTGTGGTTAGCGTGTATTTGGGGGCGTGCTTGAGAGCGTGCGCAAGAGCAACAGTCAAATGGCAACCGCGCTTGGCAGCCAACGTTCAGTTAAACAATAAACGTGGTAAAAGTATGAGTGAAGATGGCCACCACCCCATGGGCCTCCTCCTTGAAGTCCGGCGGAGCTGAGCTTTGATCGTGATGGTAGGCCGGAACTATGAGTTGTCCAGGAACTCCTCGCAGCTCACCCGTTATGTTGCTGGTAACGTCGAACGACGGCTGATGAGTTTACCGGTGCCCCCACTCTCGAGGTCAAATGTGCGTAGGTCCAGCTGTGTTTTGGAGCCCACGGGTCTCATACGCACGCAAGCCTGAAGATGCCGACCCGGGTCCATCAAAATGGGAGTCCAATTGTCATCTCCAGTATCACGTCGAGCAGTCGTCCCGTTTTCCAGTGAGTGATTGGCTCCTCGAATGTGGACGGGAGTCAGCGAGGCTATGGATGAAGCCCACGTGACTGTGTAGACGCTTTTGACAGAGGGCAAGGTAAACTGGAACAAAATAGCGCCTGAGGGCGCCGGCGGATGTTGGACCTTAATAACAACACGCGAACGATGTTCGGCGTTGTTGTAGTCGCTAGGAGACCGGGAGAAGATGAAATCATAACTACCGATTATAATTTCACGGGCCTGCTGGTTGGTAAATCTATGGAGAACTTCCCAACTTATTGCTAACAGTCGGTTGTAAAAACCGTCGCGAAGTCGGCGAAGCGGACGGGATTTCGTAGTTGTCGGCGGCTACTGCGCGTTGCGGGTGCGGTTGAAGAATGTGATGGAATAGCCGCCGAGTATTCACTAGGTGTAATTAGGGGTGGTTCGAGTAATAACTCGCTCGATGCGGGTGACTGAGCGGCTTGCACTCCATGACGGCAGGTTTGAGACGGTCGATAGATACGGTGTCGTGTCGTCCGCTAATATCTGCGACAATAGTTTTTGCCCCACGTTTTATCACCCGAAGCGAACCAGTGCATGGCCCTTGTAGTGGTGATCGAACGCCATCGACACGGAGGAATACGTGAGTAGCGGTTTCTAACTCAGTTGGGCATAACTTGTGGACTGTTGTTCGTGCGGCGGACTAGCCCTGAGCACTCATATGTGCTACGTAAGGAGCTGAGCGTAGTCACCGTAGTCGAAAGCCAGGGTTGGTGAGGGGGCTACCAACTCCCCAGGCAGACGAAGTGTACAGCCATGTACTATTAAGGCCGGTGTTGTGTGTAATCCCTCCTTAACGGTACTACGCAGGCTTGGGGGTGCTAATGGTAGTATTTCACTCCAAAGGGGGTTACCGTTTGCTCCAAGGGCGGCTTTCAATTGCTGGTGGAAATGCTTAGCCATACCATTGGCCTGATGGTGGTAAGCTATCTTCTGAATATGTTGGCAACCGAGCGTAGCGAGTGGGCTGCCAAAAGCGCCGTCGAAGTGTGGACCACGACTGGTGGTCACTATTGCTGGGCAACCAAAATGACTAACCCAACCTGTCAGAGAAGTTTTCGTGACCTCTCCAGACGTAGGACGAGGGATAGAAATGGCCTACCGCCAGCGAGTAAAACGATCCACGCATGTGAGTATGTAAACGCACACAAGCGAAGGTGGAAGTGGTCGTACGAGGTCGACGTGCACATGATAAAAAAGTGTTTCAGGTTCTGGGAACCTGGCTAACGCCGCCTTAGTGTGTCTTTGGGTCTTAACACGTGGACACTGCAGGCAAGCAGGAACCCATTGACGGACATCTCGTTTGACATTGTGCCAAACTAAAAGTTGAGTTATCAGTTTCATCGAGGCCGTCACACCCGGGTGAGCCAGGTTATGGAGTGTCGGGGAGGTGGGCTAACGGTGGGCAGCAGGAACCACCGGCCTAGGGCTACCTTGTGACACATTGCACGCGATGGTATTCTGGGAAGTTGAGATAGGTACTGCCGTCAAGCTCAAAGAACCGATTTGTCGAATTTGTTCGATGTCAGGGTCCGTAGTTTTCGCTTGTGCCATTGCATCCAAGTTGATGTTAGGCGTCGGTGACAGACTTAGTTGATGTACTCGTAATAAGGCATCGGCGACGGGATTATGTACCCCAGATACGTGTCGTATGTCCACAGTAAACTGTGAGACAAAGTCTAAGTGGCGAATCTCGCGTGTGAGTATCAATCGGAAGCTGACTTTAGCGCGTAAAACAAAGGCTTGTGGTCTGCAAACACCGTGAATGAACGGCCTCCGAGTGCATAACGAAAATGACGGATTCCCAAGTAGGTGGCTAATAACCCCTACCAAATGTGCCGTACCTGGATTCGGCGGGCTGTAGGCGCTTGGTTGCCAAGAATCGTATACGAACTGTTGCAATACTGCTCCAGCTGCTGTGTCCGAGGCATCCGTCACTACCGAAATAGGAGCCAGAGGGTGGTGGTGGGCAAGTAGTGCTGTTCTGGCGACAGCACCTTTGACCAAGGCAAATGCGACTTGTGCCGTGTCGGGAAACACGAATTTCCGCTTACCTCCGCGTAACAGCTCGGTGAGGGGCTGCATCATTTCCGCACAGAGAGGAATGAATCGGCGGTAGAAATTCACCGAGCCGGCAAACTGACGCAACTGGCCAAAGGATTGGGGTTCAGATTAGTCGCGAATAGCGGAAATTTCATCTGGCAGAGGGCGGATACCCGAGGATGAAATAGAATGTCCTGTGAAGGTGATATAAGACCGGCGTAATCCGCATTTCGCGATATTGATCGCAACGCCGTGATGGCTAAGGCGTTCGAAAAGTGCTCATAAGTGTGCGGCGTGCTCTTGCTCTGAAGAACTAGCCACCAAAATATCATCCATGTATATGTAGACATTTTTCAAACCACGAGTTGCCCCTTGCACAAACCGTTGGAAGGTCCGGGCCACATTGCTGAGTCCAAACGGCATTGTCAGAAACTCGAACAGCCCGAAAGGCGTGGTGACGGCAGTTTTACGGATATCGGCCTCTGCTACCGGGATCTGGTTGTACGCCCGAACCAAATCAATACGGCTGAAGACCGAGCAGCCTGATAAAGACGAAGTAAGCTCCTGTATATGGGGAATTGGATATCGGTCAGGGACGGTGACTTTGTTCAGTGCTCTGTAATCACCACAGGGTTGCCAGTCGTCGCTAGACTTAGGGACCGTATGAAGAGGGGAAGCCCAAGGGCTACCAGAAGGGCGTATTATACCCAGTTCTAGCATGTGTTCGAATTCAGCCTGTGCAACACGAAGCTTGTCTGGTGCTAACCGATGCGGCTTACTGAACACTAGGGGCCCTTTAGTATCGATATAGTGAGTGACGTTGGTGGTCACTGCTGGCAGAGGCCCGACCTGCCAAAACATGGCCGGGTAGGCGGCGATGAGTTCGCCATAGGTTTGCTGTGCCGGTGGTTGAACGTAAAAAGGCGTGACATGATTCACTGGCGAATTATAACCCGCAACAAGGAGAATGGTCTGGCGATCCACCACTCTGTGGCGCCGTGCATCAACTAACAAGTCAAAGTGCTGCGGGAAGTCAATGCCTAGAGTTGGGTACGGGGCGTCGGCGATGATGAATACCCAACGAAAGTTACGATTTAAACCTAAGTTTAAGTTGAGCGACCGCTGGCCAAACGTCGGGATGGTCGTGCCATTGGCAGCTCGTAGTATTTGAGCATGTGGTGTGCTATTGTCGCCTTTCGCTCGGGGGAAGGCGCTCACTTCGGCACCGGTATCTAAAAGGAATAGGTCACTTGAAATGCTGTCCCCTAAGTTCAAAAGACGATTGTTGGTCCGCTACCCAGCTTCGTGGGTCACCATCTCGGGCCGGGGGTTTAGTTTCCCCGATGAGCACTGGGAAAGGTACACCCTGGTTGGCATCGTTTGGCTCCCTCACCTAAGCAACTGTGGTATTTACAATACCCTTCTTTTAAAAAGCCGAAAAGTCGTCGCAGTGACGGACTGTGGAGTCTAGGTGAGTGTGCGCAGTGCCGCTCCTGTGACCCACTTCTTACCGCTAGGCGTTGCAGGCTCGCGTCAATTCTAGACAAAACTGACTGGAGGTCATTAGATGTTGGCAAGGCAGGCACCGTCGTGACGGAGGACCTGGTTACTCCAGCGAAAGTGGGGTTGTATCGTGACATAATGTCATCAGCCATTGCTGCAGTTTCCTCCGCCAAGCACTTGCGCGTGGCACTTATTAAAACTGGAATGTTGTGCGGCAAACGCTGAAGCCAATGTTCTGTTAAGAGCGGGTCCTCGCCTACCGTCGGTCCTCTCAAGAGCTGCATCTCACGCAGCATTTCGAATGGCTTCCTACTTCCAAGCTCAAAGTTTTGAAGTTGTTGCGTACGTCGGTCCTGCGTTGAGGTCGTGCGGGTAATGACGGCCTCCTCTAAAGCCTCATAGCCTCGGGAAGAGATTATTACGTCCTTTACTTGCATTGTGACCTCCGGCGAGAGGCAGCCTGCTACCCACCTGAAACGGCTGGCGTCACTGGTTATAAAGCGGTTATTGAATTCTAACTCGACCTGCGTGAATCATATTTCTGGATCAGCAGGCGTGAATGCCGGTATATGCAGCTTGATCGCCCCAAAGATGGGGTCTGAGCGGGGTTTTTGTTCAGCAGGCATAGCGATTACTTCACCGAATACAGACGGGAATAGAAATCGACGACCGGTGGGGCACTGTAGTCTTCGCAAAAAAAATCACGACGAACTGAACACTAGAAACATGTATGGACGAAAAAAATGTTTGGTAAACTGACCAAAAACTAATGAAGATAGGGAAACGATAAAACACACAAGAACGTACGCAGACGGGACCTTGTACAGTAGAAATCAAAGAAACTCACGTGACCTAGGGATCACGTCGGGCTCACCAGTTGTAAGGTTGGTTAGACTTTACTTCGCGGTTCCCTTAGTAAACGCGTGCTTCGCTCCTTTGTACTGCGCGGACCACTGCACGTCACTCTAATGCTCGGCACTGTACGAATATGCTAACCAGAACAGTATTCTCCACAACCCGTGAGAACGAAAGGGCGATTAGGAGAGATTGTGGTAAGCGTGTATTTGGGAGCGTACTCCAGAGCGTGCGCAAGAGCAACGGTCAAATGGCAACCGCGCTTGGCAGCCAACGTTCAGTTAAACAATAAACGTGGTAAAAGTATGAGTGAAGATGGCCACGGCTACAAGACTCCGATTCGCCTCAGATCACTAGAAATGTAATCCAGCATAATGTTAATGTTCTGACGAGGAGAGTCGTAGGAAATGCTACTGTCAAGCGCCAGAAGGAATAGGAGGCCATGGTGCAAAGTTTGACCCATATCATTAACGTTAATGAGGAAAAGCGACGGGCCTTGTACACTTTTGTATAACACTACTGGTAGATGCAGCAGGTTGTGAGAAACATCCTTCAATGGAAACCGCTTGCAAGCCGTTCAGTAGTTATGGCTTCGGTCATGAAAGAAGGAACAGGAAAAGCCATGAGTTTTGAGTTTGGTTAGTAACAAAGGGTGCTGGGCACGGTCAAGCGGCTTGGTCATATCAAGATATATTGTACTGACAGATTTATTGTTTTCGGCGGTGGCCGCTGTGAGGTCAAAAATGTTGTAGTGGTAGGTAATGCACAAACATGCCTTTGAGAAGCCGTGCTGCTGACTATGGATGACATTGTGAGACAATGGGAAGTCAGGCTTCCGCTGTCTGACGGGGCTGTCCGTCAACCTGGGAGCAATTGGGGTGTAGTTGGTAGGGCAGGAGTTTGACGTGTCACTTATTGGTCCCTCCTTGTGGATTCAGATGTTGGCCGCAGTTTTCCACTGTGAAGGAAATATACCGAACTTCATGGATAGATTGCAGACCTTCAAGACGAAGAAGTATTGGTGGAACACCGTCACGGCCACGGTGTGAGGGTGTCTAGGCACGGGATAGCTGGTTGTTTACTCAGTTTGGAGAAAATTCTAAATCAGATAGTATGTGCCCGGCGACAAGGTCTATGTATGGGGTAAAGTGAGGAGGTCCGTAGAGGTGGATCACACCTGTGTTCACTTCACGAAGCGTTTTTCAGGTTGAGTGCCCAGCGCACGGCCAGTCCCACCCAATGGAGCCTGTTGTGGATCGCACGCTCTAACTTTCCCCGGACTACCGCACCCAATACTGTCGACTGAAAAGTACATGCTACCTATCCTTCTTCCGCCACGGTTCTTTCACCTAGAGCTCTCATCATCTGTTACTACTTTTCGTTTTTTTCGCTCCAACATGGTATGCACACCTACCCATTCTGTCTTTCCTCCTATCGCCTCCCACCATATCACCTGTCATTGCTTGGAGTCACTATCGTCCCAGCCACTCTTTTCTACCGATGCTCTCCAATATCTCTCTTTTCCAAAGGCCGTCATTGCCGGCCTCTATTCTATATTCACTTGGTATTACCCTCTGCTCATAATGCCCACCGATAGCATCCTTATAACCCACTGCCTGTTGCTTTAATAAATCCATTCTTGCTCTCCCATCTCATACCCAACGTAGTTACGCACCAGCCAAACCCGTACCCATGACCAATCCGCACATCAAAACTCCCCGCTCCAAACTCAGCCTCTTTTACGGGCGCATTTGTGATCTAGTCACTACCACCATACGTTATGTCTTGGCTCCGCGATTCCTCTGTGGTTCCTTTCATCAGACAGCACCTCAATGAGAATCCTCTTGTTTAGTCCACCTGTTCAATTGACTACTGGCACGCAGATCCCTAGTGCCATTGGGAGAACTTGGCTTAAGTTATGCTTGCTCTTTCAACTTCTCCGAACATGCTGCCTTCCAAACGGCGAAGGCTAAAGTGTGTCTTGGTCTTCTGTTCAGGTCCTTCCAGCTCGGTAATCGTTCCCATTCATAAAAAAGGACCTAAACATAAGGTATCCAATTATCGCCCGATAAACCATACCCCCATCCTATCCAGAATGATGGAAAAATAGTTAAAGGTCACATTATCAACTATTTATCAGGCCTCAACCCTATTAGTCACAACCAACATGGATTCTTCCGTCCACGTTCCTGCATGACTTGTCAGTGTGATTTTTTGAATCTCCTCACCGACTCCGCTGACAGTGGGAAATCTTTTGTCGTTCTTTATCTTGACTTATCTAAGGCATTTGATCGTGTACCTCACCTCCACCTTTTAACAAAGCTACGATCATTTGGCATTATCGATCTGCTACCTTCATGGTTTTCATCTTACTTACCTCATCGTTCACAGGTTGTCTTGATTAATAGGCACACTTGTTATGTCATACCTGTTACTAGCGGTGTTATTCGGGGCAGTGTTTTGGGCCCTCTTCTTTTCCTCCTATATACAAATGATACGTTTCCAACAATACTTAATGGCGCGCCGTTTTCGTTCGCGGATAGTCTACACTTTTCGCCCGGCAACGTCAGTACTACCGTCCCTGAAATCTCCGCTGATTTAGCCGCTCTTGATGAATGGTGCTGAACATGAGTGATGGAATTATCCTCCGATAAGTGCATTTTTCTTAATTACAAATGCCAGGTTCCTCCCGGTTCCTTATGCATCGGTGGTTCACCCGTTGACAGCCAGCCTTTAGTAAGAGACCTTGGCTTAAATTATGCTTGCTCTTTCAACTTTTCCGAACATGCTGCCTTCCAAACGGCGAAGGCTAAAGTGTGTCTTGGTCTTCTGCTCAGGTCCTTCCAGCTTAGGGAGAGCATTCTTTACATGTACAAAGCATGTCAGGCCCCTTCTCGAATATTTTCTCCCAACCTTCACTAATATGAGAAAATCCGACGGGATAATTATCGAATGTATTCAGAGAAGATTCGCAAAGCAGCTTATTGATTAGTCGTCAAAAGTGAATTATAGGGAACGCTGCTTATCTCTCAAATTCAAAGCATTGTGGCTTCGTCGCATCAAGCTAAACCTGGTATTTCTGTATAAGCCATTGACTAAGCATTTGTATTCCTCCAGCCAGTTGTGCTTCTCCTTGAGTACTGGACACTCACTCCGTTGTAGACAGTACACTATTACCACACCCTCCGCGAGGACTGTTCTACGCTCTAAGTTCTTTCTCTTCACATACTCCAGAATCTGGAATAAACTTCTTTTGCACATCAGATCTTCTCAGTCAAAGTATGCATTCGTGCATGCTATTGATAAATTCCTTTCTGTCCCAACTGTTTCGGGCTTATTTACCGTGCACATAACCGAAAGTAAAGCCTGCAAGAAAGGCCTGGACGTTTAAGCAATTGCTCTGCTTACTTGCTTTACCTTACCGTCCTAAATAAATTCACCGGTTTTGGATTCTAAACGCTCTGTTTGACCGCTTCTCATTAGACTTCACCATCGACCTATTGAAAGCGTGTCTGCGTCCACTAATTTCTCTTCCATACCAACTTATAGGATCCTGCCAGTTTCACTTTGAAATAAATCCTCCCACATGCGTTCGCATTTATAGAGAGACCACCGTAATACTCCTCACAGATTGTCAATATGCCTCGTCCGCTCCACGATTTATGACCCTTATTTATTTAAATCACGTCTGCGGCCCTGAAACCACCCTCAACAATGCTACAGAAACTGCATCAGTAACTACTACCTGGTCCGCTATATATATATATATATATGTATTGATATGTATACATATATACATATATATATATATATTTACATATATATATAAAAGTTTATATATATGTATGTTATTTACTGTCCTGTAATTAATACGACAAGCATGGTGAGTAACCCAAAGCTTTTCGATATCTCTAAGCTTACAATGCTTCTTTTCCACATCAGGCCCCACCACATATACTTCCATCACCACCTCTGCGATTTTGAACAGAAAAATCTAGTCTCGTTTCTCTCATTTAGTGTGGCTCACTAACTGATTTCAACATCCAGTTATGACGTCGTCAATTCTGCCCCACCCTATCCCCCAGCTAATCTTCTTCTGTAATTTCAAGCAAAACGTAGTCTTCTCTTCTGCTGAATGACTATTCCAGGTGAAATAATAACCTTCTCATTGAATTTTCTGGCCCCTACTCATTCGTTTCCTTTTTAGTCTCACGTTCCATGGGCTCAATTTGTCTTAGGGGTGCGCCGTATTTATGAGCCTGTGCTTCACTTTTGTTCTTCTTCCCGTTAACCGTTGACCCTCAGCTGGACTATACCCAGACTGCGTTTCTCTATCTCACTCCCCTTTCCAGTGATCCTCAGTGCCGGTCAACCACCTCGGGCACTACACTGGACACCTTTCTGGCTGGTGCACCTGGGTGATAATGCTGTATGGCCGCCTGTCGATCTCTAATCCCGTTGGCTCTGTTGTCCAAGTTCTCACAATCTGTCCAGTTGGTCCTGGACCAGATACCCTTATCGCGGTTGCTCAGCCCTCTGTACAACCATCAATGAACGCCCAAGCCAATCCCAAAGGTGCGGGGCGCCGTCAGATCCTCCGCCTTGGCCGGCGCACATCGGGCGTGCAGGCCGCCTGTAACGATGTGCGAGCGCAATTAGGTTGGTGGATCACACCTCCTGTGCTCGCTTCACGAGGCGTTTTTCAGGTTCGATGTCCAGCGCACGGTCAGCCCCACCCACTGGCCCCGAGTGCGGATTGCACGCTCCAACTATCCTCGCCCTGCCGCATTAATCACTCCCCGTTGCGGACCGCATGCTTCCACCATTCTTCCGCCACGTTTCGCTCACCTGTCGTTCTCGTCAACACTCTTATCACTTCCCTTCCAGGTCGTTCTACTTCTGTATACACACCCATTGTTCATATCGTGTTCCACAAAGACAACCCTCACTGCATGATGTCACCGTCACCCTATCCATTTCACTCTGCCCAAGCCCGAATTATGTTCCTTTCCACCCATTTCGCCCCTGTCGGCTCCTGCTTGGTATTTTACTTGGTACCTTTATATGCTTTCAACGCTCGTTGATCGCATAACTCACCAGCCACCAGTTTGCGATATCCTTTTTGTCCATATTATACCTCCCACCATTACGCACCAGACACATCCGCAACCATGACCAACCACCATATAAGAACTCGCCGTTCCAACCTTTGCATTTTTTACAACCAAATTGACTACCTTTTTACCACCTCCATACTTTTTCACGTCCGAATCCGCATTTCCTCCGGGGATCTTCCTCTTAGGCAGTGAACCGATCAGCAACTTCTGGCCCAATCCACTGATGCAATGGCCTGTAAGCACGCAACTCTTCAGGTCCGGTCTCCCAACTCCGACGCACAACCATTTTTCGTGCATTTTTGTTCCATCACACGCCTTTCCGTCCGGAGCCCTTTCCTCTTCTCGGTCTTCATCCTGTGTCATCTGCAGTGGAACGATCTGATTCATCATCTCTCACCTGGTTTTCTCTGGTCAACGCTCTCGTCTGCTTCGGACATTGTTCGCCACAGGCATCTTCATTGTGCCTTTCAGGCTGCGTTGCTTTTCCGCGTTACCTTAAGTGTAATGTCGTCGTAAAGTCATCATTCTCACCTACAGGTTTGAACCACGCGATCTTTCATTACCTGATCTTTCTGATCCGCCACCTCCTTATTTCTCTTCCATGATATTCGCTGTTACAACCGATGCGTCTCCGCACCACGGTTCTTCTAACCTCCAAGTTATTTATTCCCAGTGATTTTTTACACCTCTCTAACCACCCAATACCTTCATTCTCCAGCCATTTTCGCGGCCATCTTCTTCTTGCATAATGCACGTCCATTCATTACCGCTTCACGCATGTTCGGCCGTCACCGCATGCCATACCTGCAATAATCAGACTGTTAGATTAACTCTCACCTGTGCTCGTTGATCCCTTCCTTCATATTCCCTCGTTTATCAACTTCTGCTCACAGCCGTCACTTCTGGGCTTCCAAAGTTGGTTCTCTTTTGCTGTTAAACCCCCATGTTCATCCGTCAAAACAAATTCATCGGGGCTTAACCAATACAATCCTGTACCATTCGACCCAACCCTACCTACCTCGTCCAGCCACTGCTACCTCCTTGTCTCGTCTCTTCACTGCTATTTGCTCCTGCTATCGTATACATATATACCTATATATATTTTTGTATCCACATATTTTCTCTGCGTCCTCCTTTTCTTTTGATACCATCCCACCGCCCCTCATGATATGCGTCCATTTTGTCCATGACTGGGCCTCACATGTGCCGTATCTCGATCATCCCGCGCGGCATTGATGCCATCTGACTCGCTCTTAACGTCTTGCATTGCCAGCTCCCTGCTTTCAAATTGACACCGTCCGTTTATTGCAATGGAGCATATTTCATGGCTACCTAGTCCCCAGCCATACAACTCAACTTTTTGTTCTTTTCGTCTCCTCTTTCTTCCTTTTTCTTCATCGTTTCTTGTAACGATAGTTTCTTTATGTCAATTTTTAGTCCTCCTCTTGTAAAACTCCCAGGCTCCGTTCTCCCCCACTGGGCTCAGCCAGCTGCTCTATCTGGCATTGACTCTCAAATTCACCGGGCCTATATCTGAATCCATCCCCGTGTTCGCTTAGACTCCCTATCTTACTCCTTGGTGTTCGTACATTTGTCTCCCTCTCATATCTCTCCTATTTCTTCCCAACCCCCTTTGTGTTAAGCATTTCTAAATGTTTCACGAATTTTGTCTGTCAGTTTCGTCGCTTGTAAAATTTTGATCATGCTCAAGGCATGCTTTGGGCGTCTCCGAAATAAACTATTATTATTATTATCATTATTATTACCCTATTTCCGTCGCGCACTCATTTCTTGGGTCTTTTGTTTCGTTTCTGGTTTCCCCTTCTTGAGGCTCCCTCCTTCTTTCTTCTCTGCCTTCTTTGTGCTTCATTTGCAGTAAAGTGGTCTGGTTGGTCATAACTTACCTGTGTCTCTTCTGTCATTGCTTTCACCTCCTGTTCCGTATATTGCTGGTTGCAGACATTTTCTGTGTGCTCTTCAGTTTGTTCTACTTTTTCGTGTTCCACCAATTGTAAAGACAGCGTTAGGGCATGAAGTTCTTTTACAGTTCCAAACCGTTTGTTATGTCACTACCCGATTCCTCTGGTCCGTCACCACATGTAGCACCTGCATTGATCAAATAATTAGACCCATTCTCTCCTGTACTCTTCGATCCTATCCCCCACCTTCCCTTCTCTGTGAACTACTCCTCGCAGTCGTTATCTCCTCTGTGCTTCCGCATTCCTTGTTTTCTCCCTCTGTTGGGCCGCCATGTTCACCTGTCATGAAGATAATTCGGCTCGATATTCCATAGTTCTACAGCCATTTGAAATAACCTTACCTGCCCCTCTCGATAACTGATAACTTCTTTCTAGGACCCCATTGTTTTTGCTCCTGCTCCTTATACATATATATATATATACTTGCGCATATATGTATATGTTCATTCGCTGTACATCTTGCAGTTCCTCGCCGGCCATTTCTCTCGCTAACACCCGGCCGACACTCATGATATGCATCCATCCCTCCTGCATCTGTGCCTCACATCTACGTTATCCCACCGACCATCTACTGCAGAGTACCAATGTTTCATTAATATCTAATCCATCTCCATCGTCCCTCGCTACTGCAGTTTCTTATACTGATTTCTGGCCTTTCCCATGTAAATCGGTCGGCCGTCAGATGTCTCCATCCGGACCAGTCACCAGAGAGTCAAGGATCGAACTACCATCTACAATCTGAAGGGGACAAAATTAGCTAATTCCTGGAAATTCTTGAGGGAAAAGTATGTCTTCGAATTTCGGTCAAAATGTTTTGACAAGGCGCTATTAAACTACTTTTCGCAGTATTTTTCACCTGAGCAAATGTCTTTCTCAGTATTTCCCTAGCAATTTAATATCAAGGGCACGCGTTTTTCCAGTTAAAATCTTCGGCGCGAAAACAGTTTAAACATAAAAGTGGTAGTTTCATTTGTCCCTACCCCAGTCACGCACCCATCTGACCTTGACCTTCAACTTCACTGGGCGTCCACATAAGTTCGCCCTTGGGTTCATTTAAACCCCCTTCATCTTCTATGGTATTATACTTATTATACTTCCAGGAGCCGCCTTTTGCGTGTCCACGGCGGGAATACCCCAAAGCGTCGTAGAAGTATTCAGCGTTCACTCTTCTTTTTCTTTGCCAGCTTCACCTCACACCCCTCCGTCTATATATTCCCGTTCCTCCGATGGCGGGCTTGCTCTCGCCACTTCCAACTTCTATCGGCATACCACCTCCTGGGGATAAAGCCTCTTCCAGATAGGCCTCGGATGGCTTTCTCCCGCACTTACGTGCACAGCAGTATTCGATATGGACCTGTTTCTTTCAGAGGTTTTCAGGCCATCTATGGGGAAAGAACCGTTCCCAACAATGCAGTTCCCAGGTAGGAATTTCATGCTTACCAAGGGTTCACCTGGTCCCTCGGACAACTACCGACCTATCAGCTACAAAGTAGGGACAAGAAAGTTCATGGGGCACCTGCTTAGGTTCCAAATGCAGAAATTCCTGGCCCCCCAAATTCTGGCGAGCAGGTGCAAAAATGGATGTCATAGAAGTGTTCGTAAACCTCGGGTTATCTTAACTTCTTCTGTGTGAGTGGGGAGGCGGAGGCTTCAGCAACTGTCTCCCTCAGTCGGTTCAGTTTGCTCTGAATTTTATGTGGCTACAGCCAACCGTGCAATGAGGTTTTACATTTCTCTATCGTTTTTAGTGGAAGTCTGCAGAAATA
The DNA here is from genome assembly GCA_948099385.1 of Fasciola hepatica. Taxonomy (NCBI): domain Eukaryota; kingdom Metazoa; phylum Platyhelminthes; class Trematoda; order Plagiorchiida; family Fasciolidae; genus Fasciola; species Fasciola hepatica. Next base: position 874,958 of record CANUEZ040000087.1, read on the forward strand.
TGCTTTACAATGTTGGTTGCGCAACTGGTGTACTTGCCATCCGGAGAATTCCGGATGCTTTATAAGTGGTGGTCATGACTAACTCTGTGCAAACCAAACTGAACTGAACTGATGTGAACAGAACTAATTAAGCTAGCTAGGTTAATCGTCTTTTATGCTTCTTTATGTGACCAAAGCATTTGCTCGCGTGCCTCATGCTCAGCTGCAGCTCAAAAAGCACAAATTTAGCACTGTGCATCCTCTTCATCCTTGGCTTTCTTAACTTTCCTTCCGTGGTTCGCGGGGGGTCCGCGCCGGTGGTTACCCGTCATTCTTCAGCAGACCATTGGAAATGATTTTCCAAGTAGTGCCCTGTGTCTTCTACCATTTTTCCGGTATTTCAGCGATACCTTCTCTACTACGTGCCGTGCTCCTCCGTCTTCTGCGAAGAGTTCAAAATTCTGCCTACGGCAGTGAACCCTACCCGCCCTCACCACTTGAGGGAACATAGAAGATGGAGTAAATTGCTCAACCACGAGGGCCGCCGTCGGCACATGAAAAATTCTCTTGTAAAAAGGACCGCGACTAAAATTCTTGCTTTAACTTTGGTTTCTCTTCCTTAGCAATAGCCCTTCGATTCCCGTTGACCCCTCTGCTCGACATCTGGAGCAACTCTTCCCGTGTTCGCTGAATTCCTGTAAACGGGCCTCCCTCCTGATTTTGAGGACCACTCGCACTACGATTCGCTCCCTTCGTTTTCCCAAATTCAGTCAGAGCTGTCCCCCCGGTCTTCACTATCCACACTGGACCCCTAGTTCAACGAGGTTTCTTTGTTGTCTCTGGGGTGTAACTTTCTACCATGGACGCTGCAGAAAACATCCAAGGATCCTGCACCAAAAGACTGAATGGCGCATCAAACTCCCTCACATACCAACAGAAATGAGAGCTCCTCTGGCTCGATCCGTTACGCCTCAGCTACTCAAAGCTGCCCTTACCTTTTTGTACATGCTCCTGCGCCGTCAGATATGCTCCCCCACGAAGGTAATCTTTGCTCAAAATCTCATCCAGTCCTCGAGGCAAAGTGCCGTCTCCTTACCTGCCACTCCTGCCAATTATTCTGAACATTCACAGTCGTGTACAGCAAAATCTGGAAGGACTTCCTGGTAACGTAATTTGCCCACACTCTTCACAGCGATTCCAGTGCAATGTGAGCAAATATATTACCAAAAGCGCTTCCCCAACAGGCAAACAACCTCACTGTAGCCGAGGACACTGACTTCGAAAACGGCCTCTAGTTCTGAGTTGGCGCCCGCGAATATCTGGGAGCAAGAGCTAGGTCTGCTCTCGTATCTGCTCCGATTTTTTGTCTCAGTGCTGCACGAAGCGCTCCTTAAGCGGTGAACTCGCGTTTTAGTGAATGTGGACCGGGTCAAATGACCTCAGGCCTTGGTTCACTCAATCCACGGCAGCATTTATTTTCTCGTGCGATTCGCCTTGGTGCTTCTGACTTCACGGATATGGTCGGTGTTTCAGTGACGCATCTGCCGACATTACCGACCGTTTCTGTATGTCTATACAGGGTTGAGCACCTGCGAGGCAACCTCAATACCAGAAATGGAGATGGACAGAAGAGGGGAGAAAAAACCTGTTGCTTTCGTCTTTGCAGCACACTCGTCCTGCCACATGTGGCCCATGCGCCCTGGTGGCAATGGTACTAGTGGAAGATTAGTGTGGTTGGTTAACTCCAGGTGCTGCTTGTTACAAGCTGCTCACGTTTCGGTCGGGGCTTACGAGATGCGGTCGCCCTCTAAAAGCAGCTTTGACTGCTCTGACAGACAGGTATCAGGCTGGAAAAAAGTTGAGAAACATAATTTGGAGCACGCCCGGAACGCTAAGCACTGGGTGACAATGAAAGTGTATTTTGTTACCTCCCTACTTGAAGCGGGGTCATGCGCTGTTTAAAGTGTGCAATAAACGTAGACCACTAGAATACGAATTCCTGTTGAACACCCATCCCTTACCCAATTTTTCACCATTCACCATCTCTGAACCTGTCAGAATACTGATACCGACCTTTTTCTTTTCACGATTATGAAGGTTAAAGGAAAGTATCAACAGTTAGATCACCACGCCACGATGAAGCCCCAGTCATAATAAGGTATAACCTTCAGAATACCTGCGTACTTCGTATGTGAACACAGTCGATTCTCAGGCTTACCTTCCTCCGTCAGTCTTTTTTATGAAGTGCGTAGCTGCTTATACCCATAATAGCCACAAGAACTACCCACCCTCTCCTTCCATCGTTTTTGTTATTGCAATCGTACTTTAGCTGGAGCGTCCTGTGCAACGCTGCATCATTCTTTGTACCATTCACTTTCCGGTGTTACCGCTCACATGTACAGTTCAAAGCATTCCAATAAGCGTCAGCAGATCACATCCAGTCTCAACTGAAACATAGGAACTGATCCACCCCACTCCCAAGCGCATGACTCTCATTCCGAAGTACCGCCTCAAATGGCTCCATCTTCCGTGACTTCATGAATAGCCTCTATTTTCCTCCAGTCCTCTTCCTTCTGCTCTTTTTACGTGATACTGACTTATTTTGGAGAAACCCGAGACCTGTTGCCGTACTTGAACAAATGGTAAGGAAAACTATAAAATTACCGGTTTTATTAGGTCACTACGGGTGTGGGAAAGCGAAAGAATAAGAATGGCTGGATGACGTAAAATTGTGGGAAGGCCCGGAAAAATTGAAACTCAAGTATGGGCAATTAAGTGGCCGGTGATGAATGGAGTCACTTAAAAACGGAAAGTGAGTACGCAACAGTAGTGTGAAAGGATCACGAAAGCTGTAAAACGCCACATTGGTACAGATATTTTGATTATCCCGACGTTTTTGAAAAAAACGGCTGTCACGAACAAGAGATGCAAAGCTTCTTTAGCAGAATACAGGATTATTAAGGGAAGGATAGAGAACTAAACAATGGACTGGAACGGCACACCAGAAGTAAGACGTATTGAGACAGTGAAAGTGCGTACCGCTAATATTTACTTGCGGTGCTCTGAAGGCCTTTCTTAATTAAAGGGAAGTCAAAATATCCGGCTGAGAAAGGGTTCCAAATTGGCGGTAAAGAAAATGATCCGAAGAAGACGAGTAGTCTAGCCGTGAATGGCTCACTTTATAATAGGAGAGTCAAAAGGCATCGAAAAGTAATTGGGAATATAGTCACAAATCTACCTTTGGCATGTAGGTGAAGTGAGTCTGGCGATAAGTAGGATGCAAGATTGATAACAGAGTATGCGAAGCACACGCCGAGCGTACAACTGCTAATAGCGGTTTCAGTAGAGTGGCCATGCGACGGCGAAAGGAAACAAAGGTGCATGAGACTGATCTGGAACGGAGAATGGAAATAGAGCACCCAGTATATAATAGAATAGAATGGATCAGTCCAAAAGTGTGGTATTACTGATCTCTAGATGCAACTCGACGAAATGGGATAAATAGCGAAAGATAACAAACCCGAAGATAAAGAGCGACTTCCACGGCAATGATGTAGAAGGTTGGGGGGGGAACCGATGAGCTTTCAGCAAGACGATCAATTTGTAATGGATGCTTGATGACTTGTCAGAAAAAAGTGGCAACTGGGTAATAGAACGAAGCAAAACGCATAACCGCTGCGACTAGCGCACGAAGGTGATGGTGGAAAATATGGGAGGTAAGTGTATTTATTAGCTATCACCTAATAGGTATCTTATGGTAGCAACCGAAAGATGAATTTGCAGGATAAATGTACATGATACATACTTATACGGAGAGAGTATAGTACTTTGCAACATAAGAATAAAGCAACGGAAGAACACTTTTTGAGGGGACAAGTGGACTGATGGGGGTTGCGGGCAATCATGAGCGGAAGGCTTACTTGGGGGGTGTTTCAGCTAAGGAAGCCGGTTAGTTATTACAACACAAGTGTAGGACACAACAGTAGCCGTACAAATGAATAAACATGCTGATAGTACTGCAAGTTTTGCCATGAGAAATGGACAAATTTACGGGTGGAACGGACGAATGATAAGGAGCAAATCGCACGGGACGTAGGTGATAGTGGCTTGCAGAAAAGATGGGACCATTTACACAAGTGATTGGTTTGTGCCAAAACTGGTGATAGCTAGAGGTAAGAGATATGCACCCATGATTCCATAAAAGATGTAGAAACGTTTTGTCGGGTGTAAAAGGGGAGTGGTTGTGGTAAAGTCGACAGCGTACTCGATGAGAAACCAATAATGAATAATGAAACGGGGTGACTGGCGTAGCTTCAACAGCCAAGCAAAAGTAGAAGGTAGTAGTTTTGCGATCAGCAAAAGGTGCCAATGGATGGGACTGATAATGTACTCAACACCCAGCCTGAAACACGCCCCGTGGATTGAGCACGGGAGGTGCAATGCAACTGTCTAGTCGCGCCTAAAGGTCGCTTCAGGCTGACTGCCCTCTTGATTGGTGCTGGTCAAGGCGGCTCGCCTGACCGGGCCCTCACCGTCGGGAAGAGCAGGAGTGGGCGTTGTCATTTTTCGCATAGAGTGGGTAAAGTAGCACACGGAGAGGTGTGCTCCCTGATTGGTCGGAGCTGTGAAGAGTCCTGGAGATCAAAGCCAGTGGAACACAGCGATTGGCTGGGAGAAGGAAAACGGGGCGGTATTCAGAAGCTATAATCCGCATAGAGGCCGAAGCCGTACCCAGAGCGATAAGATGTCGTATAATGATAGGCACGCAATGGGAAAACTGGAAAATAAATCAAAACGAGTAACATTCTGGGCAAGCCCTAGCTATGGATCAACACTTGGGAGCCAAAAGGGATGAGATCTAAATGAGAACGGGTTGCTCCGATGAGCGGAGTTTACTGACAGTTGTAGAAATTCTCGCGATAGGGAAGAGGCATAGCAGTTGCAATGCGATGGTCACTTTCTAGTCAAACCCTTACAGGCGTGGATGGTGTGCAAACAGGCTGCGGCTACACCCCAACCGTGAGTGGTAACTTGAGGAAAATCAGGCCACACCGACGAATGTGGACACTGATGGCGGTGAGAATTACTGGAGGAAAAGGCAGGGATGTGGGAGAAAATGTTTATCTTAAAAAATGGCTTGTAGCCGATGATCTTTAAAGAGTACTACGTGGCCGGCTAGGGTCACATACAGTTTAGGACCAGTAACTGCGATGAGTGATTGGAGCCATCGTGGGGTTGGCTGGCCGGGTTCGTACTCTGGTGCATCAGTATAGGAAAAACCCTTTGTGGATTCACTGCATGTAAGATTTCTGGTGGCTGAGGGCCATGAAAGAATGATGCATGACAAGCCGAGGCTATGATAGGTGAAGGACCTATGCCGGTGACAGGAACTTGTGCGGGGGAGTGAGATGAAACACCTACGTTTTTGCTTGTTGGTTCAAGAATTTCGGAGATACAGGTACATACCTCTCATTTCAGGAGTTTTAAAAGAAAAGTAGTGCATAGGAGAAAAGTTTCTCAAGTGTGACAAAAAGTTTATGCACAGGCAACGGACGGGAGTGGAAATGAAGGTGAAATGTCCTGAGAGCTATAAGGATGATTCAAATGAATACAACAAAGACCTCTTCCGAATTCAGTAGCGAATTTAACGCATTCACTGGATGCAGTGATGACATAAGAGACCAAAAGGTTATCATATAGAGTGCACACGCATGCAGACAAGCTGATACACCGCATAAGGAGGGGCAGTTTGTTCTTAATTCTGCTGTGAACCCTTCAAAATTATTGAGATTTCAGAACAAACTTGCAAGATCATATTGGAACAAAGGAGACACAATTCCGAAAAGCGTAAGAGCCCGGAGATTTAGGAGACACTTTGATGGTGGATCAACTTTTCTAAGAAGGTCAAGTTCAGCTAAAGACGAGGGATTGATAGCTGAGCAAGCCTGAATGGATCCCAAAGATCACCGTGGGCCACGACAGGCCTTTCATCGAAGGCGTGATGAACATTCTCCAGAATGACTTCAATGGATTATGAAAAGTGGGAGGAGATAAAAGAACAGTATTCGGGCGGGGTCAGGCATGGAAGACACGGAAGAGCAGTCATTTGTGCTGTCATCTGAAGCAGCGGAGGATGTTTCAAATGAGTAAATTGGCTTTGACGACTTGGAATGTAATCTGTTTGAAAGAGTTAAAAGAAAGTGACTGGAGGAAGCCAGGCTCAGGTACTGCAAGGAACATCCGCGAAATACGTAGCCATAATCTAAAGAATCCCGAAATCAGAACAAGATGGATCCGCGGTTCCTACGAAACTGAATTACTAAATGAAAAACCACTTAAAATGTTTACGAACCCCAAAACTGATCAAAAGGACTCAGAGCAAGAGCCAAGGTCATGGCGCGAGACGGACGAGCACATGAGTCGCGCAGGCCCGAGCAGGATATGACGGAGTTGTGCTTTGGGGACTAATACACAAGGGCTAGTTTACAAAAAGGTGGAACATACTAAGCACACAAATAATGTGCATAGTTGCGTACTCTCATGAAATTATGGTAATATTGAGTTGAGGAACTAGTTTCGTCAGATGGTCGTTAGAGGTGCTGCGGGGTTGATGGGAAGGGGTTGGTATCGACGGCTGTGGACTTGGGGGTGGCCGGCACCTATAGAGGGGAAGGGGGTGAAGAACGTTTGGGGGCAGGAAATTTTATTCGCCGTAATTTGCACCAAATACTCAGCGAACTTGTTCTCTGTGAGGTAGTATGCAGAGTAGATAACAAGCTAAAATTGGGAACGGGGCTCATAGTTTTGATATCATCCTCAAAGAAAAACGGGGTTCCATAGCAAATTCACGAAAGATCAGTAATAGTTACCAAAAAATAGTGGTCCTAAACTCTACTTCGAATCGCTCCTCTTGGTATGGCCCACACTAATGGTTGGCCATCGACTTGTACCACCATCGCAACCAGACTGCATCTTGACGTGGTGTGATGGCCTACACTCCTCTATGGCCCAACGAGATTTACACAATGGCTATTTTAGGCTCGAAATGTTATCAAGCTTAAAAAGTCAATGGGAAGGGGCCCTAAAACATTCAGCTTCTTGGTCCTCTAGTTTAGAGACTCATTTGAGTTAGCAACTCAGTCATTTGGCCCATCCGGAGAATAGCCGATCCAAACAAATGGGCCTTCACCAAGCTGTCCCAGCTGCCTCGCAAACTGGGGCATGTTAGAAGGTAATGGCTTAGTTAGGAACCCTAATCCCTCCCGTGCTTTACAGCTGAAAGCCTCCACCGAGCCCGCCCTACATCCCACATTGGCTGCAAGAGAACAAAGAACTCCACACTGCATCTGTAGTCGCACAAGACAGTCAAGGCCGCGCTGCCCATTGCATTGATCTGACGGGTATCGAAAATTTGGCCACTACGCACAGTTCCGCCTCCTTTGTTCAGTCTTTACATTCTGTTTCCAATCACCTTTCTGCGCCCCTACTCCCACTGACAACACCCTCAATATTCACAACGGTTCATTGTCAAATACTGCCGTGAATTTTCTCCCATCATGTAGCTCATTTTTTCTCCGGCATCACCAGACCGCGAGCCTCAGCTCCTCTATGGTGCTTACACTCACGCAGGCCAGTCCGCAGGCCTGTCTAACGCACACAGTAAGTTCTCGGGAGGTTCAGGTCCGCTGCTTCGGCGAAACGAGTATCCAGCTTTCAAGAACTGTGACTGAAATACCTGCTCCTGGTACCTCATCGAAGTGCTTCCAGAGCACTTCAGGATACAAGGCAGCCAGGGCTGCGGGTTGGAGGACCGAAAGATAGACTTGGTCGACAGAAGTGAGGCTGCCGTTTTAGAACGGATACCGGTAATAGTTTTTGTGTGCTGCCAGCCTTCAAGAGTCAGTTTGGAATCAAAAAATAGCTGTGGTAAGCGTAGCTTGTTCGTGAACTCAGCACACTCCCCAACAAACCGTAGCTCCGACAGTCGTAAATATAGGTTCTAAGAGCAATTCCATACTCTTGTTCACAGGAGCAAGGGATGGCGGTAGCTTGTGGTTTTAAAGCACGAGATGACACATTCGGTGCTTCAGGATATTATCCAGGCGTGGATTGTGCCTCGCTTGCTCAGCTCACAGTAGACGGGGCAGGCCCCGTCAGTCTCGGGCTGACAATCGGTTATTCCGGTCTGGTGCGAACTTCCGGCACAGCTCATAACTCAGAGTGACATGGAGCTCCAACTTGGCTGGTAGTGTTGGCCGGACCGATCTTATTGCCTTGGGCTACCGGTTAGATGATGATTTCCAAAACTACATTCTACTGGTCCCCGTATAAGGGGTCGGACCGTGCTCTAGTTTTAATGCGGTTATCGCTCCAGCTCCACGATCATCGAGGCAAACGGGAATCCCGCTTAGCCACACAAAGGTTTTCTGATGCTGAAGTTTGCACCTGTCCTGAGCAGAAATTAACACATGAGTCAGGGTCTATAAAGAACAGTGATAAGGGCAGGCACTGGTCTCGTATCCAATAGACAATGCTTGTGGCGGCAGGTTATTTCTGCTGTCCTGGATCCCACCTCCATCCAAGACACCGGGCGTCTTAGACGTAGCCGGGGCTAATGGAGACCACAAGTCAGCTCCTGAACTGTGAAGAGAAGAATAAAGTGAGAGTAAATCTGCAAAAGCAAGTTACGAGAAGCCTTAAGAATTATCGCAAAACTTAATGGTTCAAGGAAGCCGATAAAACGTAAGTAGCAGCTGCTCAAGTTATCACTCGTAGACCATTCAAATCTACTCGTGACGCCGACCGGTGGCGAATTCCGGTCAAGAAAACGATGTGAGATGAAAATGAGCAGTCTTATCATGCCACACAGCAAAAACTCGATGGCTGGGACTGATAATTCAGGGAGCTGTTTAGACAACAGCTTTCGGATGTAGGTGGCCCGATATTACCAAATGTGGTTTCTTGGAAAGCTTCAGTTTGGCCTCATCGAAAGTGGTGGCTGAGTCGTGTATCCGATTTCCAAGGTGAGGGGTAGAGGCAGACCCCAGGGGACTTCATCCAGTTTAGTTGAGAAAGCTGGATCTATGACATAATCACTTGTCACCTTCATTCGTTAAGTTTAAAAGGAGAAATTTGCCCCCTCGTTATGAGACAAGTTGTCAGTTGTGCTCATTTTCAACAAGGGGATACGGATTGACTGTAGTAAACATCATGCTATCACTCCGGTTCCGATGGTTACCAAGGTATTGGCTTCAATTTCAAGGCGCAATCTGACACCAGCCCAACACAGCGAAGCCAGCAAACAACAGGCCGCGTTCCGACCAGGTTAGGGATGCGCCTACCATGTTTAAGCTCTTCGTCGTTTATTTGTAGGGCGTCGCAAGCAGTCAACCGTAAAAAACGGACTAACTCGGCTTTGAAATTGACTCTCACTCAGTTAACCGGACAGCTCAATTTAGTGCACTTCAGCTAAAAGGTACGCCACAGGAAATTAAGAACTTGACGAAAGCTTTGAATTCTCATACTTCTGGCGGTATATGTGTTTACGACGAACTGCTCGGTCTGCTCGAAACGACCAGTGGCTTTTGACAAGGATGTCCAAATTCTCCATCCCTGTCCAACTTTGTCATGAGCAAGTGGATAGGGGATGTCCCACGAAGTCTTTGGGATGTGGGCGTCAAACTGGCAAATAGTGAAAGGCTGTGTGGCCTAGATTAGGCGGACGACCTTGTCTGAGCATTCGAATGCACGGCATATGTTCAACCCGCACTAGATGAACTCACAAGAGCTGTGGCTCTATTCGGCACGCGCCCTGCAACTTCGAAGTGAAAACGATGTTGCAAGACTAGAAGCCAAAGGTCCCAAGGTTGATGCCCGACTGGGATGAACTGACGGTTGTCGTCTACTTCACTCACTTCAGCAGCAGGGTGATGATGGATAGAAGCACGGCATTTGACGCAAGCACGCGTATATCCGGGGCTCAAATGGTATACTATGGACTGTAGCAGCTGCAGCGCTGACCCGATATTTCACTGAGGTCGAAGTGTCATTTGTACTTTGCCGCAGAGCTTTCGCTTGGGTTATATAGGCGCGAGACTCGAGGCCTGCTTGCGGAGGTGATTCGTCGTCTTCATGTTTTTGAACGTCAATGTTTGCTCAGTATATTTGAGATTGGATGGAATGACCGAGTGATCAAAGCTGAGGTCAGAATCCAAGTATCGAGTGCTGGCTCAGACAACGATCTACCTCTGTGTGTCCAGCTTGGTAGACGTGTTTGGTTGAAGCGAGTGTTGCGTGTGGCAAACATAAGTCTGGCATATGGTGCCCAGTTCTCTGTTCTACTTGGGGAACGGGAGAAGGTCAACGGATGACGTGGAGACAGGGAGTGAGAAAATTCCCAGTGTTCTTGGGAAAATTGGGTACCCCACGTCTTTTTGGCTGGGGTTTAGAAGATCTTCCGAACCAGCAGGATGGAGGCAGTAAGGGATAAACTGGCGAACCATGAGCACAGGGGATTGTGTTGCCACCAACCGTCGAATCGGAGTGATTTTCAAAGGTAATTTCGTAAAGTTAGGCCCTGTATTTTTGTCATTCTTGCACAATAATTCTTCCCATAACCACCCAAAACTTGGCGAGAAAGGCAGTGGTCAGTGGGCTTGCTCAGATGCTTGAAGCTAAACGACATTGATGTTGATGAACAATCGGGAGTGGGAAGATAGACAGCAAGATAACCACGGTAGAAGCGGCTCTACCAGACCCGAAGGTCTCACATTGACTGGCAGGTGCTGGTGAGGTGCCCGGCCAACTTTTTGGCAGATCTGGGAATAGGATGATCACAGACATGTCACCGTCAGTGGTTGAGGTAAGAACACAGGATTTCAGTTTGGCGGGATGAACGTGACCACAGCCCAGTGGAGCCACGCTGGGCAGTGTTCAGTAGTCCGTTAGTCAGGAGATAGTCAGCGTGTTGAGAACCGACGACGAGTTCTATAATTTAGCATTCCGCAGGAGTGCAGTTTATATATTGTGACAACTTTCAGGGTCATGCTGTGAGCCCTCTTCAAAAGATGTGATATTAGAGGTTTTCCACTGCCGTGTGATAACAATACTATTCACGAGAAGTGTAAATTAATCAAGTATCAATGAAGCCGTGTCTGGGACACCGAAACGGATATGGAATAGCCGGATCTCGTCTGGCCCATGTCATGACAAAGACTCAGTCTCGGGTACCAACTTGTTTATTTTAGGTATAGTAAAGTCAATACTGGTGAGTGAAGCACTGAAAGTGGTGAAGATAGCAGGAAGTTGGATAGGAGAAAAAAGAAGTGAAAATCGAGTGCTTTCGGGGTTAGTACAGAGGATTGGCTGGTATTACAGCAACATTCAGGAAAACTGAGGAAATTCTTGTTAGATTTTTGAGACCTTATACCCAGCAAGTTAGGAAAACACCCAGTTTTGTTGGATTTTAGGAGAGAAAATGCTTCCTGTTTTTTGGGAAATATTTTAGCGGAGCAATTGAGTTTGATGTTAGTTCTATTGATAAGCAACAGAATGCAGGAATGCTCCGTACGGCGTTATTCGCGTTGCAAGCTTGAAAGCTTTAGCTGAGTTTTCGATCTTCTTGAGGTACAGGGCCAAAAAGATGAAGTGAAGATTGAATTAGGCTGTTTAGATAGCTGACTATGCTAACATAAAAAAGAGTCAGCCGCAATCGGAATGTCGGTGATCAGAAACAATGCATCCCAGGCCTTGGTGCAAATCATACTTGATAATAGATCCTAATTGAGGTGGCCACAGTTGTTCAAGGTGCTATGAGGAAGAAAGCTATCGCCAGGGCAGTTGAATTCGCACACGACTGTCCTGTGATCACTTTTAAGGAGGAGACGGGTGAGTTGATCATTGACATCAGGTAAGATTTTCGTGGAGACCGAGTCCAAGACATTCCCCCTTTTAGTGAATGTGCTTATGTTTTGAATCTGGCCCATATTAGGAATTCATGAACGGAAACCAGATAGAGCAGGCAGACTCGTATTGGCCAGCCAATTAGTCTCAGGATAGTGCAAGTCACTCGCCATGGAATTAGCACCCATATTGCAGTTATCGGCTCCAATAAATGCACCAACAAAGATTTTGGCTGTAGTTGTCAATAATTCTGTGGGGGTGCTGCCCCAAGGCAGTTGGATTTTAGGAATGGCTCAGAGGAACGAAGGGGCGGATCCAGTCAAGCTCAGTTGTCTGCGACATGCTAAGCCCCGACAAATAAGACTTATGAGAAAAGAGAGAAGACATAAGTCGCGAGATGCAAGCATTTCGTTTACTCTTGTCAACCGCGGACGTAAAACACGTCAGTATGTACACATATTACAGTAGGGGGGTAAGTGCAACAGTAAAGTAGGCACGACCGAAAGCTCTTACAGTACGTACGTTGGGGAGAGTGAAGTCTGTCGTGTTAACGCCAGGGTAAACAAACATTTTGGGTCAATCGTTTTTGTGCACAGAGTGCTGGCTGATGCATCATGATTAGAATAGCTTCACTGAACGCTAATAGTTTCGGTGTTGGATTGCGCAACAATGCTTTGAAACACTGGGTCAGGTCAACTTTGTGACCTGATGCAATCAAGTGTCTTCCAATCAAAGAAGCTGGCGGTTTCACGTCGTTGTGTATTGCCCCAGCAGGTTGCGCCATCAAGTTTGACAGCCATTTGAGTATGTGTTCTGACACTCGTTGAGTCAAGCAACGATCCATCCTGCCAATGTATACGTCACCGCAGCTGCAAGTGAACTGATAGACAATATGTGAGTCATTGGGATCAGCAACACTGTTTGAGTGATTTTGAAAACATAACCTTTTGGTCGTCTGCAGCAAACGCAACTGCGCCGCTGTGTATGTGTGTCTTAGAGCTGACTTGAGATTAAAATTTATTTGATTGAATAAGCGATCTCCTTTAAAGGGCAAAGTGATAAAACCTTGCTTCTTTTCCTTGTTCATTGTTTTTGCGAGCAAAAGATTCGGCTTCAGACCAAACGTCAAAAGATTCCGACCCAAGAGTGATGCAGCGGATTGCACGGACGACCGTGTCCTATCGAGAAGTCTACTAGATGGAAGTTGCGCTGTTGAGGCTGGCCCGGAGAACTGGCAGAGTGGATTCGGTCGAGAGCAGTTCAGTTGTGACCTGGTGCACTTTTCAAGAATGAAATCCAGTCGTGGCTAAAGCTGGGAAATAGAAACATCGTACGTTGCTTTATTTGTTGCCTTGGGAGATTCAAGTTTGGCCGACAGATTACACGGGCTACAATACTTGGGTATCAGTCTATGAAGCGTCGATCATGGCAAACTGGCAGGACTTAGTGGATTTGAACCTCTAACGTTTATGCTATTGAAAATTCATGTGGGGCACTTGGGTACTGGCAGATTGAGAGAAGGTCCAGGCACTCCCGTTCCGAAAGTTTACTTTTTCTGTAGGGGGGGGGGTTCAGCTTTCTAAGTGCTTCTGTTTTGAAAGACGTTTCATCAGCGTTTATCCCGAGGTTCTTATGTGATGATTCAATGGCAATAAAGTTCCGTTTTTGAATAAACTCACTGACTGTGAGCTCGTCTGAAAAGTAAAAAGCCAAATATTGATTTTGTCAAGTTCGTTTGCGGAGCCTAATACTAAGGTGTGTTACCCTCTTCGCGTTGCCGGCCTTTCGCCGACTGCTTTGAGTGGGCCACTGCCGGGATTGCTAAAAACAGTGGCGTGGTTTGCAGTTTCCACTCGCTTTGGTAAATCATAGGATATACCGTCGATACGGTTAAACACGGCGACTAAACCGCGATCCATGGGTGTTATGGGTGGCTCAAGCAGTTACACGAGTGGCATCAGCAGTTCATGACTACGGTCGGGGGCCCCCAACTGCGATTCATGCAAGCCCACCTGCTTTAGGATGTCATCTAGCTTGATAATAATGTCACACCAGATGCTAGGTAATGAGACGGAGCATCGCATAGTGGCCGAGAGATGTGCTGTTATGCGTGGCAAAACCTTGCTGGCCGGTCTGCTTATTTTGGGGCTGCGCAATATCATGTCGTAACCGAGGGAACCGACTAGTTTTGCCGAATATTTGGGGAAAAGCACAAATTATTCATAGCAAGAATGCGGCCAGCTTTGGTACTTTATATGTACATATGGCTACCAATAGGGTCACCGCTAGTTAGAAAACTACACAAGATGGGCAGAATTGTGGGAGATTTAGGAAACACCAAGGGTCCAGGAACGATTGAGCGGCGAAGTAAAGGTTAAGAAGTAGTAATGAAGAAACAAATATAAACAATAATAACTGGCAGACGCGTCTTGGCTCAGCATTCTGCTAGGTACTAAGCGACGCATGATAAATTAAGCTGATCCTACCAAGTGGTAATGGCAAGAGCCCGTGAACGTTGTGAGCTATGCCAAAAAGCTACTCAGGGGTTGCCAAACCACTTTATTAGATTGTAGGTTGTTTTCTTCTGGATGAATCAAATTCTTGGTAACGAATAAACGTGCAAGCTAGCTAACTGAGGCGAAGGCAAAACACATTTGTCGAGGTTAATTAGGACATGTCGATGAGGTCTTTTGTGAGTATACTTCTTCCTCTTCAGAGGTGTCTTTATCATTTACCTTCCAGTTTCGAACTTGCCGGCTCTTCCATATTCGTGATCATTCCTGATCACTCAAAATCTATCCTCACTCCTTCATTCACCGGTGTTAGCATTTCACTGATGTGCTGATTCACCTAGTCGTACGGTCACCCCATGCTCCGTAGCATGTCTCGGGATTTTTCGAAGAAATCCATTGTTATCCTTATCAGCAAAAACTTTCCGGGATTCCACTTAGCTTGAGTAGAGGGCTATCTGATATTTGGAAGCAAAGATGGATCACCGCTGACGGCCCGAATGGTCTGTTTCCTTGTGTATACTGTGGAAGTTTTCTTCATATTTGAAGTTTTTGAGAGAGATGTTCAGTTTCAAATCGGAGTTTTAGTTCCTTTAGCTAAACTTTGGTAGATAGGCCTGCTACAGCGACGATAGGTCCTGGGAAGTCAATAGCCGTTAAAGTCGCCATAACAAGAAAGTGTCAGCTTCCTGTTTACTTCTATATGCTCGACTGCGTTTGCTGAATCTTCTGCAGAGACCCAGCAAATGGCACCTACGACATCGCCCGCCTGTAGCCCATTTCAAGTCACACCGCCAGGACTCTGCCATAGCCTCCTGATTTTGAATTAGTGCTCAGCCATGGTTACGAATTTTCCAATCTGAGGTGAAAGCCAGCTCACCAAAGCTCCAGCAAGGCATATATTTATCACGGGTGTTTAAAGCTGTTTACTAGATTACGTTTTGGGACGGAAAAGACTAAACCATCTTGTTAGAGGCTGATATATGCTACTGATAACCTTACCTCAACTGGGTGCATTTCCAGGACACTGCTATTTGTATTATTTATCTTTCCCCCTTCTCGGTACTTCCGTTTCGTTGTTGATTTGCACTTAAGCGTGCAAAGTTTCTTATCCCCAAGCTTGGCCAAAATACTTTGTACATTCAAAAATATGGTCGTGGCATATACCTCAGCTGAAGGGGTAGTCATAACACTCCTGTTTGCGATTGCCGTTCACGACGTAATAGCTTAAGATGAACATGAAACTGTTTTTCCTTCTGAAGCATCCCAGACCAACTGAGTAGTATGTTTATCCCAATTTCGAGCACCGTGTAGCCAAATTATCGGATCCAAAACCAAAATTAGGGTGGGCAGAAACTTCACGGTACTAGGTTTGCCAGGTGTACTCTTACGAAAGACATGAAATACTGAATATATGTGCGAAGGAATTAGGAAGGTTCGAGACTGCTCAAAAGCGATCAGCACGACGTAGCCAGATCATTTCAGAAAGTGCCATGTTCAGTCGATCACTACGCTACCAGAACCATTCAGATGTGTTGGATGATGTTTTTTGTGACATGTGCGAGGCTCACTTGAGGATTCGTGTTCTCAGGTAATTGGCACAAATGAAAAATGTTCTTCGAGTCTTCCCTACATATGGGGTGATTGTTAGTGAGGCCGATCAAGGCGTAGTACCCGGGAGACGTGCTGTTACTTGTGGAAAAACCTTGATTTTCATTCTGCTCCCTTTTGAACTGCCCTGCATGATGGTAAGCTAAGCAGAACAAACCAAATTTTCTGAAGTATTTAATAAAAGATTCAGATGGTCTGGCATAAAGGGACGTATAGTCTACCAGGGAGGTTGTCGGATAGGTAGAGAACATAGGGGTCTTCAGTTCCCGTTCATCATAAGGTTAGATAATTTGGAAGAACATAAAAGGGAAGCTGGCTGTTTGAACAGAGTCAGGACCCAAAGTAGGACTAGTTAACATAGATGTCCTCAAAAAGACCCCAAATTAGTCCCAAAGAAATCCAAAATAAATCTTTTGGGGGTCCCAAAAGGATGTCGATTTAAACACCCCGGGAACATTTTGATATTGTTCACGAATACACCAAAAATGCTCGGGCTAATGCGCCTTCCGCTGAACTTCGGCAGGCTATACTGCAATATTCCATCTTAAGGAACTTGTTGGTGAAATTTTATTATTCTTTACTGAAGAAAAACGGGATTCGCTAACATTCTGAAAAAACACCTGGCACGACTCGAGTAATTTACGGTTCTAAATATCATCATAAAATTTTACACTCCACTAAGAAGTCAAGGTATACTTCCACGGCGTTAGTCATCCCTTAAGTAAAGGACCAATATTCTCCAACTCACACCGCATTATGAAAATCGTCCGACACTTTGGGACTAAACACTGTATGTGTATCAACTGGGCTACTAAACTTTAGTATCTTTCAATAAGGTTTACATATTTTCCCGTGTTTTAGACCCTCCCAAATTTAACTGCGGGACGAAAACTCATCTCAAACTAATTATTGAAAGATAATCCCCCAGGGTTTTCTTTGGGGCAGAAGGGTGCTCCTGTGTGCTGACTCGGAGAGGTGACTAGGGGAGAATTGAGGGCTCAAGCCTCATGGGGTGAATGTGCACCAGTCGAGAAATAAGGGACGGTGAACGGACATGAACAACTACAGCCTGCAGGCTTGTCACGGTTTAACAGTCGACTGACAGGGTACGATGTAGTTGAGAATAAAACTAGTTATACTAGGCAGAAATGGTGACGTCTACGAGATTTGTAAATCTAATGGATGGTTCTTAAAAACTTTGCAAAAGGGTTTTATGTGGTTTTTAGTCGTCTCTTCTGAGAAAGCAGGAAAGTTGTTGGTGATGGGTAAGTGGGGGGGTACAAAATAATAAACTGGATATCAGAGGCAAGGGAAGCCATAATTACTATTCACGCGGAACGCGAATGGGAGATGGGAGGGGTTCAGTGTTTTGTCCTCTTCTCAAAGTTTCTTGTCACATTTAGGGCTTCAACTTCTTAGATAGTGTATGAAATTCTGGCCGAGCAGAAGTCGCCACCAGCAGGTTATTGTATTCTTTCGAATGTAAGAGGCTACTACGGAAGTCGTAAAGTTCAGCCAACAAATGGAATCTCGAAGCCTGAAGGTAAGTCTCGAGTATGAGGCATGAGCCCAAATATTTTCGGCCTTTGTACTTACCTTCTCTCGTTGAAGTTCATAAATGGAAGAAGCTGGACATCTTTGGATGGCAAGCAAGCGCAAGAACAAGAAGTGAATAATTAGGAAATGGGAGAACATACACACCAAACTTCCTACGCCTGTTCTGCGCATAAATATCTATTTATTTGTCCTTTCCCAAATGCACTGAAGAGAAACACTTGGCACATGAACGAGGACAAAACAATCGCAGAAAAAACGGAGTTTGTTGCTGTCTCTTTTGTTGGTTTACACTTTTATTTATTTAATCACTTGTGCTAGTGTAAAAACGAAACATAGAATCCGAAAACGTGTGTGATAAGAAGGTTTGATCACACTGAGAGAAGATGTGGACCTAACACCAGACGGGGATCCAAAATGGCCTTAGAAGCTGCTTCGGACGTTGCCTATATCACTTCCTGTGGGGGATTATTCCACAACGATAAAAACGTACAGGAGAAGAAACTTTGGTGCATAAATGTCCAAGGACGGGGCTTGAAAGGTTCTTTACTATGCTCGCTCAGAGTTCCTGGGCTTCGACTTATAAGAACTGATTTGCGAAATCCACAGCGACTATGTTAAATATAAGGAAACGATCTGACCTCTTGAGTCTCACGCCTAGAAGATAAAGATTCCGTTCTGACGGTTCAGCTGGGGAGAGGGTTTCTTAGGCCATGCATTCTCTTCAGTGCCCTTCCCTTGACTCGTTCCAATAGGCCTCTACCCCTGGTGTGGCCGAAGAGTACCACTTGACCGTCACGTTCTAGCAAATGATGGACGAAATCCCGTGAAGGGGACGAAAATCTGTTGATATATAGCAAAGGGAAAGCATAATCACCAAGGTTATTCGGCTACCGGATTTGCTAGTCCGTTCTAGGGGATAAGAACAAGAAGGTTTATTCAAGCCAAGTCCCTGTATTTGCATGATGGGCAACGTTTCGGATTGGATTTCTGCTATTGATCTAGTAGAGATGGTCGGTACTTCTGCCAGATGTAATGAAGACACATTTGTCATTGTTCTCTGGCAGGCTCCCCTCAAAGGGCCGGCGTTCGCTGCAAACCATCGCTCACATTTCCTCGGCTTCTGACCCCCATATTGTCATATCCACTGAAAACAACGATAAGTTGTCGGGGGCATGTTAATAGTATAAGTGGGAGAAAGGAGGGAGCCAAACGCTTGTCCCTGAGGCAATCCGATAGAGGCCGAGGATGAAGAGAAATAGGGCCCCCTAGTTCGAACCGCGAAAAACCTGTCTATGCGAAAGCTCTGGATAAGGGAAGGCGGCTAACCAGAAATGCCGCTCCTTAACGGGGGAGATCTTGAGTCACTCCATCAAAGGCTCTGGCGAAGTTTGTAAAGATAGAAGGAGATATCAGCCCATTATTCCATGTTTGTTTTAGGCAGCTTATCACAGTCATCATATTGATGATGCAAGGTCTGTGGGGTATGGAACCATGCTGGGAAGAGGAAAGCATTCCGTTCCCTTTACCATGATCAAGGCCTTGCAAGGTTTGGTAAATAGATTAACTGGCCGGTAACTTCTCGGGAGAGTAAGGTCTCTTGTTTTGAGAAAACCGATATAACCGTTTTTCCAAGGGCTGGGGAAAGCACCGGAGTCAAGAAACTTACGGGAAGGCGGAATGTGGGGAGCGGACATAACCCAGCCGTGTCTCTAAGTATTCCTGAGTGGATTACTTCCGGAATCACGGATCTATGATGATTAGGGGGGCAATTTGTCGTGCACATCTGTGAAAGAGATATTATACTTCCGTGGTAGATGGATCACTGAGACTTGGATCACTTGATGTTCGGTCTCTGAAGAACGATTGAGGATGGGGCTGAATAAAGAACTAAAATGTTCTACCAAGTGTACTGCGAAGGTGTTGTGAGAGCCGTCTGATGGCCGCGAAAAAAGGAGAGGATACGGACTTTGGGGCACGCCTAAGGTGTTCGGCAAGAATGACCTCGTTGCTTGGTGTTCTTTGCTGGCCTCAAAAGCTTTGCCTCATTCCAGTTTGTCACAGATTTCTGATAGCTAGTAATTTGTTTCTATCGATCAGTTGATCCTTGGGCCTGTAAACAGTGCGCTGTCTTTTAATAGCCGACCTGTCTTCATGGGAGTTGGGTGTCCCTCTGCACCGGTTTCGCGAGTTTTTGGTACAAACAGAAGTCCGGCAGCACTAAGGTACTTGCCGATTGGCCCATTGTCATCGACAATTCCAAATTTTCAGTTATTTCTTCCCAAATGGAGCTGTAGGTTTTTCACGATATGTTGAAAGTTCGTCCGTTTAAAGAATCTAACACTCAGATTTAAGAACTCACTCTTGGGCCATCCAGCTACAAAATTGAATTCCAGTACTGCTTGCTCAAGCTGTCCAAGTGGAGGGAGAGGACGGACCGTACCTGCCGAGTAGGACTACTTGATGGTGATGAGGTCTAAAACAGATGAGTCTCGTCCCAATCCGTATCTGCAGTTAGGCTCAGATCGATGGGTCCAAGAACAACTAGCCATCAGTTTAAACCGGTGTTCTCCGAGGTCTAATCCAGTTCACCCCAAGAGCAGTAAAATCGCCTAGTGATGAACGATGTGTAAATGATTATTGGGTTCTAGCTTGGTGCATCTGTCCGATGAGCACGCGGTCCGATTCGGCGGTAGTAGTAGTAGTAGTTTTGGCCCACAAAGTCTTTCAGTTGAATGGGACCTTAATGTAAGACCGAGGCTGGGGGTAACGGGGCACTACTAAAAAGGGCCGCACCACCTGCTGTAACTCTCACTGAGTCCTTAGGGGCCGGAGTGTAACCACTGATGGATATTCTACCGTCATGTTTGCTCATTGTTAGCCACTTTCCGGTGGCGGCAACAACTTGAGGTTTCTCATCGGCCAGCATCTGTCTCGGTATCCAAACCTAGGTTTAAATGCTGAGGCAAACAACGGAGAGACACTTGAACGATCCTTCATGAGGGACAGAAGAGGCATCTTATTTACGAGCAGGTAAGGGTGGGAATACTTTATGCGTAAGGGGTGGTAGGGAAGTTTAAGTCTTTAGAAACGGGTAAAAAGCCGGGGGAATTATTGGGTTGGGACTGGATTCGCAGAGGAGCCGTGTATTAGACCAGTTTTCAGATAGCGGTCCATTTCTACTGCCTAACTGCGATTAGCCTGTGGATTTGGATATCCTGAAGTGATATAAATGGGCTTTACTAGGTTTGGTTCACAATTTTAAGCCTGGAGTGGTGCTGGGCTAGGGATGCTCCCCGGCTAAGCAACTCAACTGCGGCAGTATGCTGGAAGAAGGACCCAGCGGCTCCGAATCACCCAGCAAATCTGACGCCGCCTATTAGGCCGCCTGGGTTAAAGGAGAGCTCACTGGCTTCCACTCAGTAGGCCCAAATCTTTCCCTGTGTCCTGCTCTGCCGCCGGTCTTGAGAGCGTCCACCTCACTGGCTGCACTTAAAAGGCTTTTATTCGAAGATTCATGAGATTCGAATGATGGACTTTCTGAGTCATGCGCAACGACTTTGGTGTGACCTATTACTGTCTTAGGTTCGGTCCTTTTTTAAGGTCAGTTTGTGCCAGCTGTGAGACTGGGGAAAGCGGAAGCCTCAGATCATCTGAGTGTCCCGCAGGTCCGGGTTTCTAGTTAGCCGTCTCAAGCATGAAGGCCTATCCGGGGAGGTCTCTCGGTATCTATCAATAACCTTCCCTGTCTGGACGGTCTGCCTGGGGCTGACACTGCCACTCCAGGGATGTGAATCCGCAACTAGCGGAAGAAAGACGAAGTCACAAGATATTTGGAACGAACTCCTAAGCGGGATACCGTCAAGGAGAAACAGAATGTTGAAACACGAAGATGGTAAGTGTGTTTTTCAGGACCAGGCCTGAATACTCTTGAAAGGGTGAACGTATTATTTTATTGAGTCTCCTTGGGCTTTTCTGCATCAAAACTGTGTGTTATAGGCTGAATGATTTAAGGTATTTTGAGTGCCTGTGTCCACAATGCTGGAATGCCTTGTGAGGGAGAGCGTCACCAGCACTGTATTGGGATATGTTCCGCTGCATGGTAGCTGGTCACCTGAAATTGGCAAAGTGAGGTCACGGCCAGGTTTTATATATCAGCAGGTGACTGCCATAGGCAACACATATCATCTTCTGATAATGGCACTTATTCGGCTCAAGGGCTTATCTATCACTGGACGAAAGAAACAGCGGAAACTGGCGGGCCAAGTCTGATGAAAACGATGGACATTGATGGCTGGGGCAGTAATAGTTGGTGCGTGGCCTGACGCTGCATAGGCTCAAGTTGAGACGTCATTGGAGGGAGAAATATCAGAATCTCCAGTCAGTCCAATGAAAAGCAGTCGAAAGAGTTTTTCGCCTTTCGGTCAGATTGCCATCGGAAAAGCCAGCTGAATAAGGGCTCCAGTGAAGGCTCGGCTGACACGAGTCAGACTGTACACCATGGCCATTAGGTATGAAGAACGAAATGGTAGAATCAGCCAGCACACAAAACCGTGCTTCCGCATGAAATAATTATCTGGGCTTCGTGGTAGATAGAACAGCACCTATCGGGATCTGAAATAGATGGAGAGAGAGCCCGGCATTCTGGAGAAGGTTCCAGCTGGGAATTATGATAAACATTTTACTGGTCGATTAGCGCTTTTGAAATATGATGATAGAGAGGGACGGGCTCGGTCGACATGCGTTTTTGGAAAGCCAGTACTGTATCGACAGACTTAGGCAGAAACAGAGGAGTTAACGGCATAAATGGCCAACCGAGAGCTCAGTGGTGGGATATTTACCGGTTGAATGCTACGGGCTGGTATCCGGTGTTTGTCCGCTTGAGGTTGCTAATAAGTTAGGCTGTAACATCAGGGGTGGTTTAGGTACAAGGGCGCATAAAATTTTGCCTTTTTGTAAAAATTCGGAAATAAATTTAGGTAGGAGTGGAAGACATGAAAGCTTTTTCCAGCGTTCCTTTATTGTGGACTTCAACAAGGCATGTACTCGTTGCCTGTGGCGTCGACATTCTGTCCAGGTCATTGGGCTGAAATTCGAGGCAACAGTACTGAGTGCAGTTGGTAGGAGGCAACTAGGGTATACTGAGGACCAAAATGCCAGTTTAAATAATTGGTCTGAAGGATATTTGGTGGGCGCAGCCGCAGGGTATTTACAGTTCTGATGCTGCCTCTTGGCATCGGGTGTTGGTTGTTCTCAGGTAGGGTCGTAAACTTGGGCGTGGCTAGAGTTCCAGGACATCTAGGGGGCGCATTTTGACAAAAATAATGAATAAATGGAAAAGATATGCAAGTGTTCCCACTTTCTTCCTTGTTTTTCGGGCTTCACTGGGGCAGTTGTCTGTCACAAGGTGCGTCGACAGGTCGCCTGCATCAGTAGATTTAAAGTCGAAGCTATGGCGGTGACTGTATTTGACGTCGACGTGCATTCTAGGTGTGCTTAGAGAGGTCATGGGGTGGTCGAAGCCTCAAACAGGAGGTGGATAAACAAGGCGGACATTCCAGTGGACTTTCACTCCAGCCAATCCCGTGCGCAAAACCAAGAGCTTTTCGAGCAAACAAGGGCGGAGTGGAGTTTTCCCTTTCGCATGAACAACTTTGAGCTGATAGAATATATGCCCATAAACGAAGGTTGCCAATATTTTACTGCCCGATGTCAGTGGTACTTGGAGGTTACGTTGACTCCACTAGGTCTTTTTGGTCCCCACCCTTTCTTTTTTAGTTTGTTTTGTTTTCTGCCACAGAATGGTTGAGACCATATAGAAACTTTCCGTAGCTCCTCCGCCTGACCGTAATATTATGGGTATTTGCCTTTTTTCGCAATTATTTGGAGTGGTTTATATTTACCACTTCGGAACAAAGCTGTGGTATGGGTGCTGTTAAAGTCGGGTTGAAAAATGCAAAATGGGACCAAATAAACACACTGAGTAGGACAAATAATTATGTAAAGCATAGGCCGGCATACGGGCATCAGTCTAGTACAGTGCCAAACCATGCCTTAGACTATCGGAGACCATTCGAAGTCAACTGGAGTAAATGAGGTTAGCTGTACTGATGGGAGGTGCTATGGTGCGTATGCTGGAGGATAGAAATCATTGATGGGCGGTAGATTCAGAGATGAGACTAGGGAACAGGCTTGGATCAGTCGTTAAAAGGTGGACATTTGAGATGAGAGGTTCTAAATGGGGACAATCAGGGGATATGAAATAAGGCCGGACATAAGGCCCGGGTGAGAAGTTTTCTGAATGAGTAAGGAAGGTGTGAAGACCAAGTAAAGTAGTGAACGGCTAAACCTAGAGTCCTAAGGTCCAGAACCACAAATATATTTCATGCTGGAGCGAGGAATCAAAAACATAGAACATTGGGCTAGCTGGAAGTAGGAGAGCACAGATAGTGTCCGGAACTGGGGGAACCGGCAAGCGTAGAGTTAGTTATAGTTGCAAAGGGCAATAAGCTGTGGTTACAGTAAGAAGCACAAGTGTCGTTTATTGTGACAGAAGAAAGTCGACCTAGCTTTTGTCATTAGGCGAGTACTGAAAGCTCTAGGAAAGGGTGCAATAATTCTAGTAGTCAAACCCGCTTTACTGAGTCAGCTCTTCGGTGACACTGGTCGGTACAGAGGACCACATTGGGAACAGTCAAAATAGGATTCATCGAGCCTCTGAACTAAGAGACAGAGAAGTTATCGCGGGTGTTTATCGGGGGTTTATTCCACGAATCTGAGTATTCTATGAGAAAAAAATCAGACCTTAAAGCTAATTCTGATCTAGGAATGATTCTTCTCAAACAGACTGGGGGAAAATCCCACTAACTGTTGCGTGAATTAAAGCTGCACAGACTTTAGAGAAATACAACCAGTTTTGGCCGTGTTGGTGAGGATAATGTGAAGGTATTCTGGGAGAGGCCTGGAGTACCTTTAGAGAATGTACATCTCACATTCACGAAAGATCCACTTTGCTATTGTAGTACTCTAATCTATGAAGAGCGCTGTGCTGTCCTCCAGGTTGAACCCCTTTGGCCTCGCCTTTGCCTCCTCCATATCATCTGCGCTTAACCAGGTCGGTATTTGTTTTGTTATTGGTACAGTTTCCACTGAGGTGTCGCGAGAGATAACCTATGAACGGCATCTCAAGATGTTCCCACAACCTTAATTATATCAGGTTTTTTCTGAACAGTAAAATGTGAGGTCAGCAACCGACTTAAAATCCACTTCTGTCAAAATTCTCGGGATATCATGCCCTAATCAACTACCAATCCTTTGTTCACCGAGGGAAAACTGGGTTCGAACTAGAGGCACCTAAAGCCCTCGAATTCCTACCTCCTTGGTACCTTGTTTGTTACCACTGGTCGATATTTATGCAGTTAGACCAGTAACAAGTAAAATGCGCTTCAGGAAGACTTACTATCTTTGGAGCGAAAGGTACGAGCCACAGATGTACAGCAGACACTCGAGCTCGGCTAGCGAACGTGCCTTCCATTCGGCTTGATGGCGAAATTCCAAAGTAATCCCCTTCATCGGACAAATACAAAAGACCTAAGTAGGTTGACGGATGCAAAGGTGTACTCTATATGTCGTGGCTCCGAAACACTATCGATACAAAAACTACACCAAACAGATATGAGCGCAGCGGCTAGGCAGTAGTCGAACCGCGAGCGTGTACAATCGGTGGAGGACCGAATGTGAAATTGCTCCAGAAGCAGGTCGAAGGAAACCTCGGGAAATACAGTCTAATAAGAAGTACGCAACGGAGAAAAACAATGAGGTCGATGTCAAAGTCTAAAAAGATCTTAGGGGAAATAGATTCAAAATGGCGTCTATAAAACGGTCTTTTCCTCAGAGTGATCGGGGTCACTACAGACGATATGAGAACCACCCTGCTGTCACCAGCACATATAGTCGATTCCCGAAAACATCGAAACACTGAAAGTATATTATCAGCGGGCCTCTCCCCGGACTCGTTTGCGTCCTAGGCCCATAGAAGGATAAAATATTCCAAAAATGCTGTAGTGCCAAATGTTCCAGATCGTCTGCTTTAGTCCCCGATCAAGCCGTCATTGCTCGTGTCCTGTAGTGTATCACACCTACAGGGCATCTGCAAAAGACCCAGGAAACGGTCACATCGAAACGTGCCCGGTGCTGTTTCATTTACCCGGAAGAGAGCACAGCCATGGAATTCGTTAGAAAGAGAGAATCCATCCATCCCTTACAAAACCTCGCTGCAGACGGAGGTCTCTGGACCGATTGCTGGCAGCCAAGTAGTGCCACTAGCCTCTGATCCGGTGCCACCCAATCTTTCTGAACTACTTCCCACCGGTAATAACTCGTCACCACTCCTGCTGACTAGTGCACGAGAGCAAAGTGTAGACCTGGATTTGTCCCGTTTGCCCCCAACACCACGAGATCCCTCGTAGAGGCTCCATGCCGCACCCCTTTCTCCACCACTGTCCACCCACAGTAGAGCAATATAGATCCTTTTCTCAGCCAGCAGCCACTCATTCTATGGTCTACCTGCCATACGAGCCAACAAATCGCCAGATTAGAAACCGCCACCATGCACCGACCAGCCAGCTATAACTTTGTTTATTGAGGCTTCGGTCACAACGTCACCCTCGCCACCCGTTGCTTCTAATGGCCGAAACCTCCTTTGAACGGAAATTGTCAGGCTCCCAGCTTTAATAAACAGTCGACCTGTGACCTGTCGCGCTCCAGCTAACAGGTCTATTACCCATCCACTTCCCCCACCATGGATATACTTATGAATCCGCGTCGCTTACCCAGCCCATCAGCGTATCTATTCGGTCCCCCGGAGGTCCTCATACCTCACCGTAACAAGTCACATCCACCAACTCAGAAGCCATCGTAACCAAGTCTACAAAAGCAGTACCACATCACAAACTTTCCACTAAGAGAATCTTTTCCATAGTTGGCTTTACCAAAGCCTAATCACGCAGTACAATTTACCAGCATAGTTGTCAACCGGTAACACAGCATTTGCCCCACTCCTGACCCTTTTCCGCCCCATAGTGCGCCCCATTTTACCCCTCAGTAACTTCAGCCCTCTCTTTCCTCTTACCACTCGACACCGCCGTATTCTGCTTTGACCCCACAGCACACTATGCCAACTGACCCTTCATATCAACGCCTTTTTCATCAGCAGCCCTTTCGCTACTATTTCCCCCCTCACACCAATTCCGTGGAGCCCTGTGAGATGCCTGCCGCTTCAACCAACTCTTTCTATAACATTGTACCCATCTCACTCCAGTCTCACTTTTCCTGCCATCCGTCACCCTCATCACAAGGCCGCTATCAAAACCATGGTTGCCCCTCCACTTCTGTTCTACATCCCCATACTGACCCCCTGACATCTTTGTCAAATTCTCCCTGATTTCCACTTCATTCGCCCCATAGGTCCCACCTAGAGTCACAATGCCCTCCTCCAGATCTGTTACCCAAAACCACCAAATCACTTCAGTTTCCCCTCAAGATGCGAGCCACGGTCTGTGTTAACCACGACTGTACAACCAAATGTCACAACCCAGTGTTCCGAGAAAGTTTGGGCGACGGTTTTGCCAGCGGCCTTGTACGAAGGTACAGCTGACGGCCTTTGGTGAAACCATCTACACAAGTGAGCAGATATATGCTAGCCTTTGAAGGAGGTAACGGCTCTATTAGGTCAACATGCACGTGTTGGAAACATGAGCCGACAGCTAGAAACTTTGAACGTGGGCTTCTTATGTGCCCATACAATTTCGACTGTTGACGCACGTACGGGCCCATGTGGTGACATCGCGGTCCAAATTGTGCCAAACGTAATGGTCACCGACGAGTTTAGTAGAGCCTTTTATACCTGGATGGAACAAACCGTGCAAGGTTTCGAAAGCCTGTCGCCTTAAAGCCGACGACAAGACTGGCCTTGGGTGGCCTTTGGACAAGTCGCACAACATGTTACCTTCGGCTGAAAGCATGAAAACTGACTGGAGCCGCAGCGACGAGGTTTTACAGAGCTGTTTAAACTCAGGATGGTCTGATTGTGTGGATGCAATAGCTCCGAGGTCCATCGAGCAGGGGATGCTGAGGTCCAGGTTGTAAGTGCGAGGTATGGTGTATTCGGTAGGATTATCGGCACTTGAGGTCTGACGTACATCACTCGTGTGCTGAGTGATGTAGTCAAGATATCTAGGCTCCCTGGGAAAGTTTTTGTCCGTGGTGGCGAGCAATGCGTAGATGATTGTTTGATGGTCGGTGTAGACCATAAATTCGCGTTCCTCTAAGATGTGCCTAAAACGACGGATGCCTAGGTAGATAGCAAGCGTTTCGCAACTAAAAGTGCTGCACTCGGATTCAGCCGGCTGTAGTTTTTGGGGACGAGTGCAACAGGTTGCCAAGTTTCAGCTAAGTATTCTTGCAACACCGTGCCCACGGCTTTGTCTGATGCGTTTGTGATTGACGCGATTGAGGAGGTTTGTTTCAGGTGTGATAGCGAGGCTATGTTGCTGGCAGCCTGTTTCTGCATGGCAAATCCAGCTCGTGAGGTTTATGTGGAAACCAGCTGCTTTGATTTGCCTTTCACTAGGTCTGTGAGCGGCTGCCTCAGCTGAGCGTATTATGGGACGAGACAGCAATAGAAGTTGACCAACCTGTCGAAAAGCCGTAGTTGCTCAAATAACGTAGGTTCTGGGTAGTCCAAGATTGTCTGCACCTTGTCCTGCAATGGTGAAATCCCTGTGGAAGTAACCCTGTGGCTTAAAATTTTGAGGGCGTTGACGCCTACTACATACTTTTTTGCGTTAACGGTGACCCCATGTTTAAAAGGGCGGCTGCAAAGCGTGCGTATGTGTGTTAGAGGTTCTGTCTTAGACGAGCTGGCAATCAGGACACTGTCCAGATGAGCGAATGCCAAACTAGAACCACAACATACCATATCGATGAAATGCTGGAAAGTTTTCGCGGCTTTTGTAAGCCCGAACGGTATCCACAGAAAGTCGAAAATATCTGAAAAGTCCTTACGGCGGTTCTGGGGATATCTGCCTCCACTTCTGGTACTTGGCTATGTGCCCGAAACAAATCTGGCCGACTGAAAATCACATTACCCGCCAAACCAGCTGTCAGGTCTGTGATGTGTGGAATAGGATATCCGTCGGATTTGGCCACTCTGCTGAGTGAGCGATATCCCCCGCATGGTCTCTTGTTGTCACGTGACTTTTTCGGGACCATGTGTAAGGGTGACTCCCAGGGGCTTTGGAGGGCTGGATACTTACCGGTAGACCGAGGGCCTTTGAGTGACGATGTGATGGGCCACATCCGGGGTGATTGGTGGCTTGTTGTTGTTTGGGCGGACATGATTGGGGTACTTGCTGAATAAACTGCGGTTTTCTGGTTCGGAATTGGGAATTGGCCTGAGGATCGCCGGTAGCGGAGCCCCAGTTAAAGGAGCAACACGGAATTTGGCGTGACTCGATCTACCAGCAGTCGCTTGCCGGGATCGAATATAAGAACATGATTTTTTAAAATATCTAAGCCTAGAAAAGCCTGGTGGACTTGGAGCGAAGACAAAACCCACGGGAAAGGACGACGCAAGCCCAAGTCTAGGGTAAGAAATTGAATGCGTACGGTGGGTTTGGAGTGTCCCTGGCTAATTGCAGTGTTGGAGCTGCAGGGGAGACAGTGGACCGTTTTAAAACCGGTGTTACACTGACCCGCGCTCCCCTGTCCATAAGAAAACGCATACCGGTAGTCCTGCTTTTCACGTCAACGAGGTAACTAGGAACAGAGGCGCCCGGGGAGGTCGTCGCCATCACTTCTCGGCCCAGTAGTTTCCTTGGCAGTGCGGTAAGTACAAGGCTGTTCGCATATACGAGCTTGGGATCCGAAACGGCGGTGATAATAACACTGGCCGGATTAGGCTTTTAATTCAGGGCTTTCGGGGTAAAATTGCGATGGATTTGGCTCCGTGAACGTTTACCAGTGATGCTGACTAGGTATTCGAGCCTCCTGGAAACGAGACTCGAAAGTGGCGATGAACACCTCCGGATCGTCCGGTATGAATTCCGGTATTTCATGTGCGCTGCATGGCACTCCGCCTCGTACTCGGCCTTAAACTCTCCGTTCATTGTAAAATAGGTTATCTATGGAAATGAACTATCCCGGAATTGCAGAAAATTGATGGTAACGTCTTATGTAAAAAATCTTGTAATCAATGGGAATGAAAAACTGACCGATATAATAATGAGGATGAAAACAATAAAAACGTACGGAGTTAAACTATGCCCAGTAGGTATACGAAAACACAATGGAGAAAGTCTAAGTAACCTTAGATCGTATACACTACCGACGAAAAGGAGGAAAATCTACGGAAGGCTTGACCTGTCTAAGTCCCTTTGATGGGATTATTCAAAAATTATAAATGAAATGGGCCGAACAATTGTTGGAGGGCACGCTGCTTCGGCTTCTTAGGTCGCGGTCGTCAAGGAGGTTAACGAGAACAGACCGTGGAGTGCCATCCGCTTGGGGCCTCAGTACAGGGACCGCACGCTGGCGTTAACCGGGAAGTCTGTCGGAAGTAGCACTTGTGATTGTCGCATGCGCGAAACGTACAGTCAAGCAAATGATAGACAGAGTGTGATCAGATGATCACCATACTATACGGTCTACCCCTACGAACTATAACCTGCCCCAGCCAGTGGAATATATCCGTTATCATCCCCAGGCTTATGAAGGGCTCAGTGCTTGGCATTACTAAATACAGCCGGACAAGGCATACTCCAATGATCTCGAGGCTGGTAGAAAGGGTCGTTAAACACTACCTGACCGACTACCTTTCTGCAAATAAACTCATCAGCCTCTGACAGCACGGATCTCTGCAATCACACTCGTGTTCTACCTGCCAGTTCAATTTTCCGAACTTGGTCACAACAGCTGCGGACAAAGACAAATCATTCGTCATCATCTATTTTGATACGACAAATGCCTTCGACAGTGTCCTCGTCTGAACTTGCTGAACAAGATTAGGGATCACGGGATTGAAAACCCCCTACTCATTTGATTTATATCCTACCTACGAGGTACTCACCAAGTTACCTACATATAGGGCTAGATGTCAGGCCCTCACCAGGCAAATGGCGCAGTTATCCAAAACGTTTTCTAGGACCACCGATGTTTTTACTACACGTAAGAATCATTTGCAACATAGTGACTTTTGGCGAAACTTTCTTATTTGCCCGTGACATGAAAGTAGTGTACGAATTCGAACGAGGAAACCTACCCATAGCATAAAATAAAATCACGGTTGAAACACCGTATTTATCCTCCTACTGTGATGGCTTGGAAATGGAATTTTCAAAAAGCAAAAGCAGTTATCTTACGCTAAGTAGCATTATTCTTCATGGTATGCCCAAGATTCGCTGTGTCTTACTCCCACGTTCCCCAACAATACGAGACCTCTGACTACAATACTCTTACTCCTTTAACTTTTCTGAACACACTTGCCACATAACTGCTCGGGCAAGCAACTCCCTTGGCTTGATGCAGAAGTATTTCGTTCTCACGGAGTCAGAGAGAAACAAAACTCATGTTCGCCTAATTCTGGATTACTGTACACTTGTGTTCTCAAAAACGCACGAACGTGACATTATCGACAATGAAAATTTACAGCATCAAATTACCACAATCCTAATGGGCTTTCTACGAACCTAAGCTACAGACAACGGTGTACTCTCCTGCGGCTTGCCCTTCCATGGCTTAGAAGAATAAAACTCAACCCTTCCACTT
Organism: Fasciola hepatica; assembly: GCA_948099385.1. Classification (NCBI taxonomy): domain Eukaryota; kingdom Metazoa; phylum Platyhelminthes; class Trematoda; order Plagiorchiida; family Fasciolidae; genus Fasciola; species Fasciola hepatica. The sequence goes on from CANUEZ040000087.1 coordinate 906,337, forward strand.
TTGCCTAATTTGCACCATAAACAAGGTGTATCTTCCAGCCAAGTACGGTTCAGTGAAACTCGACACATCAGCTGCGCAATGAGGAACACGGCATAACAATCGCTTCTTCTTGGAAATCCTTAAACAGAAACTTCCTCTTCTTTAAATATGCAACTCTGTTGAACAAACTCCCAGCTGGTATCGGTTCAGTAGATTCCCAAACCATATTCAGGTCTAGGCTACATGTAGTGCTGGACATCCGAACGTCGATCGCCCTTTTTAGTCCGTATATGACTGTTGATAGAGCTTACAAGGAAAGTGTTGGATACCAAACTGAATCCTTGATAATCTCTGGGATGTGCCTCACCATCCATCGTCGCCACTACCACCTTAGCGTAAGCCTACCAGGTTACAAAGCCCAAAGTTAGTTACCTTCATGACTGAGGCCAGTGCATCTGAAATCGTTTTTCAATATATATAATACTACTAGTTCCATGAAAGATAACCTTTAAAAATTCACAGTGTCACTTTTGATTTGCTATCCGCCTTTGTCTCCATCCCAAACCGCAGCACCTCTTATACTAATCAGCCCCCATCCGGTGGTCGCTCAAAATCGGACCATTACGCACTCATCGCTCAGCTTCTCTCCTTATCACATTACTCTAGCTTTCCCCAATGATTGGCCTATGTAACATCCGGTAATTAATCAAAAAAACTACAAACCATCAGTGGATCGTCTTGGTGTATTACCACAGTTCGTGCTAGCAACAGCGTGCTCATATGTGTACTAAAAGTCGTCGGATTCAGGCCTTGTCAGAAATGGGCGGTCATTTATGCATCCCCCGAGTACTGTAAGAGTTCCGTGTGTCTGTTTCCCACTTTGTCCTTCTCCCATAGCCGTGGTTGTCTTATAAAAGGGGGGACGGAAACAGCCGACCCCGGTAGTGGAGTACCTCGTGGATCACGCCTGAGGAATGGCGGGAGGAGAAGAAATGGGAAATACTCCCCATGGGGGATGCAAGCTCTCCAGCTCCTCTGAATTAGAAAAGCGAAATTTCAAAAGTACCTCTGACTGCGGAGGTACTGGGTTTGTGCCTCATTCTCCTCCACTACCGGATGAATTCCCCGTTACAGCCACGACCTGACCCTGCTTATGGGATGCCCCGAACGAAACAAGTGCGTACGAGCTAAGCCCTCAGCACTCCTGCTCGACCCGGTGCGGGTTGACAAGTGTGTCGAATGAGCCATCCACGTAAGACCCGGCCTTACTTCTCCTAGTTTAAGCTCCTTCGGGTTCCTTGTTCTATCTCCTAACAGCCGATTAATGCCAAACTCCGCTGCCCAAACCAGCTTTACAAAGCCTATCCATGTGAAGTTTTATTTGTTCCAAATCTTTCTCGTTGGTACATGAACCAATTAGCGCCAGGACACGTTAAGGCTCAGGAACAGCATGATAGCTAAATATTTGTAAAAAAACCCTTGTTACTTACTTATAAGTTGTTTGCGACCTACCTAAGTTTCCATGTGCCCAAAATGTTCTCTTAGCCCAAACGAAGTGTAAGCACAAGCCTCCTACGTGGTGGCCTCAGGTTTCACCCTCGAAACATATAACTGCACAAGGTCTAAAACGTTCGTACCTCATACACAAAGGATGTAAGCCACCCCGCCGCTGGCTATAGCCGCTGACGGCCGGAGCGATAACAGAAGATCACTTACCGCCCAAATATAACAGGGAACAAATGCTCCGATAGCCACGGTATCCAACACAGTCCTCTTAAGGCTAATTGATCTCATATCTAAACCTAGCGGTTGTCCCTACTAACACTGTGTCTATTCCTTTACGTGTGCAGGTACATGATCTGTGATTGCCTTATTAACATTCCAATGAAATTAGAAACTTGAAACATTGGGTCCCCTTTATCCAATTCATGAGAACGGAGAGAAGACATAAGTCGCGAGATGCAAGCATTTCGTTTACTCTTGTCAACCCCAAGGCACACATACACAGCGGCGCAGTTGCGTTTGCTGCAGACGACCAAAAGGTTATGTTTTCAAAATCACTCAAACAGTGTTGCTGATCCCAATGACTCACATATTGTCTATCAGTTCACTTGCAGCTGCGGTGACGTATACATTGGCAGGATGGATCGTTGCTTGACTCAACGAGTGTCAGAACACATACTCAAATGGCTGTCAAACTTGATGGCGCAACCTGCTGGGGCAATACACAACGACGTGAAACCGCCAGCTTCTTTGATTGGAAGACATTTGATTGCATCAGGTCACAAAGTTGACCTGACCCAGTGTTTCAAAGCATTGTTGCGCAATCCAACACCGAAACTATTAGCGTTCAGTGAAGCTATTCTAATCATGATGCATCAGCCAGCACTCTGTGCACAAAAACGATTGACCCAAAATGTTTGTTTACCCTGGCGTTAACACGACAGACTTCACTCTCCCCAACGTACGTACTGTAAGAGCTTTCGGTCGTGCCTACTTTACTGTTGCACTTACCCCCTACTGTAATATGTGTACATACTGACGTGTTTTACGTCCGCGGTTGACAAGAGTAAACGAAATGCTTGCATCTCGCGACTTATGTCTTTTCTCCGTTCTCATGAAATTAGAAACATCGACAAAGGGTACGGGCCGACATTATCCTTTGAGATGAAGCTCGCCGCAAGCGCATGCTCGTAGCGAACTGTGGAATTATGACCGAGCTGTCACCATGATCTAGGGAAAACTCATCTGTTTCTCCATCGCCCTAATATCAAACCCAAAAATGTGTTTGCCAACCTCCCATTAGAACTAATCCTAGCATGAGTAAAGTGCTCTGCTACACCGTGATATCATCAACCAACAACAGTTCATATAATATCCAAACTACAGCTCATCATTGTCGACAAACCCCCTTGTATTTTGTGCTATCGACAATTGACTTCGGAGTCTTATCCACTTCATGAAGTATGTGCCACCGAGCACCAAAGTGGAGCCTTAGCATCGCTGTATTTATACTCTTAGCTCAACATATACTGCTTCCGTTTGCTATCATAAACCACAGCCGGAACCAATTCCAGGGGCCAATCTCCCCACGAATTCTAGGCCCTGATTACTCCCCTAAAACTGTAATCGTTGGATTTCTGTTGATACCTTGATCATAAACCTGAGCTGAAACATCCCTCAGACTGCCACACCTGTCTCCTTTAAATCATGTCGGTTACTTGGGTGGCCATCGGTCCACCAGGTTCTACTCTTGGATTACCGCACAGACTGAATGAATCAGACTGATCGAGCTGGACTGTCTCCCACGCTGTACGGCCATCGTTCAAGATTAAACTCAGGCTGTCCAGTGCTCTGTGGAGCCCCATACATGGAAAGCCACTGCGATTACAATAGTGTACCCCGGGGTACATGCCACCAGCAGGCTCACGGGACGGCAAGTACCGATTCCCGATATCAAACGACATCACGCACTTGCCCAAAAACTGCTCGCAGTAAATCCTGTTATCGTTCTCTGTGGTTCCCAAATCATCACCGAAATCGTACCATGGCCTTTGCATTCTCAACCTGCTTTCCCATTTTCTCCAATCAAATCAATCTTAGTTCTTTTCTGCCCGCTACACAATCATTTTCCTTATGAACAGCCAGTAGCACATGGTGAGCCTGCCCAAGCTTGGGCGTTAGTTTATGACTAGTCGTCAGTGGCAAACATGGCCTCTGAAATAAAATGCCAGTCACTCGCCGTTGGCCAAAACTCCTCTGTGTTAACAACAATAATAAAAATAATAATGGTGTATTTCTGGAACGTGGTCGAGAGGCACTCATGAAGGCATGATCAGAGTCTACAGTATCACTCGAACAGATGAAAAATTCACAAATTCTAAACGGGAGTCACACATTACAGCAACGGGGGAATGAGGCTGAGGAAGGTTTAGAAAAAGTAGGGTGACAATGGAATACGCGGTAAGTACGGTTCAGTTTCGAGTCCACTGCAGTAATAGTTAGGAATTGGTCGGATCCAAGACAGACATTGCGGTGGAAAGCAGAAAACAGGAATTTCGCATGTATGACGCAAAAAACTGGTCGGTGGTGCATATTCGGGCTCACTCAGAAAGGTAATTATTGATGATACAGGGAGACAGGTATGAAAACGAAACATATTTCCTGGATGGATGAGAAAATTTTCGTATGAAGTAGTAAGTACAGTCTGACTTCGGGAATTCGCACCTGGTGGAAGAAAAATCGATTTCAAAGAAGGAATAACCATTAAAACGAACACCGTGCCCAAAAGGAGCAAAGTGAAGCTAAAGAGATGAGTGAAAACCTTCGCAATTGACCAGGTTACACCGTTAAAATGACGAATATATTTTTTTGTTGGGTTTCCTGTAGCCTTTCTGTGTCTGTGTTGGGCTCTTTGGGCAACGGATGGCCACGGTTTTTGTTCGCTTTTTGTCATAGGAAGGAAGAGGGCACCACCGAATCTAGACCTTTCTTTATTTATTTAGGAACCCTTGTTGTATACACAGAAGCGTCTACCGGTACATCCAACAACATCCTTTGTAGCCTTGGGTCTGGTCCTCTGCAGATCATAGCCGTAAGACTTGCGTGCCCATCATTTCATCTCTTCATCTTTTCTTTGGTGCATCTGCTCCATCTTTTCGTTCCAGCCGACTGCCTTTTGAATGAGTTCTTTTTGAAATCCCAGGGCAAAGAGTCCAACCATCATTAACTCCGCTTTGATAGCACGCTACATTCCTCGCAAAGTATTTCTCTCCATGTTTACTTACAAAAGCAAAGTCGATCTCTCTAAATCGCATTGGGATTACCCAAAAAATACAACTAAAATAAACATGCCTGACCTCAAGTGCGCGCTTCTCCTTTGGATTCCCATACCACTGTCCGTCAGCTTAAGGATCCTTCCAAAGGACGTGGGAGAAGTACTACTCAATACTCCTCTCACATTGCTGATTGATGATTTGACATTGGCTTTACTTTCACCGTGTCCGGATAATAATTGGTGGATACCTACCCCCAGTCTTTCGATATTGAGCAGTCTGACAACCAGCAGGTGAGTCCATATATTCCTTTCCATATGTCCCAATTTATCTTTGATCTCTCGATAAGCCATTGTTTAAAACATTCTTGTACACATTCCGTCTTAACCACACATAAACAACGCTTTAATCAGCAGCTTTGCTTTCGGCAGATTCTCCACATTGCTGCACTTCCGGAACCGAAACCGCTTTGCTTTTCGTGCTTTGACCGTTCCGTATTTGATTAATTTAAACACCTTCTAGCCTCACCGTACGGTTATTGGGAAGCAAAACCCGACCGTTGAAATTTATGAATATTTCACAATGCTCTGATAAACTGTACTCCGTGGTCATGCCTCGTGCATGTATGTTGATCCCAGTCGGAGAATATATCATTATTGTTATTAATATTTTTATTATTGTAGCCTGGCGCTTCTTCTGCACTGACGAACCATGTTTCCGTTTGACAGCTCGATACTCCCTTTGTCACAGAGAGATGCTTCTAGTTAGTCCAAAATCTAGGCTATCTATGAGATACAATTCATTTCTGCTAAAATATTCCAGACTTTGGAATAGTTTCCGACTGTGATTCTTCGAAACACTGCCACTTAAAAATCTCAATAGCACGAAACCTCACCTTTGCTAAAGCCCCGATTTTACTTGTCACCGTGTCTGAAGCCAGAGCTTTTGAAGTGGGACCTGCCTTCTAGCTATTCTCTGAAACCTCATCCTCTCTTCCGAGGGATCTCTCACACCCTGGCAGGTCCTGGACCTCACATTTCCCTCTCCCTTTACAATCTCTCTCTGTCCCCACCATCTACTGCTAGTCTTTCTCCATCCCCAATTATTGTCCTTAAGGTTTGGCTCATATCTTTTCCTCGCCTTTACACTCAGCTCCGTGACATCCTTAATCAACTTGTGCCTACCTTTTGCATTTAGGTTTTCTCACTCCCGATTCTTCTTTCATTGGTAATTCACGTTGAAACTCGGGAGAGTGTAACGCTAGATCCTTGCAAACTTTGTTGTAGATTTTTCGCCCAGTCCTTAGACGGACCTCACCTCTATGTTGGCCTAATTCCCCTTTTGCTCATTTCATCTTCTAGCCAGGTTCTTCCACGACTTCGCTGTTATATCTTTCACTAAGTCCCCAGCTGGCACAAATGTCAGACTGCAGCTTTCCTTCATTTTTATTTTAGAACCTACTGACCAAGGAAGTTTTCACCCATCCTATTCTTTGAGCACCAAGTTGGCACATTTTCTGGCCGGATTTTAAAACTGGACTATCGACATGGTTTGTTTATCGCTCTCTACTCGATTTCTCCCCTGGTGGCCCTGACATACAGACCTCTAGCAACTCAGCTACAAGATAACTGTCTACCCTGCTAGAAGCACTGCTACCACTCATCCTAATTGTAGCTGTGCGGGAAGGGGCCAGACCTACCGCTTTGGCCGGTGCACATCAGGGGCATGCAGAGCGTCTGCAACGATGTGCGGGCCCTACTAGTTCGGCGAATGGCAGCCCTGTCACCAAAAACGCTTTTTAGTCTGGGTGTCCAGCGCACGGCCAGTCCCACCCTCTAGCGCCATTTGAGGGTTACAGAACTGCACCTTAAAACGCTCGGACTGCTGCCACAAACATGCCACCCGCTCTGTCTTCTCCAACGGAGATTTTTCATCAAGCTCGCGTTTAATAGTGGGATTGCAAATTATCCATTCATACCAGGCAAAATGTTTCACTCCGGTTATGCGCTAAACTGCATGTAGCGTTCATTCATACCGACCAACTCTCTCCCCCCCCCCTTGGCACACTATAATTACTTTTATAATAGCCCATCAGCTTTGGCGAGCACCTCACCGCCTAAATTTCCTGCATCTCAGATAAGATTACTCTCCAGTTCCTTCCGTAAACCCGCCCATTCACAATGTCAGAACTAGCGGCAACTGTTCATTCACAGGCACATTCACTGTCACTGTTCGTTTCCCCACCAAAATCGACAAGCGATTATCTTCCCAAAAATAAGCTTTGAAGCCCTCCAGAACTCAGAAGTGTCATTAGCAACTATTTGCCCTCTCCATCAGTCCAAATGCTTGTATTTATTGCACGCACAGATCTTTATCTTAATCTCGCTTTACCCCTTGACCCCTTTGCATTTTTCACGTCTCAGATATATTTATCATGCAGCGCCGCTGGTGTCAATACATCAAAGTGCCCGTCAAAATGGTCATCAATTTGTACTTCTGACATCCACCCAAAAAACCATCCCCATAGTGTGCTATTCGTCCATGCAATCAGTTTTCAAAGCATTCACGTTTGGTTCATCACCCAACTACCACCTCCGGGCTAATATATAATTATCCACCCGTTCAACGATATAAACTGTTGAATGCGCACCTGTCCCCCGTCTGCCCTTCTTCTAACACTTTGACGGTCCCTTCCGCGTACACGATGTGTCATTCGTTTGATTGGTTTGACTCATTTCATCTGATTTAACATATATACAATTCCGTAAGTAATCAGCATCCATACTCCACAACTACCTCCCACTCTTGACTCATTTCATGCTGTAGCTGTAGTTACACTCCAGTCTTCTCAGCCACGGATCACGCAGCCCCAGTAACGCACCACTGTGCTATGGTTCGCTTATTGCAATGTTTGTTCAAAGATGTATGCCCGCCATTAATCCACCCTAACATCGCTTCGGCGAACCATACATTTTTGTAATCACTGTGCCCCTTGGCATTGCATACTGATTTACCTTTTATTTTCACATTGTTATATTTCGACCAAACATAACATATGTGAACAATTTGCATCCCACCAGCTGTACTTTCCCAGCCTTCCGTTCATCACTACCTTGGATGTCCCCCCACTCCTCCGGAGTTGTCGCTCTTTCGATATACAATTGATTCCACCGGTATCGAACCTCCATTGTATACTGACACACCAGCCGAAAATTCTTTGTTTTCATTCCAAGCCTTACTTTCCGTTTCCATATCGAATCCACTGGCTTTGTAGCTCTCTTTGCCTTCATTGCATGCTCCATCATTCAGGACGGTCACCCGGACATTGATCTACCCTCTACTCCATTACTGCCTCTGCAAGCTATCCGCCCCCGCCGTCGCCCTGTACATCAGTTCATAACAATTATTCCAACTTTTTGTTATCACCTCGTGACATGCTTGTATTGGTGTAAATAATCTGCCCAATGCTTACATGGTCTCCCCTGGCTGTTTCTCCCATCAACGCTCCTGAAATCGCACCCTCTCCCATTCGGGTCTGTTGCACTCTGATCTGGTGAATGCCTCCGTTGGCATCTCGCTATGAGATTTCTAACAAAATACGGTCAATTCAATCGGAGCAGTTTATTTCTGAGGGCCCGTTTTTGTACGTCTCCCAGTTGTCTTTCTATATAAATGTTATAGGCCGCAGCCCTCAAATGGTTGCTTGAGCTTTTTTTGATAAACTCTGTTTTAGGAAGGCCCGACGAAAGTCCTTCGATTTCTCTCGAATTCTTGGTTGTGGGGTTTACCTCCGGCACGGCTTGTGGAAATACTTCCCTTGTTAGCCAGTTCTAACAGCCACAAGCAGAAGGGGCCAGTTAGCTTTGACCCTCAAATTTTTTCGGCACTATCCTCTTTTTGGTCCACGTAAACAAACTCCTTCAGCCCCCTGTGTTCATATGTTCTGCTATCTCGGAAACTAGTGCTCTGACATCATCTGTATCACCTGATCATGTGATGTAGCACACTTCAGACTCATCCAAAATACGACATTATTGTTGTTATGAAAATTGTTATTATTTTGCGCTGTAGCCGTCTGTACGCTGCTGCCTTCCTTAATACCCGTCATAAAGCTTTAAGCACCTGTGATTAGGGCACTGTAGACCTAACTTAGTGTTCATTAAATGATGTGCACCTGCCCGTCAAGCAACCTGCCATCTCTTTTGCGATCTATTCACCTTTGTAATGGCCACAGCCATGCCCACCCCGTATTAATCTGTCTTCCATTTTCACACTGATATTTCTCGACCAACCCAATATGGGCAAACAATTCGCTTTTAGCTATCTGTCTTTTCCGGCCCTCCCTACTTCATTATTTTGGTGATCTCCCCATACTCCCAGAGGGGTCATTCCTTTGTCATACAAATGGCTATACAAGTGTCCAGCCACCAATTTCTGCAGCAGTCTCCGTCGGCTGTTTTATTATTCGGAATCTGATGTGCTGCACCCGATTTTCTTATCAATCTTGATGGCTCCGAAGCTGTTTCTTTGCCGTTAAGTGGGATTCGCCTACCAAAACGGCCATCAGGTCACTTGTTTACCCTCCACTCCACTGTTGCATCTGAAAGCTATTCGCATCTGCAATCGCCACAAAAGGCGCCTTCAATGGATTTGCTGCATAATTCCATATCCTTGCTGATATTTCCTGATATATCTATATTAATGCATATAGTTCTTTGATCACTCACCGGCTCTCTCCATCACCTCGCTTGAAATCTCTCCACCTACCCACCGGGTCTGCTGTTCTCTTTCCTTATGAATGAATCCGTCAGCATCTCGCAATCAAACTTTTCTGCAGTACAGGCCGTGGGTTCACTGCATTTTATCTCTGAGTATCCATTTTTGTACATCGCCGGTTTTTCTACCCATATATATTTCACTCGCTGCTGGATGCAAACGAATACTTAAATCCCCCTTGGTAAACACTTTCTGAAAGGGCCCAACAATGGTCCCGTAATTTTGTTAGGACTTCCAACGTTTTCATGAATTCTGGCACCTTTTGTGCCCATACCCACCGCTTGAGACTGACTCTAACCACCTTCAGCCGAACGGACCATTTGACCTTCATCTTCAAGTTTGCCGGAAGTTACTATATTTTGGTCCACTTTGCCACTTTTCTCATAATTCTATGCAAACATGCTGCATCTTTTTGAAAATCCCAACCCTGACACTACTTGAATCATCTGATCGTGCCCTCTAGCATGCTTCGGGCTCACCCGAAATATACCATCATTATCGTATTCATTGTGGTTACCACCATTGTGTTTATAGATAGTGACGAATTGTGTCGAACATGAAGGGGGTAAGGTATGACGTAGATGTGGGGAGCACGCTTGCAAAGAAGTGAATGATAACTGGAGAAGAATAGAGCGGATGATATGTTCGCACCAGCGGTGTGAGCATGTAATTTGAATCTTGAAATCCACGGGCGGCGCAAGTGGATGGGACTGACCGTGCGCTGGATACCCAAAACCGGAAACAGTTTCTGGGGTAAGAAGTGCAATCCGCTAATTCGTCTGAGCCTGCACATCGTTGCAGACGTCCTTCACGCCTGATATGCACCGGCCAAAGCGGTAGACCTCACAGCGTCCAGAACCGTTGGAACCAGAAAGCAGAGTACAAATGCGGTGGCATCACATAGTCCAGGTTCTAGTGACCGGGTTTTGTGAATCATGGGAAGCGCACCCAGTAAGGAAGCGGCCATTTGATGGAAAAAATTAAAATCGCATGGAAAATTTAGTTTCCCTATCCGGCGAGAAGTGTTCAGAGTTGTTGGTGGTGAAACGCAATAGGCGACAACTTTCCTAAAGGGGTAAGTTGTGACGCCAAAATTGGAAAGTTGCAGCCTGGCAGTTCAACCAGCTGAGGGTTTAAGGGATACATATAATGGCACCGTTATGTCAAGGACATAAGCAATAACAGAAGTCGGTTAGTTTTTGTCACTGAACAACAAGCGGAAGTAAAATAGAACAGTTTTAGCGACAGACCATCGTGAGGCTCAGTGTGAATTACCAAAATAAATAAGAGGAAAGAATAAGCGAGATGCAGGACGGATACTCATACGTAATTCGATAAAATGGTGGAGAAAAATCACATGACTTTTGGCAGTTTGTTATTCAAAGCGGGATCTGCAATCCAGTATGGTGAAATGAGGTATTGGTGAATGAATTATTAAGGCGTGACTGGGCTGGTACTGTGATCACCCATCACTATTTACGGTTATATTATTGTAGGCTTTCGAGCGCGGCTAGCGAACGTGCCTTCCATTCGGCTTGATGGCGAAATTCCAAAGTAATCCCCTCCATCGGACAAATACAAAAGACCTAAGTAGGTTGACGGATGCAAAGGTGTACTCTATATATCGTGGCTCCGAAACACTATCGATACAAAAACTACACCAAACAGATATGAGCGCAGCGGCTAGGCAGTAGTCGAACCGCGAGCGTGTACAATCGGTGGAGGACCGAAAGTGAAATTGCTCCAGAAGAAGGTCGAAGGAAACCTCGGGAAATACAGTCTAGTAAGAAGTACGCAACGGAGAAAAACAATGAGGTCGATGTCAAAGTCTGAAAAGATCGTAGAGAAAATAGATTCAAAATGTTTTCTATAAAAGGGTCATTTTCCCAGGACGATCGAAGTCACAACACTACGCCTATTCTGGTATTGGCGATAATCTACCATTCGGTAGCATCCGAGAAAGAACGTTCGTGTCGACTACGGCAAAAATAGACAACTTGATTAGGCGATTCAACAGAGAATCAGTGGCCTGTAGGAGGTCGTGGTCAGGACGGTTGAAAATCAGGAGTGAATAAACAGCCACACAGAATATGCTGGGTATAATTACGGGCTACGGTCTTGACAGCTCCCATCTGCCTACTACAGTTAAAAATGAATCAACCTGTTCCTGAGGGTCCATCAGCCGTTTCCGTCTGCCGGACCAAATTATTCACTTTACTCGTCAGTATCCTAGACCAAGTTCCTAGACACGAGTAAAAGACATGTAGAGGTCATGCATTAGAACGAGTGTTTTCACAGTCAAATGCTTGTTTGTTTCTCCTTTGAATGTTGAAGTGGCTGAAGATAGCGACCTAATTTGTCACGGAACCTTGGTCCAAAGAGAAGGATATTTGCTGACGAAGAAATTAGACTGCATCCTAGTCTCAGATGCTGGAACCAAGATCATAGAAACCATATGTCGTAAGGAACAGTTGGAGGAAATTATGAGCTGTAGAGCTGAGCTGTAGAGCTGAGCTGTGAGGGGTACGCTTCGTAATATTACAAGACAGGTTCATTTGTGGATGACGCAGCCAAAGGGCTTCTAGCTGCAATATTTCATACCATTTCATACAACCTGACGTCGAGCAATATCCGAGAAACTGTTTGGTAAGTCCACGTTGTACATTCCAAAACGCTAATCTTTCAATTTGCAACACGTTAAAAGATAATAATAATAATAATGGTTTATTTCTAATAACCCCCAGGCATGCTGTAACGCAGGGTCAAACGGTACAATTGGACGTAGAGTCCGAATTCCAAGAGGATGATTCGGGCAATGCACTCGATATTGTACAGAAGAAAGTATTTATGTTACTCTTTAAGGCAGCGCCCGGAAAATTTGTACTCAAGGTCGGGTGGCCGACCCGGCCAAGTCAGGATGGAGCTGGTCGGTGGTAGTGGACTCTTACTGAAATAGTACAAAAAGAGGGGCTATGCAACGACAGAATCGAACGGAATCTACGAAAGTTTTGTTCACCCTGAGGAAAAAAGTCTCCAAGGGGGACATGAACCAGCTATAGTGCTCCGAAGAGTATAGAGACGACAAAGCAATATTCCAAAAGTGGTCTGACAGCAGCTCTTAAATGCCTAGTTACTCTCCAGAAGACCAAAGGTTCTGCCATTCAGACCGGTTTCCGGCCTGGACTTAGCAAACTGCGCGGCCGAATGTTTGGAGAAATTTAATGTGCACGGGTATTGTAATCTCAAATCTCTCACTTCCAGACCGTTGGGGACAATCTGATCAATACTTTTAAGCCTTCCTACAGGAATTTGACGTCTGTACAAAAGGACACAACTTTCAGCAGAGGGACGGTTCATCAGCCATTGGTTGCTCCGAGAATCTAACAACTTTGAATCGCTTGTTACGCCAACATTGGTAAGACCTTAAGCGCTAGGTTCAAAGAGGCGTCTAATTTCAACATCGTCGGGAATAAGCCATACAGCTCCGTGTTTGATGTTGCTGAAAGTGACATTTACACACAAGGGGGAAAGTAAAGGACCTAGTACACTACCTCGAATAATTCCAGTAGTTACCGGCTTATGTGCTGATGAACTGCCGCCACCTGCTTTCGGGATGCTAGATAAGACGAAAGCTAATTCAGGATTGGGTCTTAAATTCCGTACTTTCTCATCTTAACCAATAACGTTATATGGCGTACTCCAACCAACGTCCTGACGGTGTCAAGGAGACTCACGATCAGTGGTTCACCGCTGCTGATGGTCATACTTTTCAGGTTGAGGAATTCGCTAATAAGAGCGGCGCACGATCGCCTTCAAAGAAAACCAAGCTGATAAGAGTTATCGAGCTTACTGTTTTTAGCAGATGAGCTGGTTACTCATTTTTAATCAGTCTTTCTGAAGTTGGAGAAACTGCAAAGGAGTGTTTTGCTGGTCGATAGATGGTTGGGTCTTGTCGTTAACCCTTCTGAGGAACTGGGATAATAACTGATCTTTTCTAGTGCGAGAGAATAGTGCCACCGAACACAGATAAATTAAAAATATTTGCCACCAAATTTGGGTCGTCAGTTCCGCCCAAGCTGGGAGTAGCCGGTGTTTCATCTACCATTAAACAATTTGGTATGGAAACTGTCAACGGGGACTTTCACCGATGCTCCAAGTTTCTGGTTTGAGTACCACAAATAAGTTGGATGGTAGAGCAAAAGATCGGAAGTATATACCTTAGCTGAGGTAAAAGCGCGCACTGAACGGGACTATATCGAGGTTATCCTTTGGCTGCTCATGGGGCGTACTTAGTGCATCAGCACTTTCATAGTCTGCCAGGTTTGGGGTTATTCAGTAACCAGTGGACCGCAGGGTGGTGTAGGGTGAGATAAGTCTCATTTGCAGGTGTTACCTTTGGAGAAGACCGAAAAACAGGGAAATTTGGAGGGGGCGGCTTTGAGTCAGAGGGTCAACAAAAGAGATCTTGGAATATTCCCCGGCTGTATATATCTTATATCTTCTAGCCCTATTATACAAGCTTTTGTTTTGGGCTCTCAGTGCGTTGCAGTGGATTCCTCATCCAGCCCTTGGGCCCCATCGCCCTCTGGACACTCCCACGGCCTTACCATTCCCTAACGATAAGCCTTGCTGTGACCCTGCCAGACAGGAAGTCCATAACCGTGCTTGGCAAAGCAAATGTAGTTGGGCTTTAAAAGGCTGTGAACCAACGTCTAGGAACCGACATGAAGTAAACCGCGAACACACTTGCTTCATACCTTGCCGGTTACCGCTGACGGCTCATGTTCGCGCAGACCCCGGCGTCATCTTGTTTCCCTCACTTCCAAGGTGGTCACTAGCCATTCTGTCATGTGGCTAAGTCCACTGAGCCCCATTTTCGAAAGACGCATGTCCCTTTGCTGCCTCGTTCAAGCTAGCCCAAGCTCGAGCACCTTGCAGACAGCTATCTTTTCTTTCTTTTTCAAATTCAAAATACCGTATATGCTGGAAGCTGTTTTGATTCGCTGCTTATCGGAACCCGGAGATCGGTGGCCACCCCGACTATCAGAGTACAAGCATGCGGGACACTTTCTTGGCTCCATAAATCCTCTCTCCACCTAATGCTGTGTTGCCAAGGGATACGTATGCAAAATACAACTGCTAATGCCCGCCCCTGCAAAAGTGCCCTGCCTGGCCATATAAGGCGTTCGTCAAATCTTACTGCACTTGAACCTTGTTCCTTGGCAATGATAGACATCTATGTGGAGGTTAACAAAAGTGCAAAAGCCTAGGAAGGGAACCTTTCCGACAGCAGTACTTAGATAAAGTCTCAAGATAACACCCTATAAGAGCTGGAGACGGTGATACAAATCATAAACCTTCCTACACACTAACTTACAAATTTTAACAGGGACCGGCAAACTACTGGACTCGGTAGCATCCGAGGTCCACAGATAATTGAACAACTCAAGAAATGCGATAGTGTTCAACGTCCCCGACCAGATGTCTCCACTTTGGGTCAAGGAAATAACTCCACAAGCGCGTGATATGAAGTGCCGCATACGCATGGGGAGTATTGTTCAGTCCGTGATGCAAACAGATATAACTCCAACTATACCTAAGATGACACCAGAAAACTGAGACAGGTAAAGAACCCTGTTGAGGAAAAAAGGGCAAAAAGGGCATGCTCACTAGAAAGTACAGCGAGCCGTCAGCCCCACCCACTGGCACCGGGTGCAGATTGCACGCTTCAACTATCCTCACCCTAGCGCATTTATCACTCCCCGTTGTGGACCGCATGTTCCTACCATTCTTCCGCCACGTTTCGCTCACCTGTCTTTCTCGTCAACACTCTTATCACTTCCCTTCCGTATCGTTCTGCTTCTGTATACACACCCATCCATTATGTTTTCTTCTTATCGTGTTTCACAATGACAACCCTCACTGCATGATACCACTGTCATCCTATCTATTTTACTCTGCCCAAGCCCGAATTATGTTCCTTTCCACCCATTTCGCCCCTGCCGGCTCCTACTCGGTATTTTACTTGGTACCTTCATATGTTTTCAACGCTCGTTGATCGCACAACTCACCAGCCACCAGTTTGCGATATCCTTTTTTGTCCATATTATACCTCCCACCATTACGCACCAGACACATCCGCAACCATGACCAACCACCATATAAGAACTCGCCGTTCCAACCTTTGCATTTTTTACAACCAAATTTACTGCCTTTTTACCACCTTCATATTTTTTCACTTCCGAATCCGTATTTCCTCCGGGGATCTTCCTCCCGGGCAGTGAACCGATCAGCAACGTCTGGCCCAATCCGCTGGTGCAATGGCCTGTAAGCACGCAACTCTTCAGGTCCGGTCTCCCAACTCCGACGCACAACCATTTTTCGTGCATTTTTGTTCCATCACACGCCTTCCCGTCCGGATCCTTTTCCTCTTCTCGGCCTTCACCCCGTATCATCTGCAGTAGAACGATCTGATTCATCATCTCTCACCTGGTTTTCTCTGGTCAACGCTCTCGTCTGCTTCGGACATTGTTCGCCACAGGCATCTTCATTGTGCCTTTCAGGCTGCGTTGCTTTTCCGCGTTACCTTCAGTGTATTGTCATCGTAAAGTTTTCATTCTCACCTACAGTTTTAACCACGCGATCTTTCATTACCTGATCTTTCTGATCCGCCACCTCCTTATTTCTCTTCCATGTTATTCGCTGTTACAACCGATGCGTCTCCGCACCACAGTTCTTCTAACCTCCACGTTACCCTTTCCCAGTGACCTTTTACGACTCTCCAACCACCCCATACTCCCATTCACCCTGCATTCTCAAGATATTTTCACGGCCATCTTCTTGCATATTGAACGTCCATTTTAAAACTTTTCACCTACGTTTTGACCGTCAACACATGTCAAACCTGCAATTATCACACTGTTAGATTCACTCTTACTTGTTTTCGTCGATCCTTTGCTTCATACTCCCTCGTTCATCAACTTCTGCCCACAGTCATCACTTCCGTGCTTCCAACGTTGGTCCTCTTTTGTTTTTGATCCCCTGTGTTCACCAGTCATAAACAAATTCATCGGGGCTTATCCAAGTTAATCCTGAACCATCTGACCCAAACTGCCTGGCTCGTCCAGCCACTGCTACTTCAGTGTCCCGTCTCTTCACCGCCACTCGCTCCTACTGTGATATATATATAAAGCTATACATATTTTTGTATCCACATATTTTCTCTGCCTCCTCCTTTTGTTTTGCTACCATCCCACCGCCCCTCATGATATGCGTCCATTTTGTCCATGACTGTGCTTTACGTTCACCGTATTTCTATCCTTCTGCGGCATTGATGCCATCTGACTCGCTCTTAACGTCTTGCATTGCCAGCTCCCTGCTTTCAAATTGACACCGTCCGTTTATTGCAATGGAGCATATTTCATGGCTACCTAGTCCCCAGCCATACAACTCAACTTTTTGTTCTTTTCGTCTCTTCTTTCTTCCTTTTTCTTCATCGTTTCTCGTAACGATAGTTCCTCATGTCGATTTTCATTCCTCCCCTTGTAAAACTCCCAGGCTCCGTTCTCCCCCATTGGGCTCAGCCAGCCGCTCCTTTTGACCTTGACCCTCAAATTCTTCGGGCCCATATTTGAACCCAACTCCGTGTTCACTTTAACTCCCCACATTAACCCTTGTTATGCATACTTTTATCTCCCTCCCATCTCCCCCTGTCTCTTCCTACCCCCCTATGTGTTGCGTATTCCTAAATTTTTCATGAATTTTTCACTCAGTTTTGTCGCTAGTAAAATTTCGATCATGCTCGTGGCACGCTTCGGGCGTCTTCGAAACAAACCATTATTATTATTACTATCTCACAAACTCACAGTGGTCCACCTTTTTTATTGGGGGATGTTAGCCAAAAGAACCAAGGTCAGCCAATGCTTTTGGTTTTATTCTGCCTGACCACTTGTCGTAGAGCCAATCAGGATGGCATTGAAACGAGTCGTAAGCGACGCCGTAGAAGCTCCCCAGTTGTTTTTCTCACAGTCAATAACGGTTGATATAGTTCCGATTCACTCCACTTCGGAATGAAAGATTTGCTGGCTGCCTTTTTGTAGTGCGCGGTGATGGTGTTCAAAAAAGCGTGGGATTGTTCTGCGGTAAAATCTCGGCACAATAAAGGAGTGCGTACCAAAGGGGTGTTGGAGATCATGGAAAAAGTCGGAAATTGACAGGTACCTACATGTCTTTGTCTCACTCTTCGGAGGAAGATACAACGAAATACCTGTCCTGTCCTTGATAAATTCTCCGACAGACATCTAGCCCTCGAATTAACCAGAAGCTGACCGACTATTGCAAATGCTACGCCTTTTAGGGCCACCAAAATACGGACAGATAGAGAGCCTTCTTGGAGCGAGATTTACGGTTGTCTGAATGCTTGCCCAGCACCATCCAGCACCAGAGTTTGATGTCAAGGTCGTCGTGGTCTACTGCACTTAGAACAAGTATTTGGTTACTTCTAGTGTCTTCTGCAATTCAGTCTGATTTACTGATCCGATAGTGACACTGACTAATCCACATAGATTGGAGGGCATACGTCTTACCACGAGACGTAAAGTACGTTTTTATATGGGTTCATGATTTCCAATAAAATTTGTCTACCTTGTAAGACCCTGCCTGAGTAATCTCCCCACCACAGCCAGTCTTCCCAACCCAATCAGCCCCTTTTTCATCCACTGCTCTCTGATGTTCTGCGGTTTATCATATTCCGGTCATTCGTCCATTATCGCTACGCCACCTCCTTCAAGATGCTGTTGTCGATGTCTTTTTTACTGAGCTACGTGAGGTAACAACAAGAACAGCCTCTCGGGTCATTCCTGTAAATCAGAGAAATTCAGGTGTTTTTCGGAACAGTGAGCTCTGTAGCAATCGACTGATTTGAAAATTCCGGCGTAAGTAGTTTCAAATTATCTCCCCGGATAACGGCGCGTGAAAACATCTCCTTGATTACAAAAGCACGGTTGACTATTCAGCACTCCAAAACCTGCGATGAGCATTGTTCCGTCAACATAACTAATGATATTCACCCCTAAGCGCATTGCGACTATAATGAGTCGCAATAGTTAATAATAGGCTGAATATATGGCCCATTTTCCGACTTGTAAAATACTATATGGGTCGGACTTTCAAAAGATTATCACGCCCCCTCTCCCATACAAACAAACCCTGGAAAGCATCGTCTCGCGCTCACGGAACTACAGAATTTCCCACCACGTGTTGAAAGTGAATAATTGCTTCGTATCGCTCCGCAGTCTTGTTGACGAGGCTAGGTGAAGAGCCAGTTCTCTAACACGAACGCAGTCAACTGCATGAGCCGGATTTCCACCATCAAGGACTTCATCTCCAAGCTCGCTCCTCTCCCATGCATCTCCGAGCGCGACAAATTATAAGAATTCCAAAGCCTACTGGTAGCCGTGTGGTAAATCAACTCTGTCGTGTCGGAGTTATTACCGGCAATCCATAACTCCCGTACCGCCAATCATTAGATGTCCCTGACAAAAGCCAAAATAAGTCAGTCAACAGGACCCCACTTGGTGCTTGTGGTATGGCCCATAACCCATGTCAACCAACGAGGCTCCACAAGGATTCTGCACGCAAACATTTGTTCAGCCATGTTGCCGTTTCCCCACGCAGTCTGGGAGTAAGCGAAGCGACTAAGTCGCAGCCACCTTTTTTAGGAATAGCGGGATTTCCGCTGATAAAACTTCCTTTCAGTGAGAGGCGTACGGCGAGGCACAAAAGCATACGCTTAATCAAATCTTCCTTACAAAGGCAGTGAATACGGCCCACTTCATGTCCCCGATGATGTCTGAAATCGCCCTGCAGCAGCATTGGCGACATCAATGCCCAATCTCCCCAGCCCTCCGGCGTAAGCACGCCCCAAGAAGTAGACCCGACCTCTCGCCTGACACCTCTCCTAATCAATCTTCGCTAAAAGTCTGGAGCTTTTGCTACCCGGAGCTCATCCGGGAAATACTTTCTCAATGCAGAATGCACACGCGAAGCCTCCTCCTCACTGACAAAATCGGCCAGTTCGGCCATAATACCCGAGGCACCATACTTCAAAAAGCCAACTGGACCTAGTATCCGCTCATCAATCGATCCGACTACCCCTTACCTTTCCGTGTCTACCCTTAGCTCCCTCCCCGGCAATTGCCACTTTCCAACCCACCAGCTATTGTAGGGTCAACCGACTCCCTTCATCCTCTGAGACCGCTTGGATAAACCTTTATCACCAAGCCCAAACTCATCACACCTCTCTTACGCAACGGAGAAGAGTCATTACGACCAGCCCGTTGACCCTAGCCAAAAATTCCGCACCTATCATACTGCCACTCGTGAGCCTTCCAGCACCTCCTGCATACCTGCATGAATCCAACCCGCAAGCTTTACACAATCATTAATTGCTACGCCGCTGGATGCCACCCGATCCTTTGACGTTCCGTTCTCAGGCGGGTCGTTATTGTCGCTTTTTGACTACTTTGAGTCACACAGTTCCCACTTGTTCCCCACTCATAAGCTGCTTCCCGTACTCTTTCCCCACGGCGTTGACGTCTAAGTTCCCCGACAAAACTGGCCATCCTGCCATACTCAGTCACCCATAGTAACAAATCCCTTAGCCTTCGCCATGATCATTAATCCCCACCCTGGTGCAAGTTTTGCCCCGAGTTTCCCATACTACCTCTCAAATTTATCAATCTTCGGAATGCCAGTTGCCAACACTCATGGTTCACCCAGCCGCTAGTCTAACCCCTGAGCAAGGTCAGCAATGAGTCCCAGTTAAGTCTTCCGGGAGCCTCTAATGGGGCCGTACCCAACATATTCTCCCAACTAAAGACACCCAACGTCATCTTCCCGCCTTGGACAACTGGAATCGCAAAGTCGGAAGAACTACCGGTTTCAAGGATTACGTATTCCCTGCTGGCGTTCACGAAGCAACCACCACCCCTTTTGTCTTCCACAGAGCACAGT
Organism: Fasciola hepatica; assembly: GCA_948099385.1. NCBI lineage: Eukaryota > Metazoa > Platyhelminthes > Trematoda > Plagiorchiida > Fasciolidae > Fasciola > Fasciola hepatica. The sequence goes on from CANUEZ040000087.1 coordinate 926,880, forward strand.
ACCAACATAAAGCCTATGGATCAAACCCTCCGATTTGCCGCCCTAGAGTGGGTCTTCGTGTTAGACAACGAATCTGAGCCATTCTAAACCATACTACCTAACTGACAAACCAAGGTCCTCAGCACTAAATATTAATAACGGTACCTCGCCGATTGTTTTCACCAGTCCATTCACCACAAGCAAAATGAGCCACTAAAGAAATCTGGACACAAACCTCAATCATAATGTCGTCTCGACTGAAGAAAAGTGGTTAATCGATTACACCCCCAACGGACCGGATTCGCCTTGTAGGATATAGTGTCTCCAGAGTGAATAGGAAAACGGCGTGGCCGAGATCGTTTGGCAGTGGTCAAGCAGCAGCTTACAGAGGCAACACCTCGGGACCTCAGCCTGACTCTGCCTCCGGCTCGTTCTGGTTTACCATTTACATTCCCGGCTCTCAGCTGCATATTAAATCTGTTTACCGTTCATCAATCGAAAACTTCTATGTATTCACTCACATTTTGGTGCATTTGAATGTCTCTCCCTGCTGCCTCTAGCAGCCCCAAAGATGCTTCATTCTGAGACACAAGCTCCATCTGTACAACTCCCCTTTTCTTAGTTGTTAGACAGTACCACCCCAAGATCACGCTCACAGGCTGTCGTTCTCAGCAGAGAGCCGGAGAGTGTACAGTCCTACTTTGACTGTATTCGACCTACGCGCTGAGCGCGGACTTTTCTAAGTTCATTGAGAGGACCCATGTGTTGGACCAAGGCGTCAGTCTGTGGAGACTGTCTTGTATGGGTTGTTTGTCCGTGACTGAACAAAGTACTGGCAGCACCTTCGGATCGTCGGCATAGAGTAGACACGGCAAGTTCAATCGGGTTGGGAGATAATGCTTGTACATCAGGAACAGCTATGGACCGCGCCTCAAACTTCGGGTAGCTCTACTGGAGGCCGGGTACCATGTGGGCAGGATCAAACAACCTTCAGCTGCAATTTTCCACCCTCTCAGGAGGCCCTCACCCGAACGCAGTAGCGGGTCAACTATTCCCCGTAGTGTGAGCTTCTGGAAGAGTCAGTCGTTTGGCACTTTGCGAAATGCATTTCTGAAGTCGATAAAAAGGACATCTGTTGGACACCCTACAGCCTTTGCCTCGTCCACAGTTTTCGGGCCAACAGAAGTTTGGAAATGCATGACCGTGGCTTGCGAAATCCGTGCTGTGCAGGACTACGCGGGTTGTGCTCATGAAGACGTTTTTCAACGCGCCTGGCTACAAGCCACTCCATCACCTTACGGACGAGGCCTGTAGGGCCTGCCGGTCTATCGCCGACAGCCCTTGATTTGTCTCCGCCCTTGAACTTCGATAACACAATTGCATGTTCCCAGTCGCCTGTGAGTTTTCCAGTTCCTAGTGAGGTGTAAAGCAACTTAGCGATTGTGCCAGCGAGAAGCTCGGCCAGCTCTCCCGATACCAGAGGGCGGATTCCATCCAGTCCGGGTGATCTACAAGGCTCAATGTATCTTGGAACTGTCACAACTTCATCTATTCTGATATCACCGAACGCAATTGAAGGCTGGGACACCGACCGGAGGGATGACCTAGGTTTATCACATGTGAACATCAGTGCATAGTGGCATCCTGGAGAATCTGCCTTGGCTCCTTCAAAATCCGCCACTCTCCCGTGTACTAAAAAGGCGGGTTTGACTGGAGTTTCCCCCTTTCGCCTTTTCACATAAGCAGGTAGTCGTTTTGGCGCACGCACACATTCGGCTGCCAGTCTCTGTTCGAATCTACACCGCTGAAGCATCCTCATGTGAGAACTTTTCGTTTTGTGGTTGTTTGTACGCATCGTAGCCCGCTGCTGTTCCTCGATACTGTTGCCGAGCTTTATTTCTTCTGCGAAGTAGGCACAGGGGCTCCTTGTCAAGCCATGAAGGCTCTGTGCTTGGGACTATCGACAGCATGGCGGGGCAAATCTCCGTACCAGCTTGATAATTCCCTCTTGTATAAGGCACCAGGCCAAGTTTACGTCGCTCGGGTCCTCACTCTTCCAAGTCATGCTTCCAGCCTTTGTCGTCACATCGCCAGAGGGCACGCGCCAGACTTTCGGCGTCCGTGTAATTTGAGCCCCACTCCTCCAGCGTATGCTCAGTAGGGCTTGATCGCTGGCCTCTAAGGCAAGTTATACGTCTATTCACGTAAGATCCGAAGCCCTGCGAGTGCAAATTAAGCCCCAAATGGATTTCTGTTCATTCAGAAATCAGGTAGGCCCAAGCGAACTTTGGCAAAGGGCCAGGTCACACAATGTCATGTGTAGGCGTTGGGAGAAACTATCTGCTGCAGTGGCGTAGCGACTAGTCTCTCAATCAATTTGGGGCGCGTTGAAGTTAACCAGGACTAGATAGGGCCCCTCCGTCGCCCAGCGCGGCATGAACTGTAACATATTTACCTTCTCAGCATCCGGCTTCCTATAGAACAGAATTAGCACCACACATTCACAAATGGTTAGTTTCGCACAGCACCAAAGCGCTTCACCATGTCTTTTGAGGTCAGTAAATGGGTCAAGAATATAAAGCGGGACCGCATCTCTGATGTACATCAGCACCTCATCTACGCCTCTGGACCTAGTTCTGTCCAACAGAAAGAGACAGTAGCCTTAGAGGGATTCTTCCGCTTCCCCGGCTTTCAGCTCGGTTGCCGTAAGAGCTGTGATCACAGATTTTTGGCAGCTGCGAGTGATTCCCGTTTGTTGCATTTGGTAAATAGCCCGCAAAAAATACTTGGAACCACCTCTGCCATCTGGCTTTTTATAGATGCGTTGGGGAGGTGGTCGCACCTGGATCATCGCTGACCCGGGCAGCCGAGCGAGTGGATGTTAAGGGCGGCCACTTCAGCAGCAGCCTCCCTCCATCCTAATGTTACGAAAATTATGGATAAAGAGAGAGATCTCGCTCTTCACATGACGCTAACTTAAGTTTCTTACGGCCCTGTCGGTCGAGATACATAAGAAATCGCACTTTTTTGCCCTTGGGGAGTCAAGAAAGTTGCAGCACTAACTGAACTTGCTCCTGGCAAGGGGGGAACAGCCTTGCGCATTTAGGATTGTCCGTCTTCCGAAGTTTTCTTAGGCCAGAAGCACGCTTAACGTGAGCTGACTCAGCCAAGCGATCTTCAAGCTCCGTGAACAGTTCTGCAAGGATGATCCGTGGTTGCGGGGATCTCGTTGGAAGCGCCCTCAAAGAAAGGTTACTGTCACTTCCGGAATGTTTGCAACAAAAGAGCTGTGAGATTGCAGGGATGAGCTTTCCCTTAATGCCATCTTTGGCTGAATCTCTGCATCGCCTTGTTCCGACCGGATGACCGTATGGGCTGCCGGTGTGGCGGGCGGTATATGGACCTTTCCTGGTTGGGCGGAGCTTTGTTGAGGTGGGCGCGGCATCACACATTGATGCGATCTCCGCATATATGCTGATTGCACTGGGTGCCGAAAGCACCGCAGTATCCGTCACACAGTTATGGTTTTCAGTGGCAAGCTAGGTGAGAACAGTCTCAGCCTATGTCCTGACGGTCAAGGCACTCTAGCCAGAGGCCACGAAAGCCTCGCTGAGAGGCGACGAAACTTGGGACGCAGGACACATTGTCCGTGGTCGTAGTACGGGATAGATCCGCTTGCATGGCGTATATTTTGCTCTCGGTGAAAGTCTCCCTCTCTGGTGGAGACAACGATTGTGACAGTAGTAACTCTGGTGATGATGAGGATGACGCTGTGGCTTCCGCTGCTTTTGGCAGCGATGGGTAGGTGGATGGCGTAGACGATGACAGTAACTACTCTGTCTCATCTATGTCGGGAAGGGCCTTTGTGGCCGTCTACTCTGCCAGCCATGCGGGAGTCGATAGTTCAACGCATTTGAGGCATATTGCTCTGAGCAACCTCACAGGGCATTCCTCGAGGGCTTCATAAAGATCGCTATTTATTTCGGTGCATCTAAAGTGGATTCAGCTGTCAGATCTATCACACAGATAGGGTTTGTCCAGAGGCGGAACAACCTCCGGACAAACCAGGCACATAGACTCGACTTGCTTGGTTCCTTTGGAGTCATGTAGTTTAAATTATAATCCATACAAGCTAATGAGATTGAAATAGGTGTGCCATTGGACGACCTGCTGCAGTTTCACTCTGCATGTACCCAGAATATTCAATTTGGGTTTACCGAGCAGGTTTACCTCCAAAAAGACGGTGTAGCAATGTGGTCTCCACTCGGGCCAATATTTGATGATATCTTTAGGGCAAAATAGCAACAGGGCCCGGTACAATCATCGATTCGCGGACTTCGGTTGTACAAGCGATACCTGGATGGCATTCTATGTGTAACATACCAACTTCGCCACAGAGAACAATTACTTGACAGCTTCAGTTCAGCACATCCAAACGTGCGTTCCACTCTAGCATCAGAATCAGACAACTCACTAGCCTTTTTAGACGTATAACTGACTTGTCGAGGAGGTGGCTCAATAAGGAGGTCAGCGAACAGAAAATCAACATGAAATGGACAGTGTGTCCAGTTCCGTAGTTTTGTACCTCCTAAATTAAAAAGAAGCATAATTATATGCCTATCGAACAGAGCGAAAATAGTATGCGCCGAAGATACCTTAAAAGAAGAACTTGTTACCGTGCGCAATATTTTTATTCAAAGAGGGGACCCGGAACGCCTCATCGACCGGATGATGCAGTTGGATATAAAAGTTTCAGGGAAAACGATAGTTAAAGAGCAATCAGTGTACATATGTCGGTTATTTAATGGCGACATTCTGGCAGGTGTAGTTCACCGAAGACAGGACATTCTACGCTGCTAAACTGCGTGTTTCGCTCACTTCTAAGCCAGCAGTATGTTTGCGGATAAAAAACAATGTGCCTGTTCCTGCAGCCTCATTCTGTGCGTATTCTTTCACTTGTTCCCGTGAAACAACGTGCATCGGCGGTACTGCCAGAAGCTTTTCTCAAAGCATCTATGGGCATCGTCCAGTGTGGTTGAGGACTGCAACAATTAGGTCAATTACTAGTACTATCGTTTCACACCTAGCTGAAAACAAACACCGTGAAAGTGGATCAAGCATTCCGCCCCTGTATAGAGTCCGAGGTCGGCTGTCAAGACCGGTGAGAACTCGCATCTTGGCCACAGAGGAAGCAGTCGAGATTCGCCTCCACAACCCCCTTATGGGCCCAGAGGAAATTTGTGCATGCACTCTGTCCACCCTGGCCCACTCGCCGCCCAAAGTGGGGTCCGAGAACGTCCGAAATCCTTAATAGTGAGAACGTATTAGTCCATCCACACCTGGTCTCCGGATAAACCTGCACCACACTAGGTGTGAACAATGATCCCTGACATGATTTTTGTTGACTACATCCTTTTTGCATTTAGTCATGTATTTTGTGTTGTATTGGCATGATTAAGAATCACTGAAAACGAGCTTGTTTGCCAACCTGTGTAATCCATAGAATGACAAAACCACAAAAAGTGTAATCGCAAGTATCACTCTGAACGACTTGTCAGTGTAGCACGGGACTTCATTTGAATGGCTTTTAGTTTTCACATCACGGATGCTGAACTTTGCCGCCCCGCGGTTTAGCTTTTTAGACAATTTTCCTTGTCTATGAATGTTGCACAATTCGATCATGCCTCTTAGCTTGCATCTTGACCAAAGTCAAAAAATGTACATATCATCATTATTATGTCATACAGAATGCTTAGCACGTCGGTTCCCCTTTTCATCTGTTCACAGCCTCCCCTATTGCTGGTTGCTGTAAATGAAGTCTGGTTACTCGGTTTAATGTAAGCTGTGTCCTGCCATTGTCCGGCACATCTTCTAGGAACAACTGAGAACATCTGCCAACGGGGCCCCCGCGGTATCGCGGTCATGCTAACCCCTGTCCGTTGGAGCCTACTTCAGAGAGGAATGATCTTGGTTTGGCTATGTCCTCCCTCCTTCAAAGGCGTCACAGAACCCAAAACACTGTATGACGCCATCCATATTGCCCAAAACGGACCCAGAATAGCCCGCAAGACTCATTTAAATGTTGTCATTTTACCAGCACAACCGAGCCTCTTCACTTAGAATCTTTTTTCTCCCTGACGGAGTGTTCCCCGCGGCAATCATTTTTCCACATTTTGGGATCTTGTCCCCCCTTCAACAGCGGCGGACTTCTATGATTGGATGATATTCTTGTTCGTCCTTGAAACAATCTTACCCTCTTTAGGAGAGTATCTTTTATTTTATATTCCTAAGTGTTCCCGTGCGTACCTCTATACAACTCTCATCTTTTTGCTTGCCCCTTGAGCAATTGCTTTTCCCAGTGAAGCTAGGCAAGCGTCATCTATCTTTTCGTGCGCCGTTCTCGTGTATATCCTACTTTCTGCACTATGAAAATACTTTCGTTTCAAGGGTTCCATGTTCAGCCGGTTTTTTTTGCTTTCACCTGTAATCAATCTGAGACTGAACCATAATCATCTTGTGAACAGCTGCCACTCTATGTAAATCTTCCCCGGCCTAATTCTCCTGTAGATAGAGAGTGCGACTCCTTTTGGAGTTTTTGAGCATTTTATCCTGTTGCGTAATATAGTGCACTCTGACCAAGCTTCCATGCACGCGTGCAGTCAGTGATCGAAAAAAATACAAATGCAAATAATAATATTCGGATGCGGGGAGCAGAAATACACGGTGTGCTTGGGTTGTCCGTAATTAGTCTAGCGGTACCGCATCCATCTAAGCTATTGGCTGGATGACCTGAAACGTTTATCAGAGGTCCTCTTTTTAGTAGACGGTGGAAGAGTTGTTATGTTTTCGTGCACTTGGACGCAAATGGGATGATAGGGCAAAGGTGGCAGGGTCCGGAGCTTCGAAGTGGGATATCAGTTGTCGCCGACAGTGCCATCCTATTTTTTCACAATTTATTAGGGGTGTCAACATACAGATGCCCAATCCCAAACTTTGCTGAGGTTTGCTAAGAGTAACTAACTCTTTAATCAAAAATAGAGCGTTCACCGAAGTCAGGCTAGGTATTGGTTTGTTCATCCCAGCTGGTTTTGGGTTTCGGACTCCTGCTTGCTCGCCGATCCTCGGTCGGATCTTTTGGAATTCGGATTCCGCTTCCAGTTGTACCGCTTGATCTTGCGTTGCGGCAGGCCTCGGGGTTATCCGAAATAAAACATTTTGATTACCAATATTGTTATTTGCTGTACGCTTTTTTGTGAATTCAGCCTAACAGTGGTTAAACTGGCAAATGGAATAATGTCGCTCGAGTTTTGGTGTAGTAAACTGCCGTGAGTCTGGCAGCCCGAGAATATCAGTTTTGCGAGAGTCGTTAGGCATATTCCGATGAACTGATTTTTGGGGCTATTAGAAGGTTTTGAAGTTTGCCAAGGGACTCAAAAGGAGCGCGGATTGACTAACCATCTTGATCATAGGTGACTTTGTGAAGTGCTTCGTGTGAGGCCTCTGGTTGGTGGCCAACATTTGGCGAAGCAACTCTTATGAAGGGAAAGCCGGTTACATTTATACCAGGGTTATCTTTTTCAGCTAGGCTCTTGTGGACCTTTCCTAGCAGCGGGGCTGCGATGGGGATTACCTGCGCGCTCTTGAATCCTGTGTTACCAAAGACCAAGGATTGTCAACTGATAAGTTCTTCGGTAACTACTTTGCGTTTAACTGAAACAGGTACAGACTTCTGTTTCGCTGAGACGTTTTCTGAAGTCCTCCGCTGTCCCGCGGTTGTCAATCCAAATTTCGAGCCTTTAGGTTTCATTTCCTGTCAGTTTTTTAACTGGAAAGCTGAGTGCTGTTGCACTGTTTGCTTTTACGATGCTTTTGGAATTTTTGTAGGCAACGGTGTCAATGAACTTCGCTGTTTTGAGTACTGCTTACAGAAGGATAGAGCGGGTATGCTAATGAGCTTAACTGGGGGACCATTTGACCTAAGGCTCCAAATCGAGGGAAATTCCATTCATGAGTTTGCTTATTTCTGCAGTTGTCCTACCAGCATCTGCCACAATATCGGTGAGATACCAAACAGGATTTAGGCATGCTTTGCGGGTAAAGTGTTTTGGGTCGGCCAGTACTGAGAGTGACTTTTGGTTTGGTCAGAAGAATAGGCGCAAACAGCCACGATATCGAAGTGATGGGCCGATAATCGGGTAGAGGTACATAGATGTGAGCCAGCCGAACAAAAACCGCGATATAAAGAACAAACACCTGGAATAAGGTTGGCTGCATGTTATCAGAGAACGGTGGGGGAAAAGGGGTTGGCTAGGCAGGTAACAGAAGGAACAAAAAGGGAATCACTTGCGTTTCAAAAGATGAATTAAGTTCGTTGTAGATAAGGAATTCTAAAGTGATCAGTGACACTAATTCATGTTAGTGACTGGGGTCCTACAATTGGTGCAGCACAGTTTAATTCACTATCAAATAGAAGAATCATATCAAACGGAAATTGATGCTAGAATCACCCAAGTATTTGGTCAAAACGCTGAAAAGGTGAAATATTCGAGAAAACCTGATTTTCCCCTCAAGTGCTCCTGGAATGTTTTATTATTATCAGCCAACCTGAGAACGTCACTTGACTGGGGTCTTTGCTGGAAAATTTCCTGTTGCCGTAAAGGAACCTGATGAGTGAGAATGCGGGTTCCATTTAAGTCGAAAATATTTCCTTAACAGCTGACATATCTTGATTTTAGTGACATGGTTTAATTCCGTGGCAGCAGACTCTGCCACAACCCTGGAACCATTGCCAGACAACCTCTCAGACTAGGGTTGAGACACCAGGTTTGATTGACGCATCCCAACATCGATGTCACCTCATCCAGATTGGATGTAAAGTGTCCACCGAGGATTCGAGAGACAATTGTGGTAAAGTTGGGGGCTGACCGGTTCTCCGAAGGAAATAACTTCCTACGATGCCCAACCATAGCTGCCAATTCCTGGTAGGAGATCAGTAAGGCAGGCGAGCCAAACTGGAGTCACAGTCGTGAGGACTGAATGTTGCACGGGTTTAGCAGATGCAAGCCGAGACGACCCTGTTCAGCTTCGTGGCTATAAGCCAGAATATTCAGAGACTTAATAAACAGCAGCAACAGCATGCAATGATTACTCAACTGTTGATTTATGTGTGATGTTCCTTTGTGCCACATTTAAATAAATTATTTCTGCCATAGGGCTATTATACCGCTCCGTAGCCTCGGCCTTCTTGCTGTTTTGGCTTCGTAGCTCTGTATTTGAGAAGTTCCATTAGTTTCCCCGTTGAAAAATTACGGCAGTTCACTGGTAAGAAGCCAAATTTCTAGCATTTCCAAATCCGGGATTTATCTCTGTATTTGAATTTTTCCAATGAGACGGGAGATGGGTTATACCGGGCCAGTTTGGGTCACAGGGCTTGAGACTACAGCCGTATAAAGCAGACCAAGTAGCTGCTTCATTCAGCATAGGGACAAATCCCACCAGGCTAAGGCCTCTGCGGTTGCTTAACGATTATTTCACTTGCCCTTCAGATGAAGCACATAATTATCGGGGGTTCAAAGACTTTTTCCGTTTTTGGTTTACCTTTCGTGATCCTTTTTCCCGAGAATTCGTGCAAAACCACCCGCTTGTACCATTAGCAAACGTTAACAATCCCCAAGATCAAACTAGCTCTTTTTTGTCACAGTTACCGATATATTTTCAAACGGTCACATTTACTGTTGCCATACACTTCCGTCCCACAAAGTCCAAACAGTATTTTTCACTGAGAAATATTTGTCATCGGAGCATCCCAACAGTCGACGATATTGTGATAGTTCGCTCACTCTATCAGTCCTTCTGTTCGCCCACACGGCTGAAGCATTGCAATATCCTCACCTTGCAAAGACTCATGCCATCCCCATATATTCACATCTGAGAGACATTTGTATTTCAGCTTTCTGATCTTTCGCCCTCACATAATCCACCTTTTTCAAAGAATAGAAACAGATATTTTTTACCTGTCAACTACTTCACTGCGCAACTTCTCAAAAGTATTCATCGGTGGTTTGGTGCTTTTTCATATCCGGTATTCTATCTTGGTGAATCTTCTCAGACAATTTTGATCCTTGCATCTCTCTGGTCATCACGTTCAGCCCTCAGATAACGATAATCACACGTAAATACCTGTCATTTAAACACTCATCTTTGCAAACCTTGCGTCTGCTGCTATCATGGCTACGCATCACATTTCCATTTTGGTGCATCACATTCCACCTTTATGAAAGTGAACAATGTGTGCAACGATTACTTGCTTACGTCCGGCCACTTCTTTCACCGTCACCTAGGCAACTGGGTTTTAACTGACTCAGCCGATATTTGGTCGCTGGACGTTACAAGTGTGATCTTTGATTGATTTCGCTTGTTCTTTGTCTGAAATTTCATTCCTTTCATCGTCTGACTTCCAATCCAAAGCCGTGTCACACTCCGAGCAGCGCCATAGCTAGCTCATGCCTCCCTTGGAAACTCCTTTTTCTCGAAGTGAACAAAAATTTCGCACATTGTGTTTGATACTCTGGTTGCACAGTTCCTCCTTTTGTAATATTTGAGTGAGAGTCTATCTCTTCCGACCAGCTCCATCCCGACTGGGCCGGCTTGGCCACTTGACTCTGAGTACAAATTCTCCGGGAGCCATCATAGAGAGTAACTTAAATACTTTCTTCCGTACAATATCGAGTGCACATACCTGAATCATCCTCTTGGAATTCAGACTCTACGTCCAATTGTACCGTTTGATCTTGCGTTACAGCTTGCCTGGGGGTTATCAGAAATAAACCATTATCGTTATGTCAGAAAATTCCCAATGAACACGTTTGGAGAACACAGTTTGGCGAACAAGCTCGTTTCCTGTGATTCGTAATCATGCCATTACATCACAATATATTACAACAAGTCAAAGGGTTGAACCAATTAGATAAATGAGACGTCACAAAATTATTATTGAAAGAGGTGGGGGAGGGGAAGAAAGCAACTGTAATCCGGGCTTAAATCAAAACCGGATGTGTATGGTTTTTTTCTCGTGTATTTTCAGTTTTCATCTGGTCTATGGCCTGTTGTAAGGTGGACGGAGGGCCAGGGAAGCTTAAGGTCACAAACAAATTGTTTTTGAGAGCATAGAGAGGGGATTGTAGAGATGGACGCTAACGGCCTCGGCTGTGGCTAGTATGCGACCCTTGGCCGGTCTTGACTGCCGACCCCGAACCTTATACAGCGCACGGAAGGCCTCAGCCACATTTACTACGTGATTAGTCTGGGCAAGGTGTGAAACGACAGCGCCAGGGAGTGACCTAACTGCTTCAGTGTTCCTTCACGCAGGGTGATGTTCGCCTTTCGAACTCAGTTGGCTGCCTGGAGAGTGTTTCAGCCCCCAGCTGCGAACCCGGCTCCTCTAGGTGGTCGGCTATCTTCAGAGGTGCCGCAAGTACGATGTGTTCTTGGATGACTCACTTATAGTGGGTACTCGGGCAGAAAGAGGATAAAATGAGGCGTGATAGGGGAAGAGTGTGACTGCCAGAAGTGGGAAATCTCCTAATAACGCCGATACCCTTTGGCTTCGTGGAAAGGCTCGGATAAAAGCGTCCTCTGTGTGTTCCAGGCCGCCCACATTTTCATGCACCGGAATTTGTTGATCTGCCTCCAGCGCGGGCAGTAGCCAAACTTGCTTGGCCCTGTATGACTCATTTGCTGGTTTGTCTCACATCGCGAACTTGACTCTCGTTTTGAGCCCTTTTGATTTCAAACACCAGGTGTGTATATATTTGCTTGGATGTTCATTTTACAATCCATTACCGTGGAAGTCTCTAGCTAACGTTGTTTTGCTTCGAGACCCAAGTATTTTGATTTCCCACCGACAACCTGCTCAAGGCACCTAAAACTCCCTTTGTTGGGCTATAGCAACCAACAGATGGTGCAAGCCTAAGCTCCACTCAAATCTTCCCAAATGAGTGAGGTTCAGGTTTCCCTCACTGGCTTTTGATCTTATGCAAGTAGATAGCCTGGGTTTTTGTGTACCCTTCAATATATAATTCACGCTGGTGAAAATCAAGAGTAGACCTGAGGCTATCCTTTTGTCGGAACCCACTGTTGATCGTGGACCTCATGGATATCCTTCCATCCACCCTCAAGTACCCTTTCAGGTCACCGGGCGACTTACCAACGAAGACCCTCCGACCGATTTATCTGAAAAGATTCGAGTCGATAAACTGACACAATGGTGAATGGCTTATATCGCGGCACAGGAGTAGTACTGACAAGGGTGAAGCACGGAGAACAAACCAAGGCAACGGAAAGAGATGGCGAATCAAGCGAGTGTAGCAGGCGAAAGTCAAAAGTTAACTGGAGAAAAAATAGGCGGGAACATAGTGCTTTTCAAATTCATTGCGGGAAAACTTTCCAAAGTCACAACTGTCAGTGACAGAAGCTTTCAGAAAATACATTCAAAATGACGTCTGTAATGCTTTCTGTTCTTCGGAACGGTAGAGATCAGTACGGATTTTGAGCCTGAATTTCAGGAGCACGGGTCAGTCTATTTCCTACAGCCTTGAAAATAGCCCCAATTTAATCTCATTAGGCTTCGACAGAGGGGGTCAAAACGTTTCCGTCTAAATTTGTCAGATTTCGATTTGAGCTACCAGGCGCCTTTCAACAACAGCGAATGAGCAAGCCAGGTAAAACAACCCACTACAGTGAGAGGCTTTAGTTCAAGAGAAGAATTTCCTTAGGGAAAACCAGACGTGTTTCTCTTAGAATTTAGAAAGGGGCACTTAATGTGATAATCAACACAGGATAATCTCTAAAAGCCACAAACTAGCACGCAGACAGATTGCCCTGCCTGTTATTTATATGCACTTGTGTGTTTACCGTTACCATTTTCACTTATGGAATTCTCCGACCCACCTTCGTTCACAGCCTTGTTTTCTTCCTTCCTCACTTTTCCGCCTCACAATCCCATCTTTACCCCCTTGATCTTGCTTTGCCGTCCTACTGCCCTTCTGCTAGTACCTTCTCGTTTTTACCATGTCTTCCGAAGCCTCCAGCCTATCAACCCTTACAATTATTTTTCTTGAGGTGGTAGTTCTACCAGCGAAAACTCACCGGGGGACAGTTATCCTATAAAGCACCTCAGATTAGTGGCAGCGGCTGCGTTTCTCCCTCCAGTCACTCCTGACCAAATAAATGAAGACCATGCCCCTCCGTTTTCTCGCAGAACCGAGTGATCCTGGAAGCTGGCAGCGCGACAATCTGGGCAACGCAGTTTCCGTCCACATCTTATGATTCTAATAGAACTGGAGGAATGAAACAGAACCGCTGATTATTCTCTTTTTGGGCCCACCGGGCAAGCACGGGGCGCTTGTTCAGGCAGTGGATTTTAGGGATCTTGCTGTGGTAATCAAAGTAGACTGAAAGCTGGGTAGCTAGCGTGAAAAATACCGCGAAGAAAGCCCTAGGCAAACTTGACCAGCTGAGGAGCACGGTGAGTTCGAGGAGGCCAAAGGGTCTTTTTGTCATCATGCAGGACCACTGAAAGAACTCAACAGCAAAAGTTCCTCCCAGCCTGGAGTTCTTCCCTCGAGTTGGAGGGAAAAGTCCCCCTTAAGGGCGCATTCCATTAACCAGGTATTTCAGGGGGAACCTGGACTGGGTTTCTGTCGGGGGTTACAGCAGTTAAAGCAGTTTTTCTTGGAAGGAACGAGACTGTGGCTTGATGGAGATGTCCAAAACCATTAGAGGACGGACGCCTCAGGAGGAATCGGGTAGTCCCTTTCCAGACTTCTTGGCAGTGGAAAATGTGAGAGCACAGGCTCCAACTCAAGAAAAACTGCGTATATCCCGGAGCTAGTAGTCAGTCTTTTGCTGTGAGGTCTGTCACAAAGTGAAGAAGTAAGAGAAAGGGATAGCTGGAATGAACTCGGTGGACGTCCTCGAATGTTGACCAGCTCAGTCCAGTTCAGCTTGCGCAGGACGAAGAAAGTCCGGGCCAATCTCGAGTCAAGTTCTTTGTGTTTTCGATAAGTATCCCTGGCTACCAACACTGAGCTTCTATTGTTTCTTCCATGGTGCAGAATTTAGAAGGGAGTTGCACCTCCACAGAAAAATTCAGTAATAAATACCAGAGGCTCATCACTTCATCCCCATAGCTCATTGAGCTGGTTCTGGGAAAGCTACAATCCCTTGTGAATTTAGGTCTCGCGTGAAAGCCGGTATATTCTGGCAAACGCACCTTCTAATGGTCTGTTTCACAGAAATAAAAACACATTTGTGATAAGCTCAGCTAGTACGCCCAGCCTTGGGTGCGCTCTCTCCAGCCTGTGACTACTTCCCCGGAGCCGCTCTAGGGAACGGAAACAAACATGCCATCCATGCCCATGACCAGCAGACAGTTCATAACCTTGAATGCCTCTGTAGAGCAGCCTCAGAATTCAATATGCACTGAGGAGCAGACATTACGACCAGAGAGCACCCTGTTGACATTTTACTGCACCCCCTCCTGGTATTCTGTTTTTAACAAACGAGAAGGTCATGCCTACACAAAATACTCCCGAACAGGTCGCTCCAGAATCTAGTTTTCCGTGCGACAGTGGAACATAACTCGGTTATTAGTCCTCTCGCATACTTGCGGCCTTCTTGCCTTGTCTCGAATGCCTAGGATCCCGCATGATAACCACACCTAAGAATTTTGAATCCGGCACACTGCAGCGGAATGCCGATCGTCCCTTCAACGTTGGTGGTCTTTGCTTTGGACTCGGAGAGATTTAGAGTAAATCCCATCGATCCACCCGTCTGTGAACAGCACTTTGATCCGGCGCTGAGTGGCTTCCGCTAATTTCTCTTCCTGTGAAGAAGATACACGGGTTTCTTGGTTCTTCCCCCGGGTAGTTTGTACATAGGAGGGAGAGCAAGGGCCTCATTATTGAGGCCCGCGGCACGAAACTTGTAAAACGCCTCAACCTGGATATGTTATCGCCATCATTGACGGATAAACGACGAAAACTGAGAAAATGTTTTATCCAAATCCCCGCCTTCCCGAATATCCCATAGGTCTGTGGTTTACAATCAAGCGAGAGATGACCTACGGATTCAAAAGCCTATCCAAAGTCCGCGGTGTCCCAGGAAATTTCGGGAAAAAGGTAATAAGAAACAAACCATTAGGTCTTATTTGTCCACCAGGCTTCCGAACCAAATTCAGCATCATTTCTTGAGGTTCCGCCCCTACTCCTCCTGCAGGTTGAATTTCCTCCAACGCCGCCATTGGTTCTGTAGCTGCCATGAATCTTGGCATGTTTCAGGCTTTTGACCGCGGTCCATACATGCACCTGACAGATTAAATCCCACGTCTTTGTGTATCGGATACTCTCCCCCCCCCCTCTGATCATCGTGACACTTCTATCAAGGATCATAAGCAGTGTTGGTTAAAAGCTTCTCATCTTGAGCCAAATCTTCCACAAGTGCGGTGGTCCAAGGCAGTGTCCCAGGCTCATTAACGTTCCTCATTTATATCAACGACATCCACTCTTCTATTTGCCGAGGTAGCTCTTCCTCTTGGCAGATGATATAAAAATCGTTTACTCCCTCAGTCCAAACTACCTATCTACTATCCTTTGCAACACATTGGATGACTTGCTTTCCTCCCGAACAAGGTGCAGCTCATGGTCTATGAAAATCTCTGCAGATAAAGGCTTCCCCTAACCCTGTCAATGCACGGTACCGCCCGTTCAAATTAATTTGCACGTCCTTTCTATCTCCATGCGCCTCACGGCCTTTGATATCGCCGTACTCTACTTCTGTTGCTTTAACTCCTCGGAGCAGACATCGTTCCAAGTAGTGAAATCTAAGCCGAACTCAGATATGATGCGGTGATTTTTATTTCTGTCTGTCAGTCGTCTTTCAGTTTACCCCTCGTATTTGAGAACACCACTACGATGCTGCCCAATCAGTTCCTGCCACTGACATCTTTCTTATATTATATCCCCTGGGAATGTCCAGTGGGCCTTTACTGAGACGCTCCCGGGAGTCTCCGTAGCCTTACACACCGCCTAGGCTGCAAGCGTCTACAAATTAGGCCTCTGTGGATTTGCCCCATGGTGTTTAATGTAGTCTTTTCCTTCAAGCCAACCTATAACCAGGTCTACACTTCCTGTAGTATTTCATATGCAGCCCCTCCTTCGAATCCCCTCGTAACCTTGCCTTGTTTCTCCCTGTGCCTCAATCTTATCTCCACTTGAGGTCTCGATTCATTTTTTTATTAATAATAATGGTATATTTCTCGGCTATTGTCGAGACGCACGCGCAGGCGCATGATCATGGTATACGCCGTTACTCAGTAAAATAAAATATTCAAAAACTTCGGGCATAAAAATCAAAAGTGCCAGCGGTAGAAAAACGTAGCCAGCGATAGTTTGTATGGATCACTCTAATAATGGTGTGCGCGCCAACTTTGGACCGGTTTCGATTCGGCGCTGGGCGGTGGCGCATCGCGAGGATACCGAATAGTCGTTCATTCTTACTGGTAGAGGCGCATTATCAAGGAAAACGATGCAAGCCATGAAAAACGGCGATTTACCGGGTATCTGCGAACAGCGAAGTTTTAAATAGGAAGGAAAAAAGAAATTGTATGGAAGTACACCCGGGGTAGTCGATGCATGCGAAGAGATTAGCAAACCATGAAGCTGATGCAAACCCTGAATGTCGGTTCTACCGGGGTTCAATAAAAGAAATGATTTATGAAGCAAGGAGACATGAAACCAATTTTATAAACGTATATTTTTGAACTTTGCTGCGTGTGGAAAGAGCAGAAGTCCATATGAGGGGAAGTTGAATTTCAGGATCAGTAACCTGTACCAATCAGAAATGCGAAAATACAACTGGAGGGTCCTGAAAAGGTGGAGGATCAATTTTCAGCCGGATACGAATCGAGGGAAAAGTGGACTGTTTCGACAGGTACTAAAGTGGAAAATATCTTTCTGTCAGCTTCTTCTAAATCCAGAACAATCTTTAAGACTCATCTGATCAATGGGTGGCCAAATTTCGACGAATCCTCGAACAAGGACAACACTGCTTCGCGGATTCCACGATGCTGAATTTCAAGGCGAACACCCTCGTTAAAACTATACAAACATAATATTTGCGGTCATAAAGACTCAACTTCTGTATATGTGCAAGCACTCTGTATCTTCCAGTTCCTCACCGGCCATTTCTCTTGCTATCATCCCAACGACCGTCATCATGGGCATCCATCAGTTCTACGTCTGTGCCTCACACCTACCGTATCCAACCCCTCTAAATCGTTTTTGTCGTCTGATCAACCCTCTACTTCTTGTATTGCTCGCTGCCTGTCTTACTACGAGTTTTGTGCCCTGTCCGTCGACAATCCACTGCAGAGTACCAATGCCTCATTGATATATAATCCACTGCAGGGCACCTCACTTTTTTCTCCATCGTCCCCCGCTGCTATAGTTCCTTATACCGATTTCCAGCCCTTCTCAGGTTTTTCAGTCGGCCTTCAGATGTATTTACCCGACAGAATCATTCAATCCATCTGGCCTTAAACTTCAAACTCACCGGGCGTCCATTCAAATCCGCCCTTAAGTTCATCTAAACTCCCCACAATCTCAATGGTGAGCATACATTTATCCTATTTCCGTCCCACTGTTCCCCCTTCTGAGCCTTTTTGTCCTATAATTTCATGAGGGTTTCCACATTTTCATGAATTATATCTGTCCATTCCATCACCTGTATCAACAAGCTCATGCGCATGGCATGCTTTGGGCGTTTCCGAAATGAACCAATATTATAATGCGTGGGCCAAGTTCGCCATGCGAGTAAAACAAACAGATGATTCACATACGGTCCAACCAGGATATGACGAATCTCTGCGGCGGAAGTGGATAGATAAAGTATGGTTTACAAAATGTTGGGTGGTACGGAAAAAGTATAAAGTGTATATTTTTGAGTACTTTTAAGAAACCATGGCGTCACCGTCTTGCAGGGAGATTGCTCACAACTGCTTCCTTCACAAGCCACCTCTCAGTTTACGTAGTGTCTCCTCACAGCCAAATTGAAAGCGTGTACTTCTCATCCACTCAGTGGTTCCCAACACTGTAGTGCTACCCACTGACTGCGCTTCCAAAGATTTGGCCTTCAAAGTGGGCCTCACCCTCTGGACCAGCCGCTTCTGTGTCATGAGCCGATAACTGCAGCCCCTGGGCAGCTCATTCCTTTCCCTTAGCACCCCGAACTATGGCCACTGTCATCCCTGATCCGCGGTGAATTTACCTCCCGCTCCCAGTTAGAAACCCGGCTCCTCGCCCTTATTGACCTATGTACCCACCCTGGCTCCGTCAACCTCGTCGCAAACTGCACGGTCGATTTAACCCTGTGATGGTTCCCCACTACCTAAACTCATGTTGATCCAACAGCTTGTGACCTTTTACACCTCATACAAACTTTCATCTCGTTCCTGGGATCCAAGGCATCGGCGAGCCTTTTTGTCGCTTCTTTGTGCCTTCAGTCTTTGGTCCTAAGCCGGAACATAAGCAATCTGCGCTTTCCTATCTGGCCTTTCTTTCCAGTCATCCTCAGTGGCTGCTTAGAGCGCTATACCTGTCGGTTCCACGGCAGGCGTATCTGGATAAAAATGCAGTGCGGTCGGCTGCTGATTGCCATCTCCATTGGCCCAGCAGTCCAAGATCTCTCGCGAACCGGCCGATCGACACTGGATCATACACTCATGTGGGTGTGTTTGTGCCCCCTTTATGATAACTAATGACGGTGCACGCCAATCCAATTGGCGAGGACTGCCATCAGATCCACCACTTTGGCCGGTGCATATCGGGCGCTCACGACGTTTGCAGTGGTCGGCAAGCGCAATTAGGCTAGTGGATCACACCTTACGTGTTCAGTTTTCGAAGTGGGTTTCATCATAATCGTTCAGCACAGTGCCAGCAGCATCCACTGCTACGAAATGCCTGCCGCCCGATTCCACCATTCTCGTTCTGCCACGGTGTGTTCGTCTGCCGTTCTAGTCTCCAGTCTTACAGCTTGCCGTTGTAGTCATTCTACTACTGCATGCACGCCCACTATTTTCTTCCTTTCCTTTCTTGTCATGGCAGCTCTAACCGCAAGATGCCACAAAGGTCCTGTTCACTTGCTCCGCTCGATCCCGTCCGAGTTTACCTTCCTATTCGTGTCTCCCCTACCTACTCATAATCTCTATTCTGTTGCTACTATCCCATGCTCATGCAGCCCATTGACTGCATTATTATACCTCAACGTTCACCATTTTTTCTTCTCCTCCCTTATCCTCCCCCAAGTGCTTCAGATCAATGCTCGCCAGCCTCAGCCGCACCCATGTCTAATCTCTGTGCTAGAAATGGAAGCTCCCTCATTTCAACCACTACAGCCACATTTATTATCCACTCATCATTACCAAATATTCGCCGCCCGACTCCGTAAATCCGTCGTAACCTTTTCATCGGACGGAGCTTTGATTGGCTTCTGCCGGCTCACTCAATTTGCGCAAATTTTGCAGGAGTGCGTCTCTGTAGCTCTACTTTCCCAGATTCGGTACTCATATGGTTATCCTGCATATTGTTCCATCACAAGTTTGCTTGGATAGAAGCATTCGTTTTAACGGCCTTCCTAGTTTTCCTCTGTAGAGCCAATGTGTTGGATCTGATGGCAGTCCGCGCCAATTGGATTGGCGTGCACCGTCATTAGTTATCATAAAGGGGGCACAAACACACCCACATGAGTGTATGATCCAGTGTCGATCGGCCGGTTCGCGAGAGATCTTGGACTGCTGGGCCAATGGAGATGGCAATCAGCAGCCGACCGCACTGCATTTTTATCCAGATACGCCTGCCGTGGAACCGACAGGTATAGCGCTCTAAGCAGCCACTGAGGATGACTGGAAAGAAAGGCCAGATAGGAAAGCGCAGATTGCTTATGTTCCGGCTTAGGACCAAAGACTGAAGGCACAAAGAAGCGACAAAAAGGCTCGCCGATGCCTTGGATCCCAGGAACGAGATGAAAGTTTGTATGAGGTGTAAAAGGTCACAAGCTGTTGGATCAACATGAGTTTAGGTAGTGGGGAACCATCACAGGGTTAAATCGACCGTGCAGTTTGCGACGAGGTTGACGGAGCCAGGGTGGGTACATAGGTCAATAAGGGCGAGGAGCCGGGTTTCTAACTGGGAGCGGGAGGTAAATTCACCGCGGATCAGGGATGACAGTGGCCATAGTTCGGGGTGCTAAGGGAAAGGAATGAGCTGCCCAGGGGCTGCAGTTATCGGCTCATGACACAGAAGCGGCTGGTCCAGAGGGTGAGGCCCACTTCGAAGGCCAAACCTTTGGAAGCGCAGTCAGTGGGTAGCACTACAGTGTTGGGAACAACTGAGTGGATGAGAAGTACACGTTTTAGGTTTTGGGAGATAATAAATGAACGGTTCTTCTTGAAATCCTTATATTTTGAATTAAATACCGGGCCTCGAGTAGCAGCAGGCAATGTTGAACTTCAGGAAATGTTCCACGGAGATTCAAGACAAAACGTCCATGGCAGGTTTTTGGCTGCGAGGCCCGGTGTGATAATTAGGTACCGAACTAGATTAGTCGTACTACTCAATTTAAAGTAATACGGCTCCTGCCCGAACGACGCAAAATTGAAGATCAATAACGTCGACTGGATGAGAGCACACTGGAACTTGTGTTCTGCGCAATCGTTATGTAAATAATAATGCACACGTAATAAAACAACATGAAGTACTGTTATATTCCACCGCCACATCTCGCACAAGAAACTTCCAGTATATTTCAAACCATGTTATCTGCTCCTACTCGACATCTCTGACTCACTATCAACCCATTTTTCTTACGTTTTTTCGGGTAAAACTTATGATTGTTTTCTCTACAGTCGGCCTCACTTCCCAGTACCCGTGCTCCGCCGACATTCTGCGCAGTTCAGACCATTGTGTAGTTTTATCCGCCGTGAGTTCCTCGGCCATTTCTTTCGTCGTTATATTGCGGCCACTAGATGCACCTCCATTTCCTAAATAAGTTTCCATTTTTGAACATCACTACATGAAGAGCACGCACTGAAAAAATTGTTCTATCCACTCTCACCTGCTTTCTTTAACTTTTTCCCTCGTTTTTGAATTGTTCTTCATAACGATCATCATCTCTGTTCCCCCACGGTTGCTTTCCTTCCTGTCGATTCATCAGATTCTACCTCTCAAAGAAAACGACATATCACGGTCTTCCTTAGTAGTTCTGAACAGTCTGATCTAACCCCACTTGATTTTTCCAGTGGCAGCTATTTCAGTGTTCTAGCATTCCGCTGTTCCTCCCTCGAGCTTCTCTTCCCAGTCAATATGCAGCTTTACATCGTTTGTATAGAGCATATACTCGTCCTGCATTCTCTTCCAACACATCAGCCGTTTCGCCCGTCATCATTCCGCTGCCTTTTCTGATGTGCCCATTTTGAGAATGTCTGTACCTCAGAGCCGGGGTATACCTAAATCTTAGCAATAATAATGATTTATTACGGAGATGCCCGAAGCATGCAAGATACATGATCAAGATAACGCAGATGGATACGTGGTCAAACGTTTCATGACTTTGAAGAAGGGTGCACGGCTAGTATAGAATAAATGAATTCGGTACAGATAAATGTAAGACAATTACAAGATATACGTACGAAAAATATATGCATACCAGGAAACAGCGGAGAGAGTCTTGAATGGGAACATTGAAGAATTCGAATTATTGCCCGGCCAATCCGATAGTCAGGGCCAGGAGGTGGGATCTGACTGTTCCAGACAAAGATAAACGAGGGTTTAGAGTTGTAAATCAGAGAGACAAAAATAAGTTTGGGATAGCTGTGTCGACAAAAGACGAAGAAGGATAAATCAACATGCGTGGAAGAGGAATGGATGGAAATGATGCATCACTACATTGCGATAGATGATCAGCAGTAGGTGACCAAACTCTGTGAAACGTAAAGCAAGTGAAACAGGCTTTAAAAGTTGGGTCAGATATACGGTATACAGTGGTGATAGGGTACGATATTATCAGGATAGAGGCATATGGACAGAGGCGGTTAGATATCCTAGGGAGGATGGCCATAGAGAACTGAGGGATGTAGGGAGAAATTGAGCTTCATGTCAGCAATCAAATGTTAAATATCAGCAAGAAATCATGAAAAATCGTTTTGTTTGCGACAAATAGAGAGTGGCGGAACTGCAGAGGGAAAAATCGGCCCCGAGTGCACTGAGAGGACGTCAGCTGTGTTGAACTATTCGTGGAGGATGATGATGATTAACTTGTTCAAAATACGTTCATCATGTGATGACCGTTAAAATTGAGAGAAGGGATATGAGGTGGACTTACCTTCTGAGGCAGCAAGGTGATGACGATGAACATGGCAAGGGAAAGTGAAGAAAATATAGGCAAATGGTAGTCACTTTATTTAGGAATAACAGTATTAAAAAGAAGCTAGTCAGTAAGTAGGACTAGGGTACAGGGATACAGCACGTGTAACGGCGACCAATGTAGGAACGACGTGTGCCTGTTGAAGGTCAGAGGGGACCAGCAGCGGCAGATCGCACCGTTTGAAACTGTTTGTGAAGTTCATAAAGTAGCGGATTCTTCACAGAGGATAAAACGTAGAAAAACATTGCAACCGGGAAAAGGCCGTAAAAACGTCTATGGTGAACAAAATGGTAAACAGGAGATGAGAGAACTGATTAAGGTGAAACAGGTGTGTGGTGAACGACTGGATCATTTTACCATAAGCACTCTTGTCGATTAATCTACCTTCCATAATCTGCTCGCTTCCTCCTTGTTCTATATTGAGTTTTGTTCCTTTTCACCGACCATTTATGGCACTCCAACAGTGCCCTTCTTTATCCAGTCCTTGTCCACGCAAAGCAGTTTATTCTCCGTCGCCTTCAGGTACCACAGATGTTCCAGCCGAGTTTTACCCTCTCTCGTGTAAGACTGTCAGCTTCCAGCTGTTTCCGGTTCAGCTGGTCAGGTTCCACCGCTTGATCTTGACTTTCAAATTTGCCGGGTATAATTTTTGACCTAAAAGTAGGTTCATTTGAACCAATCACATTACTCCTTGATGTGCCCGGATCTATCATATGCCTATCTCCCATTTACCTCACATTTTCAATAAATTTTTCCACAATACCATGAAATATCTGCCCATGTTATCGCTCGTATCGTTTGATTTTATATCTCACACAGTTCGGGCCTGAATTTTCAAGGGGAAGAACATACGTATATGAAAGGTTGTGGGAAAGATTTTAAGTGGGCCAAAGTGATCATAAATCCCGGCCAATTCTAAAGTTAAGGTCAAATAATCATTCCGGTTGGGGTGTGGCGCGAAACCTGTAGACTTGATTTGCATCGAACATGACGTCTTAGTTCTTTCCTTGTCATTCATGTTTCAGAAACATCTGAGGGCGTGATTGCAGGAGGATCTAGTATTTGCCCGGAAGATCCACTATCCAGTAATAACTCCCTTTGTTCGTAACCACAACCAATCTCTGTAATAACTGCCATATAATATGGACTGGGTATTTTCCTCTGCCTTGTCTTCTGTCAACATACTGCAATTGCCGACCCTGTGACCGAGACGGTAGCCCTCTGTTATCAAAAGGCGATTTCATGCCGTCCACCGAACGAGACAGTACGAATCCGCCCAATGAATTCCCCGAGAAGAAGCCGTCAAACACCGGGCAGGAGGTTTTTACATTGCCGCTTTCCGTTGCACAGTCTCTTACCAAAGCTTTCAAGTCCCTAGCCAGTTTTTCACACCGGGCTACCCAGAGTAATGCGCCTATACAGATAACCGCAAAGTTTAACTTGTGAGATAGCTGTCACCAATAGGAAGGACAATTGCGCTGTTACCTCAAACATTTCTCAGGTTATTTAGTGAAGTTCCATTATTCAGAATCTTGGAAGGTCAGGCGCACGGTCGTGTTGTAGACTCTCCAGAAGTATCAACCCCCAATATTGAAAGTACAGTAAAGAACATCGGAAGACTACTGGATGCTCCGAGGTTGCTCATCACCCGTCAAAGAGGATTTTACGGCAGGTCACAAAGAACTGGAGAGTCAGTCGTGAAGTTCGCTACAGGACAGCCACTTTTGGGCAAGAAGGTACCTCCGAAAAGTCCAGCTGATGAAGTGGAGAATGCGATGTGCCAACAGCTGAGGGAACGCACAACTGCACTAGGGACCTACGAAAAGCTCGCCCTGCTAGCACCGGCGGCTCTCAAAGCTGCCCTGATGTTGGCCGCGAAATTTGGAGTCTTTGTATCCCGAGTCCGTGTTTTTTGGCTGCTTCATGGACAGGCCACCCTGTAATGATTCGGTGTATTATTTCGACGGAATTTTGGACGACGTCGACGAGGTGCCTGCAGGGGGCGAAACCCTTCGTCAAACCATAGTCAGTAGTGCAGCGGGTGATAGCTTTTGGAGGGACTGCCACTGGCGGCGCAGAGGTATCCTCAAGGTTGGCCTGTTCCGACATCAATAAATGCCCCTCAGCTTCAACCGTTTCCATGGTTCCCGTCAGACTAGACGGGCAATACGTGGAAGTATTCGTTGAAAAATTCCGCAGTGTTATGAGGCTACAGTGAAAAACTTGATGCACGAGATATGGGCTAGTAACATAACTCAGCCATCAAAAGCTCTGTGAGCAGCACCGGTAGTTCTAGTAGAGAAAAAAAAGAATGAGATGCATCTCTGCGTCGATAACCGGAGGCTAAATCCAGTTACGAAGAAAGTCCTATGCCAACTGAACTGAAATGACCTTGAACTCCAAAGGTGCGGTTGTCTACCTCAGTGAGCGTAGCCGGTTTTGAATTCTTTATAACACATAGCTCTTCCCCTTCCCTATTTAAGTCGACCTTCATCCGTACTGACTTGATCCTGAGTAATGTCGTCTTCCCCCACCACTGACAAGACCACCTCCTCGGACGAGGCCACCTTCCCCACAAGGCAGTGTGGCTCCTCTTCCGTGGTCATTGTCTTATTCCTCAATCCGTACTAGACGGTCTTTCATAAGGAGCTATCAACGGATGCATTAAAATGTTCAGTCCAAGATCAGGCTGCGGAGATAGTTGAGCTAAAAGCCTCTGTCCGCACTCTTAAGGATCAGTTGACCAGCCTGAGGACTTGGTTATCAAATTTCTTCCGTTGTCCCAGGCAGCCAACCAGGTGTGTAGAGGATCTGAGCAGCAAATTTTCGAAGTCGCAAAGATTTTGCAAGACAGAGAAATGCTCCAAGCGAGTCATCCTTTTGGGTCGCTTTCCCAACTCGGATCACCCTCATAATGCCTATACCCAGGTGTTTAACCGCCTTAGGCTCCCTTTCCCACCTAAATATCTTTCCAAGTGGCTGCTAATCAAAAGCACCAACCAGGTATACGACATTCTAATTGAAATGAGCTCCACAAAGACAGTCAAACGAATGGTTTTCTCAGCCACAAATATCAAGGAGGAAATAAAGGGGCTCTGGGGAGTATCCATTGACAAGCCACTTCATCTGAGGCTCCGCAGTGAGAAGGCTGGGCCAGCGACCCCATTAAAGCTGATCCCAAGCTCAGAGTGCTGCCTATCGTGCAGGTAACCCGCCTTGAGGATCGAGCTCCATGTCCACCATCCACTGCTTCCCTACTCACTCCACCTCCCGTTGAAGAAAATACCCCCAGTAGTAGACCTAGTGCTACTAAACATCCGGCGCCTACAAAAAGTATCCCAGACCCCAACATTGCTAATAAGACTGTATTGACGGACGAGACTCACCAATCCTCCAGCCCAAGTACAAACCTGCCACCTGCTTTTGCTGAAAGCTGCAGTTAGGAAGTAAACGCAAAACAAAAGATATCTGGCGCGGTAGAGCAAAACAGGGTCACCTACAAGAAAGCTCAGAGCTGTGAATCAAGCAGTACGCACAAAGGTGGAACCGCAGAGAGCAGCCCAACTCTTTTGGAGACTGGAGGATGCAGACCGTACGCCTCGTATAATACCCCCCGGGTTACTATACGTCAAAACTTACCAGTCTCCCCATCAGTTTGTTTACTCTCTAGCCCCCTAGTATCTTCAGCTCCCAACCCCCCCCCCAGGACTTCCTTTCCATCCCTAACTCTCCCTCTTTCCCCCGTTTCAAACCCAAGATCAGTTGGCTCTGGCGATTCTGCAACAACTCCTGAGCAAGTGCTCGAGTGTCTTTACAACAATTGCCTGTGTGTGCTGAATAAGATCCCGGAGTTTCGGCGGCTTGCAGTGGATAAAGAGCCTCAGATCATAGCCCTCACTGAAACCTGGCTCATGTATGACATACTTGATGCCGGAATATCCATTCCGGGATACTTCACAGTAAGGCAGGACTCCAGCAGAGGTCGTGCCGGAGGGGTTATAGTACACTACGATAATTCTATCCCTCTTCCTACCGTACTGACAACCCCTACCTTTCCATGTTTTGATTGTTTTTGGGTCGTGTTTGCCCTCGCTAGGACAGATACCCTACTGCTCGGTGTAGTCTACCGCCCTCCCACATGCAATTCAATCGATAGCCTAAGTCTCACAGACTTATTAAGCTCCCTGAAAAGCTACACAGGCTTCACCCATCTGTTAGTCACCGGCGACTTCAACTCACCCAGTTTCGACTGGCAAAGAGCTGATGCCTCAGACGTCACCTTTGGTACGCCCCTCCTAGATCTCGTACTCAGGAACTCATGGGTGCAAAATTTAAAAGGTCCGATTAGATATCACACAGGACACGCCCCGTTCCTACCAGACCTGGTCATTACCGGTGGATGGTTCCAAATAGACATGGTGCGCTACTTGCCACCTCTCGGCAAAAGTGATCACATTCTCATTGGGTTCGATTACCTTGTGAAGTGGTCTCCTCTGCCCTCAGAAGTCTAAATTTTGAGATCCTTCAAAAGAACCAATTCTGACCAAGACTGGGCATTTATTCGTTCCCAGTTGAATTCAGCTAACCTAGGTAACTCTGCTGAAAAATGGCAGAGAATTTCAGAGAGTTGATCTCCTCAGCTGATAGCCTATTTGTCCCCAGAATTCGGCTTCCACAGACCGGTAAGCTGCCCCTCCCTAGCCCCATGAGGCGCATTCCAGAAGAACGCGCAAGCCTCTTTGCTAGATATAAAGACACATGTCTTGCCCGTGATGCAGAAAATGTCAAGATTATACGCAACATATGCGGAGACAAGATTAGGTCCCATCAGAATGCAATCAAAAGATCTGTACTTGATAGAGCATAAACAAATAGGGCATTTTTATTTCAGTACCTGAGCCGTCTAAGGGGCACACATCCGGCGCCACAAGCTCTCACAGATCACGCCGGATCCCCAATCACTTCCCCAATCCAAGTATCCGAGATCTTCAGGTCTACTTTCGTACGGTTTTTAGTCCATCACCCATATCCCCCACACCCTGCCATGCGCCCGATATCTCTGATCACTACACATAACCGCGTCGCTACTCCCTAGTCCACTCCCGCATTATCAGGGAGATGGCAGACATATTTGCTGCTCCTTATGCCTCTCTTTTCAGCAATGTGTCGAGGATGGAGTTTTCCCCAGTAGATGGGAAAAAGCAGTCATCGCACCCATCCATAAGAAGGGTAGTAGACATCTTGCTTCTGGTTACAGACCCATAAGTCTGACTAGCATCATCAACAAAATTTTCGAGCGACCTCTTAGGAGTGTGGTTCCTTCCCATCTGCATAAAAATGAGATCCTCTCCGCGTACCAACATGGGTTTCTTCCTTGCAGATCATGCATCACCAATAAGCTTACTGTCATGGGTAATCTGAAGAAGGCCTACGATGATAGCCAGCTCCCACACGCTGTATTCATCGATTTTGCCAAGGCCCTCGACAAGGTCCCCCATGCCCATCTTCTTTATAGGCTGCAGACATGGGATTACAGGCCCAATGTTGGCCATCTCACGCAGCTTCCTTACAGACCGCACCTTTGTGCTTCAGGTGGGTAATGTTTTATCTCAACCCTCCCCAGTGACAACTGGGGTCCCCCAAGGGTCGGTATCAGGTCCCCTTCTTTTCTTGATTTATATGAGCGACCTCCCGACAGCCCTTCCCGCGAACATCTCCATGTACGCAGACGATGTAACTCTGTGAAGCTCAAGCTTTGAAGACCTACAAATTGCAGCTTATAAAACAAAACGCTGATCCGAGGATTGGAAACTTCCAGCTAATGATGACAAAACGCTTGTGCATGTCCTTCGGCAGGGAGACTGGTCAAACATTTCCCAACAACGGAGCAGCCATACTGCCTATGGTTGACCGACACAAGGCGCTCGCTTTCTAGTTGGATTGCAACTTGTCCTCTTCGCATCATCGCCAACTTGTGAACAAGTCCGTCTTTCGAGTCCAAAATATGGTTCAAAGGCCTCTCCTGCGCGCCTCAATGGGCGACTTCCCCATAATTTTCGGCACGAATATCAGAAGTCTGCTGGGGTACGGTGGTCAGATAGTGCACTCTGGTCTTCCAAGACCGTGAGATCCTAGGAGGAGTTTAGGGGCTTCCACCAAAGCAGTATAGGTCTGGCCCACCTACCTTATCCCATCCGTTTCTCACTCCTCAATCTCTATCCCCTTGACTTAAGACGCGTAAGAGGTGATCTGTTTTTGATGTTTCACCTTTTTGAATCGGGTCGAAGAGAATGCTCCTTCTCCGTCTGTCCAGCCTCTTCTCTCCATGGTCACAGCAGAAGGATTTTAAACCGGACCAAGTTCTTCTCTACGAATTAACGTTTTTAGCTACAGGGTCGTCAGTCTGTGGAATGCACTTCCGGAAGATATCTTTCTCCCGTAGAACAAAGTTATCTTCAAGATAAGTAAGATCTCTGCCCGGGTCTCTTCCAGTTATTCTTGGTCCACAAAAAGTGAAAAAGATGTCTTTCATTGCATTTCCATTCCGCCTTATGTTCACGAATTTCGAGCCCCTATTGCGCTTAAGGCAATTTCCACAGTGAGACACTGCATGATGCTATACCTATTTTGGTTTTAGTGCCGCCCCAGCCCCACCCCACCTCCCCCCCCTCCCCGCTTCTTTTTACGCTCGTTTCAGCTCGGTGAACCTGACAGAAGTTCACAGATTTCCTCGAGAACCGGGACAACTGGGCTCGAAGCCCAGAACCGGGGTAGTACCTCGAGACCTTAGGACTCTTGCCCCTTACGAAGAATGGTTGACCTGCTGGAAGCTTTAGGCTGGTCAAAGTGGTTCGGTACAATGGAGCTGGCCTTGGGTTACTGGCGAGCAGAAGTAAAAGAGCGTGATTGTCAGAAAACAGCTTTCACTCCACCAGATGACCTATACAAATTTCAACCCATGCCCTTTGGTCTAACAAAAGCTCCAGCTACCGTTAAACGACTAAGGCACACCGTCTGGAGTTCGCTAACCCCAAATACTGTCTGATATATTTGGAAGATGTGATCGTGATGGGTAAGATACCGGAATAATACCTGTTTAATCTAGCCTTGGTATTCAATTAAACGCACGCCGAAGACCTTAAGCTCAAACCGGCCAGATATCACTTGCTGCGACGACAAGTAGCTTTTTCGGGTCATATTGTGTCTGAATCAGGAATTCAAACCGATCCAAGAAAAATGGAAATCGTCAAAAACTGGCCCACGCCAAAAAACTTCGAAGAAGTTAGAAGTTTACTGGGGCTAGAGTAGTACCATCGGAAACTCATTCCCAACTTCGCCGCCATATCCGCACATTTGAGAGCATTGCTGGATCATTGTCAAGAATTCAATTGGGGTGATGTGCAGAAAAAGAAGTTTGACTACTTTCGCAACGATTATGTCAGAGTACAATATTGGTATTTTTGTACACTACAGAAAACACGTGTGAGTTCATACTGGATAGTGAAGCACCCGAGGAAAGATCGGGGCCGTTCTGTCACAAAGCGACCGAGCTGGGAAAAAACACGTGGTTTTATAAGGAAGCGGCACTCTAAGCAGACGAGAGTAGAACTATCGTGTTACCAGAAAGAAAATGCTCGCATTGGTATACTTTTTCAAATACTGCCGGTATTATTTACCCGGGGCAGCTCCTCGTCTGTACCGATCATAAGACTTTGTTGTGGTTGATATACTTCAAGAAACTGGAAGTACGGGTGGCTTGCTGGCAGGAGTAGTTACAGGAATACTCCTTCACTTGAGTAAGTCGACTGGGGGAGCGGCACTGTACAGCAGATGCCAAGTCAAGAAGACCAAAACGACAACCATGGAGAGTGCCCATCGTGCAACGCCAGTTATGTGGCACTGGTCGGTCCGGACAATTGTACCCAGGAAAGGGGAAAGATACTAGCCGAGGACCCGGAGCTGGCGGTAACTTACAAATGTGTCCGGGATGGTGGACCTCGACCAACGGAAGAAGAACTAGCTGGAAGTAGATAGAGACATGTTGTCTTGCAATGTGGACCAGATTACTTGCCAATGATCGGGGTCCCGCTATCAGAAACACAAACGGTTATGGAGTAATTCCCTCGTGACTTAGGACACCCCGCACAGAACAAAATGTGTGAGGCATTACGAGCCAGATACTGGTGGGCACTTTTGCTTCGGGGTGTAGGCTGTTTCCGTCAGCAACGCCAAACATGTGCGTCATAGAAGGACCCCGACCCGAACAGCGGCAAGCAGGTGAACCTGTACAACCTGGTTATCCCAATGAGATATTCGGGACGGACAAAACGGGGCCATTGCCGGAAGCTGGACATGGCAACAGCTAAATCATCGTTTTGATGAATTATTTTACCGAGTAGGCGGAGGCCGTTGCAGTAGCAATTACAGACTCGGCGAAGCTAGCGAGAGCAATTTTCGAAAGAAGAGTAGCCAGGTGGGGAGCTCCGGGCTAGTTACATTCTGATAGCGGAAGCTGTTTCGAAAACACCATTGTGAACGAGAGCTGTAAGTTACTCCAGATCGATAAAACCAGAAAGACTACACATCACCCGGGAGGAAATGGACCAGTAGAGGGAAAAAGCAGAACAGTAAAAGCATTGTTGAAAGCTTTGGTTGAAGAAATATGACAATGGAACCCAGCAATACATTAATGCCTCATGGCTTATCGCGGCACCGTTCGTCGCTCCACAGGTCAAACCCCGCATTTCTTGTGGACAGGACGAGAGATGCTTATTCCATGTGATCTACAATTACCATGGGTTGGACGACTTCCCCAAATGACAAATGACTGTGTGGTAGCATTAAAGGGGATTCTAATAAAAGCACAAGAATTGGCTGGGTAACATCTACCGGAGAGCCACAGGAGAAAGAAAGAATAATACGACAGGAAGGCTTATGGGTCAGTTTTAGGAGTGGGAGACAGTTTTTCTCCATTCGGACACATTATCTTCCGACTTGCCGGCCAAGCTGCACAAACAGTGGGAAGGTCTCTTCATAGCAGAGAAGACATCATCAGAAACATTGTGTCAT
Source organism: Fasciola hepatica (assembly GCA_948099385.1). NCBI lineage: Eukaryota > Metazoa > Platyhelminthes > Trematoda > Plagiorchiida > Fasciolidae > Fasciola > Fasciola hepatica. The sequence goes on from CANUEZ040000087.1 coordinate 958,404, forward strand.
CCGTGATAAGACAGGCCGCGGTCACCTTTGACCGTTCACTTCAACAAAGTGAAACCGTTAATCGAAGTGGACATGAGCACACTACCACAGGGGGATGATGTGCCTAAAGTAGGAGAGAAGGTGGAGGTAGCTCGTCGTAGAGGTGTTGCTCAGACCCGGATCGGGACCTCAGCAGCAAGGGTATGGTGTGGCGCGAAGCCTGTAAACTTGATTACTCGTGCCGAAGTTGAATACTGATTTGCATCGAACATGACGTCTTAACTCTATCCTCGTCATTTATGTTTCGGGAACATCTGTGGACGTGATTGCAGGAAGATCTAGTATTTGCCCGGAAGATCCAATATCCAGTAATAACTCCCCTTGTTCTTAACCATAACCAATCTCTGTAACAAGTGCCATGTAATACAGACTGGATATCTTCTTCCATTTTGTCCTCCGCCAGCATACCACAGGGGTAGGGTCTTCCTACCCAGAGGAAAAGTTCGAGCTACCGCCGTTTCCAAAGTGTTTTCTTTGCAGGTCTTCGGCGGTCGATTCGGGTGACCAATACGGTAATGTGGAACCAACTAAACTGGGGTATTTGGGCTATAGATTTATGTTTTAGTCAGTGATTATTTTATTTTTTACAGGTAGTTTTGTTTTTTAGTGCTAGTTTAGTAGGGCTTGAAAATTCTTGTATTACTTTGCGTTGTAGTTGCAAAAACTGAAGAAAATATCCGCAAAACGGTGTTATTGTTCGATGTAAAAGACGAAAGTTGACAACTTCATTGACATTTGTCCTCCTGTTAAAAGGCTACTAATGTTCACTCGCCTGTGGCATGTTATGCAGATTTTCGCAGTGTCCCTGATTGTCTGCGTTTATAACTTAACTAATGCTCAATTCCAATACCATTTTGATGCACTCCCCTTTCATTCACTGTTTGAAAACATACCTAACACACTCTGGCCCACTGTTGGGACCGATAACTTGTTTTTCACTTCCATCTGGTAGAGCTTTGAAATATCAATTGAACGACAATGCCACCGAAGTAATGTACACAGCTTAGTAGTTATTTTATTTCAATATGCCAGTTCAATACATTGAGTGCCCTGAAACACTAAGTTATAGATTCCCCTCTTTCACGCCACTAAAATAAAGTAAAATCTAGACAACCGTTAAGAAAAAAGCTCAAAGTATCGTACATATTTTTAGGGTCAGAAAAGATGCTCTTTCCTTGCTAAAAATAAATCATTCAGGCAGTAAGTGAACTGAACCCACCACATGGAATGGTTCCAAGTTGCCATTTGGAGTACCCACATGTCTTATGCCACGTAGCACACTTTTTTAAAGTACCCTAGGTGGACGTAATGACGACCACTATTTTGACCTACTTTGAATGCCATGAAACCCGAGATCATCGACACTGCTAACTGTTGTTTGACGATGAAAACGGACTGCCACGTTTTCTTTGTAAAATAACTATATTTTACGCACATCCGAATTCCCTAAAAACCGTTGAGCGAATTAAGCAATCACTGGAGGCAATAAAGTCTTATCTTTTGGTTGCGCGCACGAAATAAGACTCACGTGACAAATGTTTACTGCACTTGAAAAAGCCATAACTGCAATGGTAACCAGTACGCCTTGGCTCTGAAAAAGGCCTTGAGGCTCTTTTACGTGTCCCGGCGTCAGTGTTATCGTGTACCACTGTACAACGGAAAGGTGCCCACAGTCCACATGTCGCACAGTGAACCTGGTCAACACCCTCGTTCAGATCCAACGACGGCTCTTCTTTCCTGTACTCGGCGGAGGTCCCCCGAAACGGGTGACGAAGAGGTGTCCAGTATGTGTAGAGGGATGCGCATGTTTCTTTCTGGAATTCCTGAAAGTCGGCTTTGAACGAGTTATTGAGGAACAAGACGGAATCATCGGCAAGTAGGCATGGCATCTCTCAAGCCGGACGGCGAAAATTAAGCCAAAAGAAAGGCGGAATAGAGGCTCATGCAGTTTTATGTATGACCGAATAGCCGATCAAAACCCACCACTTCAAATCGATTGGCAATACAAAACATATTGAAGAGGGACGAAGCAAAATCGGTCAATATTTTACGATGAAAAAGAGCTGTCGATTTCAACAGAAACCAGCAATATACTGTGCCATTCCTCGTCTTTGGACTCAAGTCGCCATCACACTTTCTTGAATGACGGGGAGGTTTCGTTCATCCTGAGGTGGTTGAATTCGGTTGAAAAGGGGGAGCATATACATGAATAGTACCAGAAATGATCACAACAGCTGTAAATCCGTGGGTATTTAGAGAATGCTAGTCAAGCTCTTTTAAAGCAGAGTTTATCAGGGAAAATTTAACGAGCCACCTGCAAGCTGCACAGTATGAAAAGTAAAGGGATAGAAAACCCGACGATGTACAAAACTGGACCTTCAGAGATAAAAAGCAATGATTCAGTCAGCCAATATGGAGGTGCCTTTCGATGGCGAGAATCCGGAGCCAACCACGGTGAGATTGAGCAAAAAATTGATGAAAAGAGAGGGATTTCAAGGGTTGTGGTGGACGAAATAGCCAGAGAAGCGCCTATGAGCGTTCAACGAATTATTTACCTCAATACAGGTATGTCGCAAAGTATCAGGAAGGCGATTAAGGCTGCACAACGCAGCCTAGAAGGCTGGGGTGTAGAAATGTCTACAACATAAGACGAATCAAGAGACAGAGGCAGTGGAAGAATACGGATGCTGCTTGCTCACGAAATCATTTATAAACCAAGCTATTCAAACGAATGGCACATCCTGAGGAAGAGACTCCCATTGTGATAAACAAAAGGCCAGCGGAGGACAGGTAAGCCCCCAGCCATTTTTACTGCCCAAAAGAGGGACTATTAGACATCAACATCAACATGGAGGCAGTAGTATGGTGGCAAATTGAACTGGGATACGCTGAACGGTGATGGCATGGGCTAATAGATTACAAAGGTGATTTTATAATAAAGGAATGGTAACCTTATAGCGTTTGATGACCATCTTTACAGGTTTATCTCTTGGGACTGACAAGGACGAAGCTAAAAGTTAAATATATATGAGACTTACAGATGGGCAGAAGACATGGTGCTCTACAAGATCGGGATAGACCAATGGGAGGGGGCATGTAGGTGAACAATCGGACTGCCAGAAGGAGAAGAGTAAATGATCGCACAGATGACTGCTGGAGGACTACGGAATATATTTTAGCGAAGAATCTCGCTAAGCAATGGCGGCGAGGAAATAAACGGTGTCAATGAATGTGTTAGTAAATGAGTAGTCGCGGCGAGTTCTGACATGGGGAGTAGACAAGTTTACGAAAGGTACAGGAGATTATTCAGACGTGAAGCTCGGGAGAAGTAGGCTTTGAAGGGCTAGATAGGAATGAAGTTACATTCTATCCAGTAACTACAGTGAACGATAAATTTTGCCGGCTGTGAAAAGGTTAGTTATAAAGTCGATATCGAGGGCAAGTCCCAAGGCCAAACAGTTGTTGGAGATAACAGAGTGGATGACATGTAAGCAGCAGCAATGAGAGCGTGAAAACAGTGTTCCTCAGTTCGCAAAAGGTGTTAGTGGGTGGGGCTAGCCGTGGGCTGGACAATCAACCTAAAAACCGTTTCTGATGGCAAGGGGTGCGATCAGCCGACGCGGTTTTGCCCTCACATCCTTGCAGACATCCTGTTCCCCCGATGTGCACTGGCCAATGTAGTGGATCTGGCCTCGTCCTACACCGCTGGGATTGGGGCAAGTTTTACCAGTACCTTGGGTTTAAATAGTCCGTGATCTGGTGGCCATGTTGCGGAGATCCCCTAGAGCAAAGCCAGCGGTAATACAATTGATTGAGGAGCGAATTTCAAACACAGTCAACCGTCCGGTTGTTGCATCTGGCTGAAAAAGTCCCAAGTTTCAGTTCGTGGAATAGGATAGGCGAAGAAGTCTTTGACAGGTAGATTCTGAAGTAAAAGTGAAAAATTTGCTGCAGTCTGACAGCTGTGCCAGCTGTGAATTTAGCGGCGGCATAGAGAAAATATCATGCAACCTCCTGAGTGAAAGATAGAACTAGCAGGGAGAGAACTGAGCTATTGCATATTTAAGGGCTAGAAGAAAGGATTGAGCGGCAATAGTGAGGGAAATTCGCAAGGATCTAGTGTCAAACCATCCTGAATATTAGTGCGAACTGTCAATGAGACTAAAATCAGGGGTGAGCAAATTCAGGTGCGAATAGTTACTTGCAAATTGATTGGGGGTATCATGGGGCAGAAAGCAGTGACAAAAGAATGTTATGAGCCGAAATGTGGGGACTGGGATAGCAGGCTTAGAGAGAAACCGGTAGCTGCAGATGGCATTACAGAAGGAACTTGACCGGAAAATGGGTCGTGAGGTTTGGAACATTCCAGTGGGTGAAAAGTTTTTCATATCGAAAAGCATATAAGGAGGTTATGAACAAAGTAGAGCGAAGTCAGGTCCCACTCCAAGAGCAGCAATCCTTATCAGGGTGCTATCAGCGACGGGATTATGTTCTGTTGATGTTTGGAACTGGATGAGGAGGAAAATCGACGAGCTTCCGCAGTGAGTTTATTCCAAAATCTGGAATATTTCAGCGGAAAAAATTGCATCTACCAGTTAGCTGGACTTTGGAATACCAAGGCGCAAATTTCTGCAGTGGACGGCGCACAGAGTGGTCGATTGGACACGTGGTGTGTCAGTGGAAGAAAGTGCCAGACCATGAATAAGCCTACGCAGGAAACAAAGGTATAGTCTCATAAGGCGCAGCCGTAGGGTTACTATGCGATGTGAAGACAGCACATCGCTCTTTACAGCTAGGTGTGCTAGAATAACCGAGCTGCTGTTTCGTGAGTGAGAGTACGTTCTCCAAAGTCATTGTGTCAGTTTAATGAGTATTTGCGATGACCGAATGGCAGCACTCTGGGCAGGGTCTGAAGTAGAACAGAGGGTATAATGGATTAGTATCATACAGGATAAGGTGTCTACATAGAAATCCCAAGGACTTATTTGTCTCGGCGGCTTGGAAAGTTAAGTGTTCCGAGAAGTTTAGGGTGCAAGAGTAATGCAACCCTATATCTTGTACTTATAAGTTGTGGATTATGGGGTAATCGCGTATAAGAAAGGAGTTCAGAGGGACTTGGCAGAGTGCCGTCATGAAGGCAAGTTTCTCAACAAAGAATTCCATTTTTCAGGATTGACATCACCTTTCAGGCACCCATGGTCGTGCTGTACGTCGGAAATCGCGTCGGTAAGGTCCTGGGGCGAGAACTTGCTTACAGTTTTGTCTCCCGCGGACAAGAACGAGGCACCCTGATGTATTGCAGACAAGGCGTGGCCAAAGTACTTTGGGAATAGAAGTGGCCCTAGCGCTTTTCCTCGAATGACACCACTGCTAACTGGGGAAAACTTTGTCAGCGGTGGGTAACGATGGATACCACCTGACTGCAGCGAGAATGGTAGAGGGAAATCCCGCCCGGAATATGGGATTTAAGTCTACAGGTTTCAGGTTTGGTCAAGAGCCTCAAGTGAAAGACAGGTTCAAATGCCTTAGTCGTGTCCAAACTTATGACAGTCAGACATTTCCAGTTGTCCTCGACCAGGCTGAAAACGTCAAACTGACAGGCATTACAAGATGGAGCCTTTAGAAAACCATGTTGACCTTTATGTTTCAAGTTGTTAGAAAATGAGTACTAGTAAAGGTGAACTTCACTAGACATCGAAGTGATCCAGAGGTTATTGTTGTGCGTTTTGGGGGTCGATAATTGGGGAAATACTAGAGGCGGCTTTTTTATGGATTGGGATAATGGTGGATGTCTTCCACTGGGACGGTAAAACTCCAAATTTCAAAGATAAGTCGAAGGTGTTCAAAGATAAGTCTGCCAAATCAGGCACGCCAAACCAAGGCAGTAATAGAGGGATTCTGCCGAAACTGCCGTGGGATGAGGGCTCTACTCTACAGAATATTTCAGACTGTTTATTGAGCGTAAAGTTGCTCTTTCAGAGACCATCCAAATGATCCCGAGGGAGGAATCACTCGCTACAACCCGCTGCTTACTAATAAACTCTTTCGTTAGATTTTCAACTACTATCCGGTAAATTAGGGGACAGTCGTTGCTTTGCGCCTTCTTACGTAGTCTTAGGCAGTGACACAAGTAAAGTGCCATAGTGCAGGCACCGTGGATAGTATTCTCTACTGCTGAAGGAGGCAAACTGTCGAGCATATTGAAAAATAACCTCATCTTCAGAATTTTTTTAAGCACACAATAATTTCGGCCGCATGTATATCAACAAAGTTCCCAGTCACCTTTAGACTTCGAGAGTCTGGATGTGTAGCTGAATCAGTAGTATGTACAAAGTGTACCGTATTTGTCAGCAGATCTTCAATTGATAACACTTCTTTATCCACTTAAGGTAACTTCGGTTCTAATGTGATGGCATCTTGGCTGGCCTCGCCTGGAAATAGCAAACTGTGCTTTGATGGGTTTAGAGTGCCTAATAGTCGGCTTCCAAGTCACGCTCGTGCAATCGATTTTCGAAAGGATACCAATGAAATAAGCACTTGTGCAGCAATTTCAGCGATCGTATTACTTGTGTTCTATGAGTTGTACGCCAATTATTCAAAGTAAATTTCAGCACCCGTGAAAATTTTAAGCAGATAAATATTATTCTAATAAAAAAGGAATGATTTTGCCCCTGGATTGTTTTAGCGAACGGAAAGCCTCGACAGAGAAAACAACTACCTGAGTAGAGAACTGCTTCCAAGAATGCACGTACTATATAGATAGGGGTTCCAAGGTATGAGGTACAAGAAATCGCCGACAGAAAGTGATCGAGTTGAGAATCCCGTAGGATTTTCAGAACACAGTCGTTGAAGATGAATGTTCGAAAACTTCGGGTTCTGAGTTTCCTTTGTAACTATTTCGCGAAAAATATGACTGTAGCGTGCCTCGTATATTTTAATTCCCTGCCTCAAATCTCTACATTTTCTTTCCTCTTACATCTGAGAGTCAAATGTGCAGAAATAACCGAGAAGAGTGGACCAATTTCTAGACAAAACCCTTCCGACCATAGCTGATCATCAGTGTTGTTCGAGTGGACTCTGGACTCTTTTTTCCCGTGTCCTACCTGCGTCGTACTGTTTGCGCTCTGGTTTGATGAGCTTCCTCAGTCGTCAATACACGCAAACTGCTGACTCTGCCCTCTATCGCATGTTGTTCACCGACCGTGTTCGGTCGTGCCGTGTGAGTGGTATTACTCTTTGCGCCTCGTTATACCTGAGCTGTTATGTGACTCTCTGGCATGGCTCTCCATTTCAGACGGTCTATATCCTGGACTACTTTGCCATTTAATTCCTCTTCCCGTCGGATGTAGTGTGTAGCCTGATTTCCTTAATCCTGTTCCGCACCCTCCTGGTTGCTACAAGCGAGGCCTGGCCCAGGGGTGGCGTAATTGCTGACAACTCCAACCTAGCAGTTCATAATGTTCAATGAAGGTGCCACAACTTTCACCAAACTAAGTCTGAGCAAACGAAACAGGGAAAAGGAAAAGACAACCCGGTTTCGACATCGAAGTCACTTTGGCCCAGCAGGTTAGACTGACCTTGTGTTGAACACCCAGTCTGGAAACCTCTTCGTAGGGCCATCACGGGAGGTGCGATCCGCCAGCCCCATCGGACCCGCAAGTCGCTGCTGACTAACTGCATGCCCGATATATGCCGGCCAAAGCTGCAGGTCTGACCGCGCCTCGCACCGTTGGGATTTGCACCGGTGGGCGGTATTGGTCTTACCTATAGAATACGACATAACCATGGATATCATATACTCCATGGTCTGGTGGTAAGATTGTGGAGGATCTTAAAGGGCAAAGCCGAAGAGTTCAGGGAGAAATAATAAAACCAGACATGTGAAAAGCTGGTTCTTAGTTATACAAGGCGAAGAGCACCGGAAAAACTCTAGTTAACGTCTCACATGGGACTTGAGATGCAGATAAAGCTGTCCCAAAACAGAAAAAGCAGACGAAAACAGCCGTGCTGTTTTGGGTAGCTCGTTTTTCCTGGATTGGCAGATGTTTTTTGGCGTGAAGAATTGGTTCTCAAACGGGGGGAGTCAAAGAACATTTGCGAGAAGTTGACAACCGGGAGTGGAACTGGAGGTGGCATGTGCCGAAGGTTACGCTGCTGAAATAAAGGATTGTCATGGAAAAGAAAAGCTGTTAATTCAAAACTCAGCTATAAGCCGTTCAAAGGGATTGAGGCTATAAAATGACTTTCACGGTGAAACTGGAAGAAAAGAAACACGATTTCGAAGAGGGTAAGAGCCCAGAGGGCTGGAGGACAATTGGCGAGTTGGATATATACGACTATGGATCAGCCCGGATAGGAAGGGTAATTTCATCCAAAGGCGAAAAATCCATGGTGGGCCAAGCCTGAAATGCTCTCAACAGTCAGGGTAGGCTATGGAAGAAGACACCACAACCGATTTTTTATTGAAGATGCGCTGAACTTTTCCAGGATAATTTTGGCGGATTTGGAAAAGTGGAAGGCGGTAACGGGTCAGTGTCCAAGCAGGGGTCGGACAGGGAGATACATAAGCAAGGTCGACTTTGCTACAGTTTGAAGCAGCTTAAAATGTGGCCAACGAGTGGTTCGGAATATGGTCTGTTTCGAAGAGTCAAAAAATATGAACAATAAAGTCCTAGGTCTGGTAATTTGGGTTCGATATGAATGGGAGGTCTATCGAGGGAAATGGATTTGGTGGTAACTGGAACCTATAGGGTGGCAGAGAATCGCCGGACACAAAACTTTCCTTCGCCGAAACTGCAGCAACTACTAAGCTAGTTTAAATTCTTTGATATTTTCTTTAGCGTGGGTGACGGACTACGCGTCTGAGGGAGGGCACAGTTTTCATGTCATCCGCGAAGAATATTGGAGTCCCACAGCGTAGTACATGAAAGATTTTATTGATATACAAAAGACAGTTTTCCAAGTACGCCGCCTTGAATCACCCTACTCTTAGGCCTGGCAGAGGGCGAGCGACCATCGACTTGTACGACTTTGGAGAAGGAGGACAGGTATGAAGAAAACCACGATAGAAGTTGGTCAGTCAAATCCAGACTTCACATTGACCACCAGGTGCTGGTGAGGTGCTCGGCCGATTTCTTATGACAGATCCGGGAATAGAATGATCACAGATATGTAGCCGTCAGTGATTGAGGTAAGAACACTTAGGATTTCAGTTTGGCGGGATGAACATGACCAGCATTTGGTGGAGCTGTGCTGTTCAGTGTTCAGTAGTCTGTTGGTCGGGAGACGGTCAGCTTTCTGATACCCGACTATTCACTCCATAATTTTGCGTTCCACAGGGATTCGGCTTATACATTAGGGCAACAAGCGGGGTCATACCGTGAGTTCTTTTCAAAAGATGTGATAACAGAGGTTTTCCACTGCCGCTTGGCTACTATATTCTCCACGGAATGTGTAGAATAGCTAGGTAGAAACAAAGCCATGTTTGGGCCATCGAAATGGATGTAGAATAGCCGGATCTAGTACTGCCCAGGTCCTGGCGAAGGCACAGTTTCGAGGATATACTTGTCAATTTTTAAGTATTGTAAGCTCAATATTGATGGTGGCGGCACTTGAAGCAGTGGGGATGGCGGGAAGGTGGAAATCAGCGAAAAGGAAAAGTGGAAATCGAGTGCTTCAGAGGTTAACACAGATGAGCGGCTGGTGTTACAGCAACATTCAGGAAAACTGAGGAAATTCTTGTTAGATTTTTGAGACCTTATACCCAGCAAGTTAGGAAAACACCCAGTTTTGTTAGATTTTAGGAGAGAAAATGCTTCCTGTTTTTTGGGAAATATTTCAGCGGAGCAATTGAGTTTGATGTTAGTTCTATTGATAAGCAACAGAATGCAGGAATGCTCCGTACGGCGTTATTCGCGTTGCAAGCTTGAAAGCTTTAGCTGAATTTTCGATCTTCTTGAGGTACAGGGCCAAAAAGATGAAGTGAAGATTGAATTAGGCTGTTTGGATAGCTGACTATGCTAACATAAAAAAGAGTCAGCCGCAATCTGAATGTCGGTGATCAGAAACAATGCATCCCAGGCCTTGGTGCAAATCATACTTGATAATAGATCCTAATTGAGGTGGCCACAGTTGTTCAAGGTGCTATGAGGAAGAAAGCTATCGCCAGGGCAGTTGAATTCGCACATGACTGTCCTGTGATCACTTTTAAGGAGGAGACGGGTGAGTTGATCATTGACATCAGGTAAGATTTTCGTGGAGACCGAGTCCAAGACATTCCCCCTTTTAGTGGATGTGCTTATGTTTTGAATCTGGCCCATATTAGGAATTCATGAACGAAAACCAGATAGAGCAGGCAGGCTCGTGTTGGCCAGCCTATTAGTCCGAGGATAGTACAAGTCACTCGCCATAGAATTGGCACCCATATTGCAGTCCTCGGCTGCAACAAATGCACCAACATAGGTGTTGATTGTAGTCTTCAACATTTCAGTAGAATGATAGGCACGACCTTATGAGGTTGCATGATTGTTGGTCTAAATTAGTAACTACGCCAGTCGTTTACTTGATCCTGAATCGGTGCTGTTGAACGGTTGCTGAGTTGGTGCGACAAACGTAAGCCAAGCTTCTGCCATCCCGTCTGCATCTGCGAGGGCTGGAGAGGTGGAGAAGCCCAGTGATGTATACATTTTCTAATTGGGGCTGCTAGGACAGCAGTCTCCGTAAATAAAGTTGTGAAGGGGTTGGCGGATAAAGCCAAGGTCCTAAAATAGGGAACTCCCCTGGTTTTTGAGTCACTGGCAATGAGAATGGAACTGGAATCTTCGGGTGAGCGGGAGAGGCTAGCACGTGGGTAATGTGGAACTGTTGGAGAGGTTATGACTTGGCAGACTATGAGTTTGAGAGTATCGGTTGCTGCAGGGTTCGCAGTGAGGACTCCACAGTCCTGGGTACCTACAGAAACGGCGTTGGATATAGCACGATAATTATGAGGTGAGCCTTTCCCTCCTCGGCAAGCTTGAGAAAGGCTCACGAAGCCGGTTTACTTAGCTGTCGAAGCTTCCGATGTGGGTGGGTTTCATAAAGGAGGATGGGCCTTTAGGTTTACACCGGATACTACCTTTGAAAGTTGGGAGGGTAAGGTCGTAGGCAGGAGAGTCAGATAAGAGAGGGGCTTCAGTGGTTTCAGTGGTTTCAACAAGATGAAAGGTGTGAACTGAGGAGGTATTTGTAGAGGCCCAAACTAGGACTTGCGAAGTGTTGTTGCTGAAGGCCTGTGTTAAAGGAGGACCGGGGTCAAGTGTTATACGTGGGTGAAAAGGCTGTATCTCAGATAGTTCGAAACAAAATATTGAAAGAGGGGGCGATGGGAACAATAATGGGGTGAAGGCAGTAATAGTCATAAACTGGAAGGAAAATTCAATCGTTGGTAATGTCGAAGGTGGTGAGGCCAGCGGTGCTGTAAAATGGGGGGTAGAAAGGCTGGTTTATAACTGTTTATGATAATGTAAGTATGCTTCGGATGAGCCCGGAGCATGCTGGAGTGCGTAATCAGATTACTCAGGCGGTGTCATAATCGGAATTTGCAGAAGGGTGCAACACAAGCGCGCAGAGTAATAAGACTGATAAAGTGGACCAAAAAGATAATAATGCCCGGAAAACACGAAGGTCAAGGTCAAATGGTCCGTTAGTCCGACGGTGGATGGAGCCGGTTAAAAAGTATGACATATGCAGAAATAGTACCAAAAATGATCATAACATTAGAAATTCGAACAAAATCAAAGGATGTTTGGTAAGCTCTTTCAAAAAGAAGAGTTAACCAGAGGGGTTTGCAGAGTCAGTTGCACTCTGCAGGGAGTGAAACCTGTATGGATAGGAAACTCGACGACGCACAAAGATGAATACTTAGAAATAAAATGGAATGAATCAAAGGCCTGTATGGTAGTTAAGTTTGACGGCGAGATGCTAAAGGAGCCAATCACAAGGAAAGAGAGCTGTAGGACAAATGAATAGGGGGAGTGATTTCAAGAGCGGTGATGGAAGAAATAGCCATGAAAGAGCGGGTGAGTGATCAATGAATTATTTGCATCAATAGAGTTATATCAAAAACTATCATCAAGGATATGGGATTATGCGTCAAATTAGTTGGAGGTGTTGATGTGGCGATTGCAGAGACTAATAGAGTGCGGAAGGGATAACACAATATAGGGCAGACAAGAGACCTGATGACCACCTTGATGGGTGGATCACACTTAACGGCAAAGAGACAGCTACGGGACCCCTGAGACTGATATTCACAAACGTGAACCCAGCTTCCACAAAATGCCTGTGTAATAGGCCACTTACCGATATCTAAAGGGGAAGTAAGAAAATTCCTTGATGTGCCGAAGCTCGTATCCAACAATGATCCACACACTTCGGAGGAGCAAGCGTAGGAAGTTGACTTGGGTTACTGACGCTCTGCTTGGACTCACGAGCGAGGAGACCTAAGCGCCACATGATTGGCTATGGACCTCGCAGCAGTGTACCACTCAGGTCTTATTTACCTTCCGCGTACAACCTGTTTTAGTAAGTAAAATCCTTCACCAAGATAACACCCACTCATAACGGTGACTACTGCCCTACGCCCAAAGCTTCTGTCTTGTGCTGAACTGCAGACTGCGTAAGCAAACTAGATTGAGGGTTACCATCTCTAGATCCTCTGAAGCTTGCAGCTATGGGTTTTTCTTAGTATCCCAACACCGCCACACCAACTTGCGAACCGTTAACCCTTTAGAATGCATACAAAATGGCCCAACAGTTGGACTTAACTCTGCTAGCCTGCAGCATTATAGCTCAGTCCCCGGCGAGCCTACTCTGCCCAGAACGTGGAGTAGATGCCACTGGCAGCTTAAACAGAACTTTAGCCTAGCCACATTTACATAAACGTAACCAGTTCATTACTATTGTCGTCATTTATTACCCTAACCTACAGCTGGAACCACGTCCAGACTGCAATCCCTATTTATTTCAGGTTCGTAGCCTCCCACTATCTCAGTCGCCAAACTGGATAACCAAAGATGCCACTTCGACTAGTACCGACAGGAACCCAAGTGGAGCCTCTCATAGCTTTTGGGACGGCAATCAAGCCACGCGGCAGAAAATACTCCCAACTGCCTCTCATAGTAATAAGGGCTTTCTAATGCAAAACCTCTCTTGCGGATATCAACATTTCGGTCAACACAAGTAACACTTCACGCGCAACCTGCTAATATACCAGTCGTCACTCAAATCCGTCATATCTCGCCACACTCGGCTGATTGACCGACTCATATCCTTCACCCCTCCAGACGAACCATACAGGTAGAGTGTTGCACGTTGCCAGTAATGACGCTGGATAACACTGGGGCTCATTGTGCTAATGTACATATATATATATATATATAAATTTGTCAGTGAAACAGCAAAATAATGCTCCAGTCTATGCGAAGATTTTCCACTTTAGTATCCGTTGAAACAGTCCACTTTTCCCTCGATTCGTATCCGGCTGAAAATTGATCCTCCACCTTTTCAGGACCCTCCAGTTGTACTTTCGCATTTCTGATTGGTACAGGTTACTGATCCTGAAATTCAACTTCCCCTCATATGGACTTCTGCTCTTTCCACACGCAGCAAAGTTCAAAAATAAACGTTTATAAAATTGGTTTCATGTCTCTTTGCTTCATAAATCATTTCTTTTATTGAACCCCGGTAGAACCGACATTCAGGGTTTGCATCAGCTTCATGGTTTGCTAATCTCTTCGCATGCATCGACTACCCCGAGTGTACTTCCATACAATTTCTTTTTTCCTTCCTATTTAAAACTTCGCTGTTCGCAGATACCCGGTAAATCGCCGTTTTTCATGGCTTGCATCGTTTTCCTTGATAATGCGCCTCTACCAGTAAGAAGGAACGACTATTCGGTATCCTCGCGATGCGCCACCGCCCAGCGCCGAATCGAAACCGGTCCAAAGTTGGCGCGCACACCATTATTAGAGTGATCCATATAAACTATCGCTGGCTACGTTTTTCTATCGCCGGCACTTTTGATTTTTATGCCCGAAGTTTTTGAATATTTTATTTTACTGAGTAACGGCGTATACCATGATCATGCGCCTGCGCGTGCGTCTCGACCATAGCCGAGAAATATATTATTATTATTATTATTATTATTATATTATTATTATTATTGTCCGTCCCACCTACTAGGTTATCCATTGGAGGAAGCTAAGTCTCAGTTCTTTTACCTGAGGTGGCCCATAGACGGAGCTCAACCTCCAGTTGTAAAGTCACTTTCGCTGTTCCCATGTATTACTCTCCAGCATATTTGGTTCCACCTCTCCATCCAGAATCTCGTATTTTTATTATTATGCAGAGTGACTACTCCAAGTTTCGTCTAAACCTCATCTGTGAATCTCGTAGCTCTCACCTCTCCAAAGTTTCACGGCTCAATGCTTCCGTCTTGCGTGCAGTATCCCCAGCATATTCATAATTAGCTTACTTATTGGCTATCATTTAGGTTCACTTATTCCGTCATTTCCTGTCGCAGTCTTCCACCTAGATAACATTCGCTCAATATGGCAACTATACCCCCAGGCCTAGAGCCTCCTTCTTTCCCGCCTCATGTACTATGTTCTCTGCTGGAGAAAACTCAGTCCCAAATCTTATCCCTCACCCACATCATACTAAATTCCCTTTACTTGGTCCAAACCGGTCTCATCCCCCTTCTCTTGTTTAGCCCTGGCATTTCAACCAACTATCTCATTCCGGCGACCACCATCTTTATGCTTCCTCGTAGTTTTCGCCAGTTTTTGCATTCTTGTTCTCTCTCAACCGCTGGTAGACTGCATTCTTTCAAAAGTAGTTATTACTTCCAAATACTAGAAGTTTCTTCCCACACTTGACCGCTGATCCTCAGCTGCCAGCATCCCAGACTGGGTCTTTCTATTTTTATTTTTCCAGACAACCACTGACGTGTACCTTCCTCATGATGGCTCGGAATGATCCGCCTAAATACCGGCAAAGTATCTGGTCCACATTTCCGGCAGAAAATCCGATACCTGCACGTCATTCCATCTCTCACTCATTGACCTTGTTCTCCAGGACCCCTCGCAACCTGGTCGCAAGCTCCTGGACCATTCGATCTCCGCAGCTATGTGACCATGCCAATAGCACTCGTGCAAATCCCGCCGGTGTGAGGCGCCGTCGGAAGCCCCGCTTTGACCGGTGAAAGTCTGTCGTGTAGGACGTCTGCAACGATGTGCTGGAGCAGAAAAGTTGACGGATCGCACCTCTTTTCACCAAAAATGGTTTTCGGGTTAGGTGTCTAGCTTACGGCCAGCCCCACACACTAGCAATGGTGGCGAAAAAACTATTTTTGTACCTGAAATGCCGCAAATTTTCCAATGTTTCCTCCAGCTGTCACCGATTTTCTGTCGTACTCGCTTCCTTCTTTGCCATCTGTACTTACCGCCTCTAACGCCCGGAAAAATTAACTTTCCTTAGGGCATAACTAATGCATATGGAAAAGTCCGTTACCACCATTAGATCACCGTTCGTGGTCCTTTTCCACGAGGATTCGTCCCGATCTACTCGCCAATCCTATTTGCAAACCTAACCAACCCCCAAGATAGAGGTGGCCCCTTTTTATCACTTTTGATGATATATTTGAAGACCGTCACATTTTATGTTCCCATAGACTTCATTTCCACGATCTCCAAACAGTATATTCCACTTCAAAATACTTTTCCCCAGAGTATCCCGACAGTCGACGGTTTTGAGACAATTTGCTCTCTCGATCAGTCCCACTCTCCACCTACATAGGGCTGTTGCTTCGCGATATCCTCTCCTTGCAACTTATCATGTCCTACCCATGCAGGAACATCTGGTAGACATCTGGATCGCGAAGTTTGCTTTGTGGCCATCACATGGTTCACCTTTTGCGAGAAACATCAAAAGATAGCATTTTACCTGTAATTTACCTCATCTCCTCTGCAGGCTATTATTTTGTACCGCTGCCGTAGGTACGCATTACTCACTTTTCTATCGCCCGGCCCCCATTTCCGTGTTGATGCATAATATTCCACTGTTCTGACAGTAAACAATCTGCCCAACGGTCACCTGTTTACATCCGGCCACCTCTCCTTTCATCACTCTAGCGGCCCCTCTCCAGAAGTGCAATCCATTTGGTTTATCACTTACTCCACCCACACCCAGCCGCCGAAATTTGCAGCTGCGTTTATCAGTTGCTTGGTGTTTTTCATATCCGATGTTCCATCGTAGTAAACCCTCTCAGATAACTCTGACCCTTGCAACTCTCTTGTCATCATTTTCAGCCCCCAGATAACGCTAGTCAGTACGTAAATTCTTACTTACTTTTTAAATAATCATCCCCTTTGCAAGCTGTGCCTCTGTTAACATCGTGGCTGTGCATCACACATTTATCTGCCGCCTAGTCCCCTTTTCCATTTTGATGCATTACATTCCACTTTTCTCAAAGTAAACAATATGTTCAACGATTACCTGCTTCCATCCGGCCATTTCTTTCAACACTACCCCGGCAATCTCCTTCTGCAGATGAACCCTTCAGCGGGTATCTAACTGACTCTGCCGTCATTCAGCCGCCACACCTTATAAATGTAATCTTCGACGGATTTTTCTTGTTCTGTATTAGCAATTTTACTCTTTTTTATGGGCTGCTTTCTAATCCCAAGCCGTTTCACACAACGCGAAGCGCTATTGCTGGTTTACGTCCCCCTTGAAAACTACTTTGTCCCCAAGTTAAACAAAATTTCTCTCCATCCTGTTTGATTTTCCGTTGTGCAGTCCTTCTTTTTGTGATATTTGTGGGTGAGTCCACTGTTACTTCTACTTCCATCCTTCTTCACCCGGACTCGGCCGGTCTGGCCACCCGACCTTAGTTCAAATTCGCCGGACGTTTTCACAAGGAGTAACTCGAACACTTTCTCCCGTACTGTATAGAGTGCGCTTTCTTGTATCACCCTCTTGCAATTCGAATTCCTCTTCCAACTGCACTGTTTAGTCTTGCCTTGCAGCATGTTTCAGGGTTATCCAAATTAAAGTATTTTTATTATTATTAATAAATTGCTGGTTGGATACCGGTGGAGTCAGTTATGTGGCAAACAAGTGAAACCTCTAAAAATCTAAGAGACCACCAAAGTGGTGGTGAAGGGAAGGCCGGAGAATGCAAGTGGAGTGAAGTTAATTGCTTACGCGCACCAGGTTGGTCGAGAAATATCATTAGAAAAGGGAAGATGAAACAATACGGAATGCGAGTAACTACAGCAATTACGAAGGTGGATGGTCCGCAGAAGTGATGATAGAGTGGATATCAGGTAAGTTCCCAGCAGTTATTGAACATTCCATTGATCATACAGTGCAATAATGGCACGAGACTAAGGCCGCATACCAGGTAGCTGAAATGGCTGACGTTGCATGATGGCTATACCGTGAAATAATCCAAGCCTCAGAAAGGGTAGTGGAATATCACTGAGGCCTACTTACGGAGTTATTTATATGTTAAACGAGTCGAACGAAAGGCACAATTTGAGGGGAGGAGAGACCGTCAAGGTGACGGAGGAAGAGTCAGTGAAGGACAGCTAAGCATTCAGCCAGCATTCTACCGCATGATATTGTTATGACGATATATCAACTTCAGCATGAAGGTGACTGCTAGGTGATAAATCCAAAAGGGATGCAGTGAAGAGTGATTGTGTGGGCGGAAGGCATGAGGTGTTGATGTTGTGGTGGGTGGCCGGTAGGTGAATAAATTTTGATGACCATTTTCACAGGTATCTTCAAATAGTAACAACAGCGGAACTGTATGATAAATATGTCTGAGAAGTACAATCGTGGGGTAGATTTAGTGCCCTGCAAGATCAGGATTAGGCGATGAAAAGGCACTGTGTATGTGAACCTTTGGATCGATGGAGGGAGCAAATAATCAGTAATCACATTGCTGACTGCTAGAAGACTGCGGAATATATTTTTGCGTAGAACGTCGTATGGTTACTGTAGTGAGGAAACGAAAATCGGCAGCGCATATGCCAGTGAATGAGTAGTAACAACGAATTCTGCCACGGGAAACGGGCAGGACTACTGAAGGGAAAGCATGGTAACCAGGCGTGAAATTCAGGGGCTCAGGCTTTGGGGTCCTTGCCAAGGCAAAATGATTTTCATACAGGCCATCATAGAGTGCCAAGGGGAAAGGAGGTTAACAAGTGGGGATGAAAGCAACAGCCTAGGTTTCTACGTAATCAGAAAAGATACTATGCTAGAAGTTCTGTTGGATGTTGAAAGATGGCTCACTGAAAACATTTGGGTAGATTGTCGACAGTTGCGGGCTTTGGAATATGGGCTCACCAAAATTCTAAAGGCCGCCCTGGTTGCACCGTCAAAGGCTGGGTTTTGTGACTTTAAGTGAACTAGCTATGAATTGTCTCCGTGTTCGGTAGTAGACAGCTTGTCATTTGCTGGAGCAGGCTAGACATGCCGGTTTTATTAGAAGAGTTTTGTGAATTAAGGGGGGATTTCGTAGGCAAAAGCAACTCCAGAGGGATATGCGGTTACAAGCAGAATTAGCCCGTAGGAACTATGGCTATACTGAAAGCACGTTGTTTGCCTTACGCCTCGTGAGCGAGCTTGGTAGTGGGGCTGCATCACAGGAGCCTTTCTGCATGTGCCCCCGAGGGGGCATAAGTAGCCCCAGTCCATTGCTTAAGGGTTCTTGTCTCTCAGTACAACTTAGCTCTGTGACCTACTCAACACAATCCGTAAAGGCTAGAACAGTTCAGAAACTTATTGTCCATCTGTTTGCGGTGCTTTATAAAGGCAAACTATCCACAGGCTAAGGACGACTCAACGAGCGGTGGCTTGCAAGTTGGACATTAATTTTGCAAACGGGACTTTCCGCTGATTATAGCTAGTCCTTAGAGGACGAAGTGCCCCTCCGTGCGAAAGGTTTCTGCGGTTGAATGCCCTCAAGCAGCATGTGAAGCGAGCTGCCAGGCGCGGAGGGTGGACAGCATCTACCCCCCAGTTTAGTTAAAAACTTGGAGCTTACAAGACGGTAAAAATCAAGTTGAAAGAGCAGCTGGGCAGGAGTGACCTTGTATACTCAATGGGTTACTCCAAAGCTGAGCAAGACGCTGAATGCAACTGTGTTACGTCCATGCCACTGGAAGATTATGGATGCGATTATAAAGGCGACGAAGGAAATTAAGTGGACACTCATCTGCACAAGTGCTTCGGTGGGACGTTGGGAGGCCACTGAGCCGGAACAATCAAAGGTACACAGGAGCTTGCACTTCTGAGGGTGGTTAGCAACGAAAATCGGCCCCCGGGGTAAAAACCGAAAGTATGCAGGGCCAAAGCCGTTCGTTGGCAACAATGAGGAGAGCACCAGCTGCAGAAAACTCAACTAGTATAGGATAGCTGCCAGGCCTGACAAAAAGATTTATCGATCCAAAGAGTGGGGAAATGTTCTTTTGAGCTCAGGTTAGCTGCGTCGATCAGTAGGTTTAGCGGCACTTTACGTACGCTTTCAAGGAAGTTCGAATTTTGAACAGGCAGTGATTCAATGGTTAAAGGTTGGAGGGGCATTTTTGTACGGTAGTGAAAAGGGACGGACCATGAGCGCAAATTAGAAACCAGATACGGCACCAGTAATATGGCTTGCGCCAGGAAGTGCGGTGGTTGGCAGGTGATTTAACAGGGGGCCGATAGACTAGCAAATGAGTGCAAGGCATAGTCTCCCCTTTTCTACGGTGTAGTAGTTAGTCCCAGGGAAAAAGAGGATAAGACCTGGTAGATCGAATTGACGAGAAAGAAAATGCGAGGCAACATGTCGCTGGGTGGACAATAAACGGAAAAAGAAATCAACGCTAATTGCGCATGAGACAATAGCTCCTTGGGAATGTTGATCGCAGATATGATAGCGAATGAACAAAAGAAATTACAAACTAAGTGAGTGATGTATTTGAGTGAACGAATGAGAAAGAGACAACTGATACACGTGAACGAGCAGTGTGTCAAACTGATGAACAAAAT
Source organism: Fasciola hepatica (assembly GCA_948099385.1). Classification (NCBI taxonomy): domain Eukaryota; kingdom Metazoa; phylum Platyhelminthes; class Trematoda; order Plagiorchiida; family Fasciolidae; genus Fasciola; species Fasciola hepatica. The sequence goes on from CANUEZ040000087.1 coordinate 978,525, forward strand.
ACCAACGAGGCCACGAAAGCGAGATAAGGCTAAGGAGAAAGACATGTCCCTCTTATGGAGAGTGAGAAAGGAAAATGAGGTCGAAGTGAGTGATGAATCCAGGTAAAGCTCGCTACGCAGAATCACATAAGATAAACTGATTGGAACAAGGCCGACAATTAACTGGTTGTGTGAACAGCAACACTCACGACCGGGACAACTAACAATCATAGGACGAACGTCAAAACCAGTACGGATTGTAACGTTTAAATAGTTTAAGAGAAAAGACTCCGCCAGTAGGGTGCAAGATCCGACGTTATGGTGAGGCCCAGCAGACATTATTCCAAGTACCGAGATGAGAGGAATAATAACTATGCACTGGGAAAGTGTATGAGTTTCTGTGTGTGCTCATAAGCTAGCACACGCGAGCATTAAGACTCAAAGGAGACTGACGAACTAGGTTGGCCGACTGAAGCCCAGCTGAAACAATATAGGGATCACAACGAGGCCAGGCGGAAATGACGAGCGATATTAGTGGCATTGATAATGGAGGTGGGGGGATTTGATTTGAGAGACTGTTCCGGCATTAAACGTTGGGCTCTTGAATCAAAGAAGTAAGGCTGGGGTTAGATGGGTTGGGAGAGCACGGGACTGACTGGCTTGGTGAAGGGCCACACAATACGCTGGTCGAATTGGACGAAAAAAGGGACCGGAATTGAGGATATATTGCCGTCAGTTTGTGGGTGCATATACGTTGAACACCGGTGAGTTCAGGCGGAAAAGTAGCCAAAGGCTTATCCGAAGCAGCGAGCGGATTAAAGATTCAGCACCATGATGACTAGCTGGTGCACCGATGGAAAGGGTATGGCCATAACATTTCAGTATGATTATCGGTAAATCGTAGGGCCTTCACTCATGTACAAAACTCTAAAAGCACGCATGCACAACTGGCAAGACAACGCATATTTCTGCTGTAGTATTCAAACGAGGCATGTAACTGATATGACAAATGTTTGAGAAGCGCACGGGAAGAGGGTGAAGAGAAAGGCTCGCAAAAGTGACTAAATCCCCGAAATAGTGGATTGCATCGACCGGGCACCTCAAAGTTAGGAAATATGGAGGAGACTAGAATGTCACAAGATGTCGGGCCTTAGCATGAAAGCTAGTCGGCAGCAAGGAATGAGGCGAAGCAAAAACTGAGCGGCGCAAACAACTATTTCTGTTACCGATGACTGTCTAAACACAGTAACAGCAGTAGCGACAAAACGGACTGAAAAACCAGTGAGCTGAAGATGCGAGGCGCTGAAAGGTGGACCGGTTCAGTGAGGACCCGAAGGTTGATAGTTGAAGAAGAATCAGAGTGGGAGAGTACCACTGGGGAACCAGTCTATGGCATCAGAAAACGAGAAACAATAAAGGCATTTTTCGTGGACAAAGAATGTGGAAATACTTATGCGTTATTAGACTATAAAATAGAGCATGAGTAATAACAATAATAATGGAGACAGTGCACGTGTGGAGAAACAGCAGTAGCACAAATCATTGGGCACTTTCCTTGCGCTAGGGTTGAAGGTGGCAACGTGCGCGTCCTACTGCACGGCAATGGGGGTAAAGTTAGGGTTGAAATACGAGAAGGCGCACGAACATATGAAGACCGGAGCAGGAGGGCTGATGAACCACTGAGGGAACAGAGCAGCCTATTTCCAGCCCAGAAACATAGGTACGGAATAGCCAGATGTTTGACAGATAAAAGTGTAGCTAGTCAGTGTTGAGATAGAACATTAAATGAGCTGCCACTGGGTAACGGATGAAGGGTAAATGGCGGATGTAAGAAAAAGGTGAAAGATTCTGAGTACACCGTGCCAACCACGGGGATTGCCCGATTTGTGAGCCCCCAGAAATAGCAGACGGAGGCGAGCTTGAAGTCACGACGGTTGCACAACGCGTCACACACAGAACCAAATGACCGAGACTCATACTAGGGATACTAGAATACGAACGACCAAGCAGGGCAAATAAAAGTAATAAGACGAAAACGCAATTGTACTTTAAGCCTCGAAGAAAGGCTGAGATACATGACGAGGGCTACAGTGTGAACGTGAATGAAGGAGATTTCATTGAGTGCATAAACTGCTGACTCACAAGAGACAGCCGAAAAAAGCGGACAAACTGAGCATGACTGAGACACATGTAGAAGTGCCAACAGCAGGAAATTGAGGTAGGTGTCCAGGTGGGATGGAAATTGCGCAGCACCGGTTAGTGGGTCGGCACATTGCAAATGTAGTCGGGGATGTCGGTAGGAGCAACGGGTGGATGCTCAGATCACAGTTCGTGAGGTTCACGAAGATTGGGTATTGGATGCAAAGAGCAGATTTTGGTCCTTCACTGAGGCATGGTCATCTGTGCCGGAGCGTCGAGGTATAATTCAGCAGTACCGGTAGCGATATTGTGGGCCGGAGAGAAGTGTGTCGGAGTAATACTTGAACCCGAACCATTGAATTCGTACTGGTGGGTCGAAAACATTTGGAACACAAAACCCGTTGAACATACAAGTTCAGCTATGGGAACGGAACAACGACAGACACTGAACCGATGCCGTCTTTAAGCGAGCAGGGGTGTCTTGGGTGGACTCGTGGTGTACAGCTGCGAACAGAGGTCAAAGATTAGGAACAGAACTGGAAATTGAGCGAACTGCGGAAGAGCGCAGGAGATCCGAGAGCAAACTGGAGGTGGATAGAGTTATAACCCACGATAATGAAAGACGAGGAAGGAAATATCCGAAAACTCCACGCACGGAGCAAACTTGGGAAGCAATGAAAGCCGGTGGACTGGAAATGATACCGTCGGACAGAGGAGGCACTTGGAAAAGAGGAGTAAAAGGCAATGACAGGCATCGAGTAAGTGTAGGTGAAAGATAATCCGCTTCACGGAATCGTCGAGATGAGAAAAGTGAACGCAAAACGTGAGGGGACGTCCAGCAACGGGGCTCAAAAGGACAAAAGTGCCATCACAATTGAGGCCGTCTGACTAGCACGGAGGCTTGCTTCAGTAAGGAATAATTAAGAATGATCGCCGTGAATAAAAGTGCGAGCAATCTTCTGGCCGAATTGCGGACGGCAAAAAAATTCGGTTCTCGGGAAAACTAACTGATCCACTTGAAACCCACTCAGAAATAAGGGCGGCATTGATGTTTGTCATAAGACAGCCAGCACAATGGAATGTGTGAAAGATTAGGTTTAGTGAGGGCGACCGACTCGGATATTAACAAGATACTTGTCGATGCCTTCAAACCTCACGCCTAAACGCGTGTAACGCCTTTGCAGTGAATTGGTTCTGGTGTCGAACTCGGGTAACGAAAAGCATCTGCACGAGTGTAGACATCAAACACAGTAAAGCTTAAGAGCACCAAGCGCTAATGATGGGATGGAAGACGGGGTTAATTAAAATTCGAGGGACAACCACAGGCTACGCGGGATTGCGGCTAGATGAGGTGGAACTCAGAGGATAGGAAAGGAAATAACTATTGAAAATCTAGTGAATTCCCGATACCATAACACTGGGGCGAGCATCGTGGGAGCTTGGTCTCCTGGAGTTGATTGAGACTGTATTGAATCCGGCAGCGGGAAATGGACCTGAGGTTACCCATTTGGAGCTGTTTAAAGCAGTTCAAGTGGATAGGCTAACTATTTCACCCAATGGACCGAACGGACCAGATGTGTGATCGTCAGAGCGAAGACGGACTTTCAGCTGCTGAGGATGAGACAATGCCTCCTTTGGTCGTGAACCCATCAGCTAGATTGTACATCAGGCGTAGAGGAAGTTCGCTGGATTGGATTCCAACCAAGACCAAACCAGTAAAAGTTAAGCAAGTGAAAATTGGTAAGTCGGAACTACGACAACGGCACACGTAGTTAATTCAGATCCATACCACCCGGTTGGTGTCCTGGAGCCGAGTGAAGCAGAAGCCGTCGCCCGGTAATTTGAGCTACAGATCGCTGGGGCTGAGAAGGCAGTTGTGGTTGAGGTTGCCGCCGTTGTCGCTGCTGTGGTGGTTCGGCTTTAGTGCCACAGGTCATTGAACTCCTATTAAGGAGGAAAATGCCCGCCGTCAAATTCGACAGTTAGAAATGTTGCCCAAATCCGAACGCGTAGTGTTTACGCCGGTGCTTGGCGCGTTTAAATTTGAAGACCAACCACCTATCCAATTAATATTACTATTAGGGGATTAACCGCTCCCAACGGTGCTGCGTGTACTTGTCAGGGTTTTCGGGTCGATGGATGCCTGTAGCAGTTTTTCCTGATGTTCAGTATTTGGTTTTGTGTGCGATGTCCAAGTGCCAATCGTAGGGAAGTCCAGATCCGCCGCCTTGCGACTTCTTAATCATCCCTGCCTCAGCTGCATTTCCATTAGCGGTTGAACAGAATGGTCTTGGGGCACCCGAGATTGACTTGCGACCGAGAATCCATCCACAGAATAGGACATCGACTATCCCCTAATAGCAGCCTTTGACGAATCTTGTGCAGAGGCCAGATTGGGTTAAGCCATCTTGGTACGTGGTCGTTATTATTCTGCTACAGCCGGCCCTGTAGTTCGGCAAACACTTTGTGATTGTGAACTCGCTGCCGGATAGCTCTTTTACATGCACGCCTGCTGTTCGATAGTACGTCGTTTCTTCAGCATTGCTCCTTATAGCTGAAAATAACGCGGTTCGATGAGCATATTTATCGTCTTGACTGGTTTGTCTTCCATTAGACAAACTCGAATTACATGTGTTGTTCGAGAAAACTGTGTGTTTGCCAGCCGCTTCATTGTGTTCCCGGGAAAAATGAACCAGACGAGCTGCCTGTAATGGGTCGGTTCACACCGGAAACATGGGCTGAAAGTAAACCGGAAGCGTTCAACAATGGGGAAGAAGGTTGACCGGGCAACGAATTCCCAGCAGACATTCCAGAACTGGCGGAGTTCCCGCAGGGCCAGACAGGGAAGCTGGCACCAAGTGGTTCAGAGCAGATTGCACGTGTTGCGTCAGCTGCTGACGTATGAACTGAAGATTGGGGTGAGGAGATGGTGACACTAGTTGAGTGCCGGCTCTGGTGACGTTAGGCCGCAGCAGCTTGTTAAGCATGAAGTTGTTGGAGTTTGGAAGCGGAACACTATTGGTTGCCAATGCCCTAGCGGGGTCGGGGAAGGTACTGTTGCCGGTAAACCGAGATCAAATCCCACAAGCACCATGGAAATTGTTCTTCATGGATTGATTAACCGTGCCAAACGACCATGGTGGGTTGTAAAGCTTGCGAAGTTCGTGGAGTGCTTGTTCAGTTTCCATGTTACTATCAGTAAGCGCTGCCTGTAAGTCTTCCCTTTTGAAGCTGTGGCTCATGAGATATTTGATGGGGTCAGCACGGCACATCTTGCTGAGTCACTGAACCAGCACACTATCATTGATAGAGGGATCGCAAGCGGAAATTGATAAAAGACGACGCGACTTTTTGGGGTATGGGGGATCAAATGGGGGTGAAGAGGAATTTGAACTCCCAGTTGATAAGGCGGTGTTCCACTGAACACCGGTGGCGTTTCCGGACACGGTCTCCCAGGAATTAAAAATGCCACAAGCCTCAAAATTTGATTGGCCCGAAAGCATACGGAAATTGCCTTCAGAGTTCTTGTTGCTTTCCTCTCTTAGATTGTGTGCAGGAAAGTTGTCTCGGGTCCTGCCAGGCAAGGGGAGACCAGCTGCACCAGTTGGTTGTGGACATCCAGTGTTCCTGAATTTGCCATGGTATCTCAGTTATGATAAGATCCGGGAAGCTGGAAAATGTTTTCTTTTTGTGACGTGGTTTTCTTATTATTCTTGAGCGCCAGCGAGTTTGGTCGGGTGCTGTGTTGTATGAACCCTGTTTGAACTAGATGAAGCCGGCCACACCAACGAAAGCGCCCCGTTATTTCCATGAAGCATTTCCCAAACCCCGATCCCAGCTGGAGGCTCGCTGGTCGAGACATTCGATTCGAGGTTTTGGATTTGGGAAGTCGTTCGGAAGTTGCCGGTAGAGGTAGAGCATGACCCAGGAATGGGGATAGTTTTTTCCACTTCTTCCAACTTGGTCCGCCCCGGGTCAAGCCATAGCAGAATTGTCCCGAGGAGTTGACTGATACTAACAATAATAATAATAATGGTATATTTTGGATGCGCACGAAGCACGCCGGAGTGCATGGTCAGGTGATTCAGGTGATGTCGGAATCGAAAAATACAAAACGGTACAATAAGTATGCACAGAGTATTGAAGAGAATGGTAAAGTGGACTAAACCTGTAATATTGCCCGGCAAATTTGAAGATCAAGATCAAATAATCGAGTCAGCTGGCGGTGTTTGGAGCGGCCAAGATAGGGGAAATATATGCGTAAATAGTGTCGGAAATAATCACAACACTGAAAATTTCAGTTCAATCAAGGATATTTGTCAAAAGCCGAAGAGGGGAGAAGGAAAAATAAAAGTTTATCAAGCAGAACAGTTAGATAGAAAACTTGAGGATTTACAAGAATGGATCTTCAGATATCGAATGCCGTGAATCCACGGCCAGTGTAGTGGTGTAATTCGATGACGAGATGCCGACGTATTCAATCACAAGGAAGGAGACCAATTAATCCGTTGGATGGAGGGAGGGATTTCAAGAGCGGTAGTGGAAGAAATAGCCAGCAGTGTCCAGATGTTTATTTTCATTAATATAGGCATGTCACGAAGTAACATCAGGGATATATGGTTATGGCAGTAAATCAACGCGAAGTGCTTTGTACGCCGACTGCAGGGGCGAATGGCTCGCAGAAGCGATACTGGAGTAGAGGGTAGATAAGTGACTTGATGACAGTTTTGATAGGCAGATCACACGGCAAAGGTGGGCCGACAGCCACGGGACCAATGAGTCTGGTAAGAAAAAAGAGAACGGGACATCGGGTTCAGAGCAAAATAAAACGGTCTGCATGGAAGGCAGTAGAATTAAATTTGGACTTCGGGAGGTCACATAGCTCAGCGACGAACGAAGTGGGCTTCGTAGTTGAGATACGTAGCCGAGTGCAGCAGGAGTGGAAGTAAAACGCCTAGGAATTTAGATATGATCGACAATGTCGCAAGGGAGAGTATGCTGACAGAAAACTATTAAAAAAATGGACAGAATAAAAACTGAATTCCTTGGTGGCGTGATGCCAGGGGAGGCAATCACAAGAGCAGTGTACGACAGATCGGAATGGGAGCGGGTGGGACTTCAAGTGAGATGATGGTAGAATTAGCGAGAAGAGGGCAGGTAAGAATCGGGCAGATTATCCACAATAATGAGGGTATGTTACGAAGTAACAACAAGGAGAGGGAATAACCGTTGTGAACAGATGTGAAATGCTATTGCAGGGGCAGATAGCGTGCGGAACTGGAGATGGAGTGGGGAGTAGATAACTATCTGGTTGACCGTTATAAATAATGGAGAATACGACAGGGGTACAGAGAACTATGGAACCAGTGGTTTCAACATGAAAGCGGGAGCAGAACATAGGATTTGAAGTAAAATAAGAACAGCCGGCGGCCATGGCAGTTGAAATGGAGGTTCTATACTGGTGAACTCAGTTGTATAGCGAAAGAGCCAGAGTTCCGGAGGGACTGGGAGACAACCGAGTGTTGTTGATGGGAAGGCCAGAGGATTGCAGGTAATTGGACGCGAACTGTTTCCGTTAGTTGTGAGGTCTAGAAGTAACAATGTGAGAATCGAAGACAAATCAACATGGAGTGCAGAAAGGTACAGTGATTACAAATATGTTTAGTTCGCTGAGAAGATGATGGAGGGGACGAATGGTATGTTCTCGTTTTTAATGAACATTGAAATTGGTGTACCATGTCATAATGATATGTGACTGAAGCTGCATGACACGTTACTGAGAGGGTTGGGGCGTAAAAACAGCGTATGGGGGATATCCACTTACGAAATTTTATATACATATATAATATCAAGAGAAATGCTTCTCAGAATCGAACGGGTGGCACATCCTGTGGGGCAGAGGGAATGTCAAATTAATGGAAGAAAGGCCAACGGAGGATAAGTGATCATTCAATGGGTGGATAATGATTTGTCAGCATGAAGGTGATAGTTGGGTAACCAATCAACCTCGGAAGAGTTGAAAGTGATTGCACGGACAAATAGCACGAGAAGGCGATGTTATTGCAGGTGGACAGTAAGTGAACAACTTGTTGACCACTTTGACAGGTACCTTGAGGTATGGTACCGACGAAGCTGCACGACAAATATATCTGAGATGTACAAATGTGAATGGGTTAATCAGCACGCCGAGATGGTATACAGAGATCGATTGCCGCTGTAAAAACTAGCTGTTGGACTGATGGGGAGGGCAAATGATCGCTAATCGCAGGCTTTACTTCTAGGGAACTATTAAATATATTTCCGCGAAGTTCAACGTCCGTCGAATTTTGGCGAGGAAATGGACAGTGACCGTAAAAGTGCAAGCAAGTTCTGACATTGCAAATGGGCAAGTTTGCCGAAGGTGTGGGTGGGTAGACATATGTGCGATGCTGGTTATGTGGGCGGCGAGGTGCTTGCTAAAATCGACGGTTATTAGATCGGCCATCATGGGTTGCCAAGGAGAGGAGAGGGATGGTATGTGGGAGTGAATGCTGCACGCTACTTAGCACTTAACTGGAGTGATACATTTGCCGGGCTTGAATAGGTGGGTTGTGACCCCAATATTGAAGGCGAGCGTGATGGAAGGACAGTCGTTGGAGATGACAGAGCAGATGACGTTAGCAGCAGCGGTACTAGCACGACGATGAGATTCCGTAATTCACAAGCGGTGACTGTGCGCTGGACGTCTAGCCTGGAAACCGTTTTTGGTGACAGGAGGTGGGATCCACCAACCTGGTTGCGCCCGCACATCGTTTCGGACGTCCTGCAAGCCCGATGCGCACCGGCCGAAAGGGTGGACCTGACCGCCGTCCCTCCTCTATCGGATTAGGATGAGTTGTAGCGGCGAGTACATAAGAGTGGGCAGAGATCCACGGGTTGCTTTCCTCAACCTCCATTGGAATCGATCAGATGATCGCAAAGCTGTTCGGTATGAAATGCTGGTTCTGGTAGAATCCTCAATCAAAGTATTATTTTTCGCGGGGCAGTTGTCGGACTCATTAGATTCAAAAAGTGAAGTCAAGCTCAGACCACAGTCGACAGGAGTTTCAGTGATAGCCTTGGCGGCCGAACAGTTAATACTGCGTGATTCAAACTTACCGGCGGTTCCACTTGTTTAACCGCATCTATGGTCGCCAAGGGCTGTTCGATTTTCCGGTTCTCTGGCTGATCCAGCTCAAGAATTCCGAAGATGACGTTTTGATGGAGTTCTCACGCTTCACTTGTGGTGCTCAAATTGCCAATTCCTCGGTTGGCATCTTCCAGAGCGGTGGAACAGGGCAGCAAAGAGTTCGAAAGGATTTCAAGACCATGGCCGTTCGAAGGCTACGATGCGATGAGCACGAGACGCAGAAAACTCGACTAGTATAGGATAGCTGCAAACCCTGGCAAAGGGCTTTAGCGATCCGAAGGGTGGGGCAATGTTTTTAGCGCAGATTAGCTGCATCATTCCGTAAAAACTCAAAGCGGCTCTATGCTTACGTTCAATCGCAGAAGCATATGAGAGAAAATTCAGCGGCTTTGGAAGGAGCACGGGGACAGCTAGGTCTAAGCGAGGAGGACAAAGTCGATGCTGTCATCAATCTTCAAGAGTTTTCATTGACCGGCAAAGAAAGTGGAAGAATGATTGGAACACTAGAGCCACCATTACTCAAACTTAGTTCTGAATAAAAAGAGGTGTATACTGGGCTGCGAATTTTGAATGTAAGCGAAGCAGCAAGAGCGGGCAAGGTCCATCCAGCCGTCATTCAGCTTCTCGCTGAGGTCGCGAAGGCCCCTGTGATGCAGCTGCATCAAATACTACCTAGACAGAAAAGTGACTAGAGGCTGAAGGAGGGCAAATGTGGTGAGAACACACCTGACTGGCCGAAAATTACCAGTGGCTTATTTTTGCCTCATTATTCTGCAAGTGCCTGCAGAGAGTGGTTAGGTAGCAGGCATTTGGTTTATTTTAATCTCATATCGAGTACACAACACGGGATTGTGACGGGACGATCTTGCCCAGCGAACCTCCCGCTGTTCCTTGGTTAGGCAACCAAGCGCTTGAAAGAAGGGCATTGCGTTGTGATCTGCTATATGGACATCAGCGGGGCTTGCGATTCTGTGGGCACCAGTCTGATATAACCAGAGGGGTGCCACAGTGCTCGGTGCCCGACTTTCTGTTCTTCCTCATCTTCACCAAAGATCAACAGCATGATCTTACAGGCCCCGCCCTTATCTTTGCCGATGGCGGCAATGTAGTTGCCGTAGATATAGGGCTTGATGTGTTCGCAGTAAAAAACTGGTAGCGCATGTGGGATCTTCCGCCAAACCTCGCCAAGCTCCAATGACTGACCAGGAATACAGTGGCTAATGGGAATGGTGTGGAACCGCAGCAAGTGGTCTCCCAGGCCGAAGAATTCAGGGTAGTACCAGACCATATTTCCAGGCTGTAGGAGCGGTGTACCGCAGTGACAGATATGAAGAGGAGAGAAACCTTTCAGGTTGGATCCACCAAATCCTGCAGGGGGCTGTAGATTTTCGTTCGGATCTATCAGGCCTTAAACAGACCGCATTCGAAGTACTGAGTGCTAGCCTGGGCAAAGTACTACCGTAAAGATACAGACCGTCTGGAAGGGGAGCAAAGGTTAACCGCCGTAGTGGTGACCGGACAAGCGGAGGTCAGCTACACAGGGCGTCTCCGGGCTCTGGTTTTGTTCTAGATAAAGAGGTGGCTCGTTCCCAGAGACTTGATAGGGACCTTCAAGGTATCGAAGGGAGCTTCAACCATAAATCCAGGAGACCTTTTCCCTCCCATCCAAGAGAGGTACAACAGGGTATGGACTTAGGTTGAAAAGAAAGCTCTCTAGGTTCTAAGGTAAAGCAAGTTAAATCTCAGGTGCAGTGATAGTCTATCGGAGAAAGCTCCCGAGATACCTCGGTAATATAACTCGGTTAATGGCCCTTGAGAAATCGGCTGACAGCTGTTTTATGGCCGTATACTCCTATTTACATTAGGCAGTTTAACGAACAGATACAATTTGCTCGTTGTTTTCCACTTTCTCTGGCAGAGATGATACTGCGCACAATTTCTGCCCTTCAAAAAGAGAAATTATCACATAGTGATGGGAGTCACCGAAAAGCACCGACAACACAACTACCTGGACACGCGTGTAGTGAGTGGTCTGTTGGCAGCCACCCTGGTGTTCGACTAATGTCGACGTAGTATCCTGTTGATGCCATTACTGAGCATTTACGCCCAGGGAATTTTCTGCGTGTTTTTATTTTCAGGCCGAACACTGAATAGAAAGCTGCTCGCGGGGAGTGGGGTCCAAAAATCCCGCTTTTCGACTACCGAAGGTTTTTCCAAGTTACAATCGTTTGGGCTACTTTAGCTGAAAGGAGTGTCCTCTTCCACTGTCCAGTGATCTATCTTCCAGCTCATTAGAATACGAGAGGCGAAATGCAATCAAGACCAGTGCACTGAAGCCTTTCGTCTTCTCCGGCGGTCTACCTTCGGCTAGCCGGGAATACCAGATGCAAGATAATGTCAAGACTTGTGTTTCGAACCCCCTCTCTTTTCCCGTTTCCCCATTTATCCGGTGAACTATCTCCCAACTCACCATTGACATTCAAAAAACACAAATACGCACAATATTCGGGGCTGTTTGAGCCTCCGCCCTGTACCCATGTAGTACTTCAAGACTTCAAGATATCAAGATCCCGACGGAAGAGACTGATCCTGGCACACTACACACCACTGCCACTGACCACTTAAAGTCCCGCACAAAGCAAAATGAGCTGAGCTGAGCTGAACGCGATTCTGTTTTTGGAGAAGTTTTGATGACCACCGGAAACTAGTGTCTGTTTGTTTAAGTGAAGTAAAAGGGAACCAACTGAAGGCGTCGAAGCGGCACGAAGTCAATAGCCGGGTGGGTGTTCATCTCGCAGGATGGTGAGGATGTTTATTCGGTTTTTTTGGTAATAAAACGTCAAAATTAGGCTTCCGGAATAAAGTGCAGTGATACTTGTGTTGATGCGTTCAACGACATGAAGTTTCGCAAGACTCATCGATATATTTTATACGAAATCTGTGATGATAAAGAAATAAGGGTGTCATATAGAGCAAAGAGAAGTAATTCACTATCAGTGATCAATAATTTCAAGGTGCCACATTCAGTGACTTCATACAAGATCTCGTATCAGCCAGGAAGGAGAAAAAAGCATTATATGCAGTATATGATTATGAATCTCCGGGAAAGATGCCATACCTGGTGTTCATAGTATGGTACGTGATCTGTAAAATATGAAAGTTACCTATCAAAAGGACGCCAACAGATATTGAAATAAGAAAGAAGATGATATATGCTGCATCCACCGATGCAATCAAGCGGAAGTTAATTGGCTTGAAGACTACTATTCAAGCTCACGACTTGGACGACATTACTGAAGAAGAAATACTCAAGAAAACCAGTTAAAAAGTGTCTCATAGATCTCCGTCTTGAGGTCACATGTATTTTGCTGAACAGTGTATCATTCACTGCATTTCAATACATTCAGTCCCATCAACATTGTGTGTTACCATTTGAATGAACAGCGTCTATCGCCAGTGTCAAATATAATCTGATTTCCCGAGATGCAGAGGCACCGTTATTTCTTCGTTACCAACGTTTCTGTTGTGTGAAAACACGGCCTGAGTATTTTTGTTCATCCGCCTTTAAGTTCACTTTTTGTGAAGTTAATGTCAGAACTCTCCGAGAAGCACCGGCGAGATCATCACATGGGCTCACAGGCCCGCTGTATGGTACGAAGAAAATTCTATGGCTCTGCGTGCTACATTTTGCCGTTGCTTCAAGCAGAGTACTCAGGACGTACGTTACTTATTTGGACTAGTTCGAATTTTGCATTCTGAAGAAGATTGGCCTTCTCTGCGAGACAGTTGCACTTTCCAACCTTGCACACTCTTGTTCGAGTCAAAGCAGAGCTCAAGCGCTATGACGCTTGATCGGTGGGTCGGTATAAAACCGTCTTTCTCCCAATAAGATCCATTAATTCCAATAATCATGCCAAAATATAAAATCTTAAATAGACGTGTGAGTTTGCACATCGTGGTATGCATGTGTTTTCCTTGTGCATGTTCAGCCAGCAAAACAATCCCGAACTAGTTCCAATTTAGCTCTGTTCGGAACGTCCAAGAAACACTTTCGGGACTACTTTTGAACACACCTAGGACGCAGCGGCTTACGTGCTTTAATTTTAGATTTCGGTAAGCTTTACTATATTTCATCTTGAGGTACTACTTATTGATTTCTCATTAATTTCCATTTGTGAAAATAACATGATCTGGGAACACTCGAAAATTAATTGGCACGACCTGGGTGCTTTCTGGAGCCCAATATACCTATAAATCGTAGCATTCTACAAACAAATCAAGATGTACTTCTGTGGTTTGAGCCGTACTCGAAGTACCAGGCGAAATTCTCCAGCTAATACTACATTAATAAAATAGTTTCAAAATAGCCCCTTTAGGGACTCTTGGGACTAAATGCTCTCTTTTTGTGCTGACCGGGCTCGTAAACAGTGTTTTGTTTTCAGTGGAGTAAGATTACTTTTGTATATTTTAGATTTGTCTGAATCTATTGACATGACAAAAACTCTTATCAAACTACATATTAAAAAATTGTCCCTCGCAGGACTTTTGGGGACTAAAATGCGCACCTATGTGCTGACTGGGTGGTTTAAATAATGCAGTCTTTCAAAATCTAAAATATTGCCGGGATATCCTCTGATTATCGAGTTTGGTGAAGCTACTTGAATCCCCTCATAGTGGGCTCAAGTAAGTCTGCTTAGACCTTGTTTAGAGCTCCAAACCTGGCTTTAGGGTCTGGTTGCCGTCTGTTCCTAATGGTGCAATGGGTCCTTCGACTTACTCATCTGCTAGCACACTACGGAAAGGGTCTTAAAATCTATGGACGCCTCAAAAGGCGAGGTATTTAAACGCCTCGGTTGTCAACCGACCAAAAGTTTTAGAAATGCTCATGAGTAGTGGTGGACTGCAAAATGAAGGCGAAAGATAGGGCTGTCGCAGTTGGCGATAATTGCTACCTTTGCCGTTTGATTAGGAGTACTTGTCCACGGACGCCGAATGTGACTGTGGTAACCAAGAAGCCCAAAGGCCAACTGATTGATTTTCAGAGGTCTGCAGTGTGTGGCGAGGAATCTAGAGCAGTTTATTTTAACCCATACCATTGAAGACATTCTAATAGCACCTGCAGGGAACAAGACGCAAGTAGATACCACCGTAACTTACATAAAATCCTTAACGAATGGTATACAGTTATACCCTTTGCCTAAGGGTGTAAATTCTCCATCGAATTTCGCACATTTTACAACACACGGTTCCACATATTTGAGTTTTTGTTTATATCTTATTTGACCATGGTACATTTTGTGCCAACCTGACTCTGTCATTTTGGTCGGTCTTAGTCTCGAGCATTTTTAAATTTCCGTAATCGCTTCTGCCGTATAGTTGAGTTTTGTATATGTATGGTATGTTTATACTTTGTTGATCTAGTACCGTAGATTTTCGAATCAATCTTGTTTTGATTTGAAGCCCTTTCATTTGGCTACACGTCATTTAAATTCGGAATAACAATTTACAATCACTCCTTCATCAGAAATGGACGTTATTTGAGGTCTGGGTTATGTGAGATGATATGTGGTAGCTGGACTGGACAAGTTTCCCCCGTGATTTTTTGTGGATTGATACGAACTCCTGATATTGGAGTCAAATAAGCTCCGGGTAATCTTTAGGAGTAAACCAGTTCCTCGGGAATGGTGTAATTCGTTGAATAAGCCAGTTTACAAAAATGTTAAAAGGTTCTTTTATAAAGACAGAGGAAGTAGCTTGGTGAAATCGCATCCCAAACTGATCGCCCGCAACATTCTCTGCCGACTACTCAACACTACTAAAAGAGATGTGCCGAGAGCTAAGATGATTGCCCATCCGGTTAAGGTTGTTTTGTTCACATCTTTACTGTAGACGTTGGAGAATAATCAGACCTTTCGTAACCCGTAATCTGTTTTCATTAGCATGAAAATGGCATTAGAGTAAGTCGGACGAACACCTCTGGCAGTTGTTTACACACACACACACACACACACACACACACACACACACACACACACACACACACACACACACACACACACACACACACACACACACACACACACACACACACACACACACACACACACACACACACACACACACACACACACACACACACACACACACACACACACACACACACACACACACACACACACACACACACACACACACACACACACACACACACACACACACACACACACACACACACACACACACACACACACACACACACACACACACACACACACACACACACACACACACACACACACACACACACACACACACACACACACACACACACACACACACACACACACACACACACACACACACACACACACACACACACACACACACACACACACACACACACACACACACACACACACACACACACACACACACACACACACACACACACACACACACACACACACACACACACACACACACACACACACACACACACACACACACACACACACACACACACACACACACACACACACACACACACACACACACACACACACACACACACACACACACACACACACACACACACACACACACACACACACACACACACACACACACACACACACACACACACACACACACACACACACACACACACACACACACACACACACACACACACACACACACACACACACACACACACACACACACACACACACACACACACACACACACACACACACACACACACACACACACACACACACACACACACACACACACACACACACACACACACACACACACACACACACACACACACACACACACACACACACACACACACACACACACACACACACACACACACACACACACACACACACACACACACACACACACACACACACACACACACACACACACACACACACACACACACACACACACACACACACACACACACACACACACACACACACACACACACACACACACACACACACACACACACACACACACACACACACACACACACACACACACACACACACACACACACACACACACACACACACACACACACACACACACACACACACACACACACACACACACACACACACACACACACACACACACACACACACACACACACACACACACACACACACACA